>CM035159.1:56476872-57076872 GCA_020205615.1 Panax quinquefolius
CTTTGAAATTACATCATGAGTAGAGAGAAGGAGCTTTTGGGTGGTCTTGTTGGGATCCATATTACATTCATTGAGCATTATATATTTCCTCACCACTGTGGCATGCCCGTGAACTCCTTTTATGTTCTGGATTTTTCTTCATAATGCCTGGAATTTAGTATATATAAAACATAGTAAAGGTGTAACATCCCTGTGTCTACCTGTTATTATCGCTTATTAGTGCACTGAATATGAGCACACAAATACACCATTGGATATTACACACATAAACTGCACAGCTAGGAATCAGACGTACAATCTCTGCACCATCCATAATACTTCCCTGTTCGGCCCATAATACTTCCAACATCACAATATGAAAGATTAATTACTACTTTTTGTCATTTTACAGATATAAATCAATCATTGAAACTCAATATACAAAAAATCTACCTTCTTTGTGAACACGTATGCCAGATGCTAATGCCGCGTAAAATTAAAAATCCAGAACAGAAGTATAATACTATTAGTTAGGCATAATGCCACTAATAAAGTGATTTACAGGTCAGCTTTTATTAGAGAAACCAAATCATATTTACAGAGACACCTTCACAAAGATAACAAAATAACAG
Organism: Panax quinquefolius; assembly: GCA_020205615.1. Lineage (NCBI taxonomy): Eukaryota > Viridiplantae > Streptophyta > Magnoliopsida > Apiales > Araliaceae > Panax > Panax quinquefolius. The sequence goes on from CM035159.1 coordinate 56,477,484, forward strand.
TAGCAACACCAAGAAAACTTACTATATGCATAAAATCATACATTAGTAGAATTCAGAAAAATAAAGACGAAGCACACAGAAAAAAATCCTAACATAATTACCTTCATTGATCTCAAACTTCTTCAAACTCGTCATCATCTTCAAATAAATCGATTTTGGTCTTCAGTGGCCACCAAGTTTCCTTTCTCCATCTTATCAGCTCCGAAAAACCTTCATTAATCACCCAAAATGTTAAAACAGTGAATTTATCAATTTACTTCAGCACAGTAAGCCTCATTCAAATCATTAGCCATAAAAGGTAAGAAATATACACTCTCAAAACTCCAGATCGTCTAATCCTATATCCTCAATAGCAAAATGGAACCAATTGATAATTACAATAAATAAAAAATACAAACATACAATTTCAAAGATACTTGCGCAGAGAGACAGAGAATCAGGGTTGAGCTGTGTGTCGTGTTTAGTTTGGTGTATCAGGATGCACTATGTATGAGCAGCCGGTGCAGAGGAAGACTAGCGGCAGGGTTTCCGGATACACGGAAGAACGATTTGTGACGACGACGAAGATTGTTAGTAGCCGGTGATAGCATGTATGAGCCAAAGACTCCATCAATTGCGTCGATTGAAGGTTATGAGTGTAGGGGTTCCAGATAGTATTTTAGAGGGCACAATTGTGAAGGGGTATTTTGTAAAGGTCAGTAAAGAGTATTAATTATGTTGACACAGCTGTTGAATGTTTAAGAGGACAGATGTCAAATAAGTTAAAAGACAGATGTCATTTTAATGCGCTATGATCGCGATTTAAGATATATAATAGATTAAATAATATTATTAACAAACGATTTTTATATTATAAAATACATTAAAATCTATATTATTAAATATACTTAAATATTACTAGTATTTTAACCTATGCAAAATAGGTGGGCTGTTAGAAACCAGTAAAAATCTATTCCAACCAACCCAGATTTAAATTACCAAATTTTGATACTTGCACCAATGTGGACTGATATACTAAAATCGTTTACTGGCCTAGATCGATTTTTACCGAAAATTAATATAATTATTATTTTTATTATTATTTTTATTATTTTATTATTTTTATTAATATTAATATTATTTTTATTATTATAATTATTATTATTTTTTATTATTATTAATTGTTTATTAATAATAAAATAGAAACTGAGATACCGGGTACCGTTCGGTAAAACCACAGCTGCACAGTTCAAACCGAACACCAAAAATCGATATATACCGATTTTTTTCAGATAAAACCAAATCGATCCGAAAAATCAAAACCAAATATATTGATGTTAGAATTTTTAAAAAAAAATAAAAAATGAAAACAGCAGTTCTTAGTAACAGTCCAGAAACAGGTGTATATCTAAAATGTTATATTATTTAATTGTAATGATCAATGCTAAAATTTTGTTTTATTTTTAGGTCAAACTCCAGTAAGTTCATTAAGCAAAAAATCAGAACTCGCGTCTAGGAGAATGTTCATTAAGTTTTAAACTCAGGGACTTTTGAGCTTTTTTTAAACTAAATCTAATAAGTAAATATGTAATCTATAAATAAAAAGCATTGTAAAATCAGATTTTAAAAATGATATAATTGTGATATAATATGAAAATATTATGATACATGCTCTTTTCTCTAATCATTTTATTCTTAATTTTAGTAATCTTTTTATAACACGTTATCAAGATTTAAAATCGCTTCTCACATTCGCCTTGTAAAGATAATCATATTTGATTTGAAGGAGAAAGTATATTTATCTATTATATATATATATGGATCTAATCACACAAATTTTTAAGTATAACATACCGTATGTTATTCCATTATATAATCTATTATTAGAGTTTGTTGTTCTTGGTTCTAAGCATTATTAACGATCATGCTATACTCATATGTAAGTCATCATCACACCACCTCAAATTGTTTTGTTGTTATACTTATGTAATATCTAACCTCAATTATTGTAAAAGTTTATTTTTATAAAAGTGTATTATAATTTTGCATTCCTTCCAATCTAAATAAATCAAAAGGGATCCGATAAAATACATGATGATTATATTTTAGATATTTTCATATCTCAAGAGACAACAACTAGAAGATATAATCTTCAAAAAGGTACTTTCTAGTTTCCATCTTTAAAACAATCTTTTTAAAAAAATTGATATATTTCTAATGCATTTTTGATATATATTTTTATATTTCATGATTTTTGATATATTTCCTTTTATATGGTAGCATATTTGATATATTTCTAATGACCTTTTGATAAAATTTTGTATGAAGTTACAATGACAAATATGCTTAGTAGTATTGGTTTGTTATTTTAGTGGACAAATTTAGTTTCGTGTTTTATCGCATTTCTATAAATTGTTTCATTACAATTAAACTTAACATATATAATTATTTAATTTGATGGGGAATATGTTTAGTTATTTAATATTTAAATCTTATAAATTTGAATTTGTTGCCCTCGATTTATATCGAGCAAGAATTATTTGTAATGGAATCTTGATGCCGAGATTCATATAAAGGCAAAGAACCTTGAGATACAATTATAGTCGACAATCATGCATCCCTCGCAGGATCATGCAAAATTAATGATTTTTATTCGCTATCATCTCCATGAAAAAATTAAAAGTTGAGTACATTACGGTAAAGAAAAGACTCACTTGTTTTATGAAATGATTTAAAGGAAAGATTTTAAAAGCTCATTATAATTGGTTGCACCGAAGTTGCAAGATTTTAAAAGTGTTGAGTGAAAACACATGATGAAGACATGTTAGAGAAAATATTTATTATATTTCATGCCTCGAATATGCTCCCCGCAGAGCAATATCGAGAGCGTAAGTTTACAAAATATTTCCTGAAGCGATAAAGGAAACTATGTTTCCAGAAGTGAAATTATGTCTTCTAGTAGCTGTACAAAATAATGAGTTTTTTTGCTGAAAAACCAACAATCTCGCTCGATCGATTCTATTACATTCCCTGAAGTGAATGGAACCTCATTTGATAATCATAGAGGAAATTATGATTATGATAGTGGATGTGAAAGGAACAATCAATATAGAAAAGGAATGTACCTGTCGTACTCCTAAACATTTGGTATATAGATTTGTACCAAGACTCCATAAAAGAAAAGGAAATGGAATTGAAATAAACTTTATTGTTCATAATGATCCTGAAGATCCCATGAATTATTTTGACTTTTCAAATGGAGTGGATATAACTAATTTTGATATCTATGGTTTCCTTGATGATTCTTTATATTCTTTTGAGGCAAGCAGAAATTTGCTCAGTTTTAAAGATATACGTTATAATGGTCATCCATTGAAGAACCAGAAGATTCTTCAATTTAAGGAATTCTCATGTGCTGCTTGTTCTCAAGGCAAATTGGTCATTAGACCATCACCAGCTAAAATTGGGATTGAATCTCCAAAGTTTCTAGAACGTATTCAAGGAGATATTTGTGGGCCTATTCACCCACCAAGTGGACCATTTAAATATTTTATGGTTTTAATAGATGCATCTACAAGATGGTCACATATGTGTTTATTATCAACTCAACACCGGCGCTTATAGATTACTCGCTCAAATTATTAGATTACGAGCACAATTTTCGGATCATACAATCAAGACTATTCGCTCTCGATAATGTCAGTGAATTTACATCCCAAACATTTAATGATTATTGCACGTCACTGGGATAAATAATGAACATCATGTCATTTCATGTTCATACTCGTAATGGTCTTCATTGAATCATTTATTAAACGCCTCCAGCTTAATTGCAAGACCATTGCTCATGAGAACAAAACTTCCGTCTCTGTTTGGGGGTATGCTATTTTATTAAAGGCGGTGAAGAATTTCTTTATATTACTTCAATAGTATCGTCCGTAAGCTCATATTAGAAAAGCTATATATTTTCTCTTCGGGTTATATTATACTAAAATGAGAATAGTTGAAACAAATGTTGTAATACACCGTAAGTGTATAATACACCGTAAGTGTTCTGATCCAAAGGTTTTTATGATTTGACATTCCAGATCAATAATGTTGCGTTAAATTATTGAAAACTCCTATGAACATCCCGTAGTGAACCGTAAGATTCTTTACTTGTTGATTATATCAAAGTAAATTAATTACCAATACATGCTTGGGGTCATGCTATTCATAACCTCAATAAGTGATATTTTTAAGGTATAATTTGAGGATTGTTATTTTAATGAAACAGTCTTCCCACCATTAGGGGGAGAAAAGTCGTTCAAGCTAATTCAAGATTAATGCGAATGTTCATTGCTATAAAGCACGACGTGAGATCGGAGATTAATTGGAATGTTTCAACGTTATTTAACTCGATTCTCATATAAATCAATATGAACTAGAAGTTCAAAGGATTATTCATTTGCAATGAATTGCAAATCAATTACTGTAATTATTCACCGATAATAAGAAAAAGTGATATCTCACATTTTAGTCCGCTAATACTCTAGCAGAGATTGAAGTCCTGTAGGACAATCCGCTTATCACAAACAAACAAATTGAATCAAAGTCACACTTGAAACATGGAAGAATGATCGATTGTTAAAGATAAATTTCCCGGAAGAAGAAAGTACAAGAAAAACAAGTCAAAATTTATAAAAAGGCTATACCCATGAAAAAGGCTACAAAAGTTATTGATCTATCCAAAACTTATGAACAAAAATCTCGTAAATAAAACTTCTTGAAGAGTTATCTCCTCAAGAGGATGAGTTATCCTCAAGAGGATCAAAACCGAAAATAACGAGATCTCGATACATTATGTATATACAGAGAGATGAATATATTCGATAGAAATAAAATTATTGTTTATAACATATTTTTATATAAAGTTGTTCTTGATATTACCGTAAGTAATGATCATGAATATGAACCACAAATTGTTGATGAATGTAGAAATATTTGGCCAATGTGAAAAGAGGCGATTCAAGTAGAACTAAATTCACAAAGTAAACGTGAAGTTTTTGGACAGAGTCCTAACACCCAAGGTGTAATGCCTGTTGGATACAAATGGTATTTGTATGAAATAAGAAAAATGAAATTATATGGTATAAAGCGCGACTCAGTAGCACAAGGTTTCTCGCAGAGACCGATATTAATTATGGAGAAACATATGCCTCGTAATGGACACAATTATATTCAAATTTTAATTAGCTTGGTAGCAAAAGAAAATTTGGATACGCGATTAATGAATGTTGTTATAACATATCTGTATGGATCATTAGATAATGATCATATATACATGAAAAATCAACGAAGGATATAAAATGCCCAAGTATATAATTCTACATCTCAAGTATGTATTCTATTAAGCTACAAAGATCTTTATATGGGTTAAAGCAATCCAGATGCATATTGTGGTATAATCGCCTCGAGTAGGATATCTTTTGAAAGAAGGATTTGAGAATAATCCAATTTGTGCATGCATTTTATCAAAAGATCATAATATGGATTTGCTATTATTATCAGATTTATTGATGAAAGATCTTGCTCCGTAAGAGTCGATAAAAACAACAAATTTGAGATGAAAGATATTGGTAAGACAAATTTTTGTCTTCGCCTATAAATTGAAAGCTATGGAATTCTTGTTCATCAATCAACATACACGAGAAAAAGTTCAAGTAACTTTACATGGATAATGTTAATCCTTTAAGTACTTCAATGATAGATTGGTCACTGATATCAAGAAAGATCCATTTTGACCACAAGAAAATAATGAAGAAATTCTTGGTCCCGAAGTACCATATCTTTGTACAATTGGTGCTTTGATGTATATTGCAAAATTCTCATGATTGACGATATAGCATTTGCAGTTAACTTACAAGCAATATGGATCAAAACCACAAGTTAGTTGGATCTCATTGATGCGTAGATTATCACAATTTATATGAAGTAAGTTGTGAATGTATTTGGTTGAGATCAAGTAATTCAACATATTTGTGTGAATTGTGGATTATCATCAATCATAAATAGTCCAACGATATTATATGAAGATAATGTCGCTTGTATCACTCAAATTAGAGGATGCTATATCATGGGTGATAGAACCAAGCATATTGCACCAAAATTATTATACACATGAGCCCCGTAAGAATGGCGATATTGATATCAAAGCATATATGATCATGTGATAATTTGTTGATAGATTCATTAAGTCATTACCAACTATGATTTTGAAGAAGATGGTGCACAATATTGGCATGCTTCGACTTAATAATATTTTTACCATGAACAAATGAAAATTTTATGTACTTATGAAGGGGAGTAAAAAGGATATATGCTGATTGTACTCTTTTTCCTTCGCTAAGGTTTTTTTTCCAATCGGGTTTTCCTTTGCAAGGTTTTAATGAGGCAATCCCAAGGCACTAGAAGTTATACAAGAATATTGTACAAAATAGGTATACATCACCCATCTTGAGTCGCCAAATACATGGTACAAAAATACAAATACAACTTAATAATACAACGTATCGGTAAAATACGACAAAACATAAACCGAGAGTTTTAATAAGAATATTGTCATCTAGATAATATCCACACTCAATGGAGTCCTCATTACATTTATTATCACACTATTTAATGTAATAGTGAGGACTACTAATGCTATCATCTCGACCGCACTCCGCTCCCCGACTCGTCCCGCCTATATTCTCATTTTCTCAAGAGAACAAAGGAAAGAAAAGGGTGAGCTCAACTAGCCCAAGAAGAAATATCGTGACTAAGATAATGCGTAATAAATTATCATTAGTCTTCAACAATGTTAAACCGATAAAATATAATAGTACATCAAGTTTAATCGCAAATGAACAAGCAATCCATTAGAAGAGTCAAGTAGAGAATAAAATCTACTATCTTCTATCATTTAAAAAGTTTTCATCAATTTTTATCACGAGACTCAAATTTTAACAAATAAACCACATCATCGAAGTCATCCCTCGCACTACGCAAGGATATTCATTAAATCATCAATGGTCATGACTATACCGAATAATCCTCGGTCATAATCATACCAAAAACTGCCCATCAATGCACTACAAAGCCATCGAGGACTTTTACCACCTCATTTATAACATTACTGTGTCATGATTATACCGAATGATCCTCGGTCATAATCATACAAAGTCCATCTACGCACGTAAGCCAAAGATGACTTTTATCACAATATAATATAATGATGAGGATGATGACAATGACATAATAATTCAATAAAACAAGTTCAAGAATAAATTTTAAAGATTTATAAGTTAATTTATCCCGAACTCAATAATGTCCAAATTGTCAACATGATACTTCTTTGTCAGGAGTAAAAATTCAAGAATGCTCGTAAGAATATTTCCATTAAAAGATATCGGATGAAGCGCAAATATCAAGGATATTCCACTAATTTCATGGAGTATAGAAGTCAAAGCTTTAACCAACCGAGTATAAGAGAATATATGAAACCGCGAATGGATTTTCGTCCGCCACGCCAGAATCCACTTTAGATGCATCATTTCCATAATTTAATAAGGAATGAATACAAAGGATCATTCACCATGCATGTGATAATCCACATAGACATGTTATTCCAATGTAATGATAAAGAATGGAATAAATGTAAGAAATCACCATGCATGCGATAGATCGCATGCATATGTGTTATTCCAATGTAATAATAAAGAATGGAACCAGTCACGCGTAAACGCACGATACATGTGATATTCGATGTAATAATAAATAATGGAACCAGTCCCAAGCAGAACGCATGCACGTAGCATGTGATATTATTCAATGTAATAATAAATGATGGAAACCAGTCCCAACGTGAAACGCATAGACATGTGATATTCAACGTAATAATAAATAATAAAGAATGGAATAATAGAAGAATTTCACCAAATAAAATGGAGTCCAGAATGCATGATAAACAAAAGTTATTCCAACATAATAATGATATTCCAAATAATAATAAAGAATGGAATAAAGAATTTCACCACGTAGCTAGTATCAGCATAAAAAAAGTTATTCCAACAGTAATAATAAGGGATGGAATAACAATAGCTCTTCATGAATACTAAAAAAAATAATACCCTTACCTCGTAAGAAATCGGATATCGGAATAATGACGAAAAGTGCTTTCTTTTCTTTCTCTCTATAGATTTTTCTCTATAGCTTCTCTCTATAATTTCTCTCTATAATAATTGCTCTATAGCTTTAGTGAATTGGTGAGAAATGAAGGAAGAATGAGCTTCTATTTATAGAAAAATATAGTTTCGATAATTGCACGTTTTGGGGCTCAAAAAATTACAGACAATACCTCCAACTTTTCTTTCATTTTTAATTTAGTCCTGCAAGTATTATCAAACTTGCACCACCTCCCCTAATAGTAAATAATGTGAATCAATAGTTCAATCATGTGAATCAATAGTTATAATCATGTGAAAATATGAATTACTAGAAGATAGTACCTCCATCTATACCTCCATCTTTAATTTAATCATGCAAGTATTATCAATCTTGCACCAACTCCCCTAATAGTATAAGAATGTGATTCAATAGTACACACATGTGAACAAATAGTTATATAAGCATGTGAATTAGTAGCAATTAATTGCTCATTTATCCGATAAATTCCCCGATTTATCAATATAACCCCCAGACATCAATTATCATCGGAATAGATGTCGATTACCACTAACACTAATAATCCCAACACAATGGAACTATCAAATTCATCTTTAATCAACACGAACTTATTCATCATTAATATTATAACTCACAATATTTAACAACCAGGTCGTTCCCAGGAAAGAGGGGGCTTTCCAATAAGGATTTCTCCCTATTGGCGCGCAATTAGGTGACCAAACCTCTCCTTGGCAGAACTTCTAGACATTGTAAATATTGCAATTTAATAATATGAATAACTTTGTCGTCTCAATTATTGATTTAATAATATATCATATAATGCAGATGATATTGTGACAATAATCGAATCAATAATATGAGAGATATGATGCAACAATTATTATCGTAGCAATAATTGAGTATAATCGAAAGTGACTTTCACGAAGCATCAATAACCAATACCGTGTGCTACTATGCAACCACGCCAGACATCGTATTTTTTTACTACCGGGTAGTTCAACAGTTTTTAACTCAGTAACACTTTTCCGTTATTATTTTTATAAAAGATAATTATGTCATTTTTTTACTACTTACAATAACTTCCGCCAGGGGTCCACTAATGATTGTGTCATCGCATTTAATATTCCCTCGTTAAAATGAATATTCCCCCACCAATCTAATATTATATAACCACTTGCTTACTTTTGCAAAATTTGTAAATATTACCCACAACTATAACATTATATCATATCCACACCATAATATTCAAAAATATATTTCGAGAGAAATTAATCTTTATTCATAAAAGTTGGGGTCTTACAACCTCCCTTCTTATGAAATTTCATCCTCAAAATTAGGGTGTGCGACCGGTATATCGAAGAGGTGAGGATATCTTGACTTCATCTCGATTCTAACTCCTGTGTCATTTCTTCCACATCGTGGTTTCTCCACAAAACTTTCGACTTGAGGTATAACCTCGAGCGTAGAATATGATCCTTCTTATCCAAGATTTTAACAGTAACTCTTCATACATTAAATCTTCCTCTATCTCATCCGGTTCTAATTCAATAATGTGTTGGGTCTTTCACATATTTACGTAACATGATATGTGGAAAACGTTATGAACACGTAGACATACTTCAGCAGTAAGGCGTAGTCTATAGCCACAGTTCCTACTCGCTCGAGGATTATAAATGGGCCAATGAATCGAGGATCGAGTTTTCTCTCTTTCCAAATCTTGTAACTCCTTTCCATGGAGCAACACGTAACAACACATGATCTCCAATATCAATTCCACGCCCTTTCGATGAAGATCAACATAACTTTTGTCGATCTTGTGAGGTTTTTATACATTGTCGGATTGTTTGAATCTTTTCGTAGTCATACGTATCAAATCCGGGTCCCAACAACGTTGCTTCACCCACCTCATCCCAAAGATAATCGAGAACGACACTTTCTTCCATACAACGCCTCAAATGGAGCCATGCCAATACTTGCTTGATAACTATTATTCAGTAGGAAAACTCCACCAATGGTAAGAACTTGTCCCAACTTCCCTGAAGTCAAGGACACAGAGTCTTAATAAATCCTCAAGAGTTTGAATAGTCCTCTCTCGATCGTCCATCCGCTTTGAGGATGATACGCCGAACTAAATCGTAAATCCTGCGCCCATAGCTTTTTGCAAACTAACCCAAAATCTTGAAGTGAATCTTGGGTCTCGATCGTAAACTATGGATACCGGCATACCATGCAATCTACATACAATCTCATTTATGTACATACTAGCAAGACGCTCAAGTGTATAAGTTTTCAGATTTCAGAAGAAATGAGCAGACTTGGTCAATCTATCAACAATGACCCAAATCGCATCTATGCCTTGAGAAACCTTGGGAAGACCAAAGAATAAAATCCATGGTAATGTGCTCCCACTTCCATTCTGGAATTTCAAGTGGTTGCAATGGACCTTTTGGCACTTGATGCTCCTTGACTCGTTGACAAGTTAGACACCTTGAGATAAACCCCGCTATCTCTCTCTTCATATTGCTCCACCAAAATGTATGTCAAGATCACGATACATTTTGGTACTCCCAAGATGGATTGCAAACGTGTGTGTGTGCGGCTCCATCATGATTTTATACTTCAAATCGTAATCATTTAGAACACAAAGTCCGGAGTCGACTCAAGTATTCCTTCTTCATCGATTCTTGCTTCGAATAGCACCTTCTTGTACTTTCTTCCTCATACGACGCCTCCTGTGTCCGTAGCTTGAGCAGCCTTTAACTTTATCGATTAAAGTTGGTTCCACTCAGATATTCGCCATCATCACATGGGTCCCTCGAGTCTTTAACTCTATTTCCATCCTTTCCAAGTCATACACAATGGGCCTTTCATATTGACAATAATGCACTCTGTTCGCATATGATCTTCTACTCAATGCGCCACTACTACTACGCTCGCTTTTCCCAGATGGTATGGATGGTATGATCATAATCTTTCAACAACTCAAGCCATCGTCGTTGCCGCATGTTGAGTTCCTTTTGAGTGAAGAAATATTTGAGGCTTTTTATGATCCGTGATAGATCTCCACCTTCTCTCCATATATGTAATGCCTCCAAATCTTAAGTGCGAAGAAACAAACCGCCAACTCTAGATCATGAGTAGGATAATTCCTCTCATATTTTTTGAGTTGTCGTGAGGCATAAGCTATGACTTTCCCATGTTGCATGAGAACACATCCTAACCCTTTGCTCAAGCATCATCAGTAAATGACAAATCCTCCGTGCCGATGGTATCATCGTAATAACAAAAGTTTAAATGAGTCTCCTCTCGAGTTCTTGAAAACTCTTCACATTCCTCGCTCCAACCAAATTTTGTATCTTTTCGAGTCACCGCAGTTAATGGAGTAGCAATTCGAGAAAACCCTTCTACAAATCTCCGATAATAACCAACTAAGCCGAGAAAGCTACGATTTTCGCCATCGACTTAGGTTGCTCCCAACTTTGAATTGCTTCAATCTTTTTTCGGGTCAACAGATATTCCATGATTTGATATTACGTGCCCAAGGAATGCTACTTCCTCAAGCCGTAACTCGCATTTCTTCAACTTCGCATAAAGCTTGTTTTCACGAAGCTTTTGAAGTATCAAACCTCAAGTGTTGCTTTCATGGTCTTCACGGGTTTTGGAATAAATGAGGATGTCATCAATAAAGACGACCACAAAGTGATCCAAATATTCCTTGAATACTCTGGCTCATCATATCCATGAAAGGCAAGAGAGAGCATTAGTCAATCCAAAAGACATGACTAGGAATTCATAATGCCCGCATCGAAGTTCTCGAAAGTAGCCTTTGAATGTCATCGCTTTTAATCTTCAATCGATGATATCCGTAACGAAGATCGATCTTTGAAAAGAATTTGGCGCCTTGCAACTGGTCAAACAGATCATCAATACGAGGTAACGGGTACCTATTTTTGATGGTGACATGATTCAACTCCCGATAATCAATACAAAGTCGCATACTTCCATCTTTTTCTTCTTCACTTAATAGAACAGAGCACCCCAAGGAGACGATTTTAGATGAATGAAACCGATGTCTAACAATTCTCGTAGTTGGGTTTTTAACTCTCAAGTTCAATAGAGCCATTCGATATGGGGCTTTGAAATGGGTTTTGTACCGATTTCAAGGTCGATACAAAATTCAATTTCACGCCCGGGGTAGGCGTAGAAGTTCTTCGTGGAATACGTCAGAAATTTATTAACAATAGAAATATCATTCAAATCTGACGTATTTTTATTTAAATCCGTGACATGGGCTAAGAAAGCTTGACATCCATTTTTCAATAAACGAATAGCTTTATGGCTTGATATGACGTTGATTGATTTTAGTGGTTTGGTCGCTTGAATTCGTGATAATAGGTTGGTTAGAATATGAAAGCTAACAACCTTATTTAAAACAATCGATTTTAGCATGATGAGTAGTTAACCAATCAATCCCTAAAATCACATCAAATGCAAGTATTTTCAAAGAAATAAGATCGACAGTAACGTAAGGTTACCGATTTGAATCAAACAAGACTTATAAACAAGTGGATGTAATGAAGGTTTCTCCAAACGGAGTTTCAACAGATAAGTCAAAGTCTAATTTCTCCCGAGTCAAATTTAAACGTTGAGCGCAAGTAGAGAGAAATGAAAGAATGGGTAGAACCAAGATCAAATAAAGTATAAACTTCGCTAGAGTTTATGATTAGCTTACCCGTGATCACCCTGCTCGATTCCTCGCTTTTTGGGAGGTTACGACACAAACGCCTCCTTGAACTACCGATTTTGTCTTGTGTCTGGGACCCCTTTGATGCCTCCATCCCAATTGGACTTGACTTTGGTGCACGGAAAAATCGGGCTAGGTGGCCTTCTTTTCCACAATTATAACATGCTTTTGATCGCATCGCAGTTTGACTTATGTGTCCTTCCCTCCACATTTGTAACATACGACCGGTGGTCGCTTTCTCCTTCCTTAACAAATGAAAAGTGTTGGTGCCGACGTCTTTCCATCTTCATTGAACCTTCTCTTCTTGAACTTTCCACTCCTATTGTCTTGGCCATGATTACCACCAAGTGGTTATCATTTCGCATGTTGATTCCTCCGCGTTTGTTGTCACCGCTCGATGATGATCGCTACCACCGGTATTATCAACTTGTTTACCGCTCGCTCTCTTGGTTGGGTTGACTCATTATCACGCTCCAATAATCGAGCCCTATTCACAACATCCGAATACAAACACGCTTTATGAGAGATAAGGTATCGACGTATCTCGTGTTTCAAACCTCTTAAAACATCCGCCATTCTCTCCTCATTATCAACCAAGTGGGACGCAAACCGAGATAACTCGACAAACTTAGCTTCAGATCGCGCCACATGGTCATATTGTTTTGCTCAAGCTTGATGAACTCTACCTCCTTCATGTGATGAATACTTTCGTGAAGAAAGTACTTGTCGTTGAATGCTTCTTCGAATTTCTCCCAAGACATCTTCAAAGGCAAGAAGTTGAGTACGCTTTTACGATTCCCACCAAGAATCGCCTCGCCGCACGCAACATGAAGGTGGCAAAGGGAACCTTTTGCCTCTGAGCATCCCAAGACATCAAATATCTTGTTGATCCGCTTTATCCACGTCTCCGCCTTTAAGTGGTTTTGGCTCTCCAAAAACTCCGGTGGTCCCAGCCTTGAATCGCTTAATGGTGACCGTCCGAGAGTTGTCGTTGTTTCCACCGCATTTTGGATGAGAGCCCTTTCACCGATGTTGCATGAATTGCATAAAACCTCCGAACATCCCATCGCTCACCATTTCATCGGTGTTATTGTTTTCATGAGGATTATTGTCTTCCCGCTGCACATTACCCTGGGCATTGATCGTTGGTGACTCAACGGTCTCATGTGCTTCATTGCTTATCTCAACATTTTTGGATGCCATTTTCAAATACTGCAACAAAACAAGGGTTAATTAACATATCACATATTATCCCAATACTCTGACCGACCAATTAAATAACACATAAGCTTAGGTAGGTCATACTAGCGAAGGAATTCCCCTCTCTCCCTCCTAGTTCTTGTCTCACATCTCACCAGGATCATATCCCTAAGCTTTGATATAAATCGTGACGCCCCAAAATAGGTATACATCACCCATCTTGAGTCGCCAAATACATGGTACAAAAAATACAAATACAACTTAATAATACAACTGTCGTGGTAAAATACTTACAAAACATAAATCGAGAGTTTTAATAAGAATATTGTCATCTAGACAATATCCACACTCAATGGAGTCCTCATTACATTTATTGTCACACTATTTAATAGTAATAGTGAGGACTACTAATGCTATCATCTCGACCATCACTCCGCTCCTCGACTCGTCCTAATTTATATTCTCATTTTCAAGAGAACAAATGAAAGAAAAGGGTGAGCTCAACTAGCCCAAGAAGAAATATTATGACTAAGATAATGCGTAATAAATTATCATTAGTCTTCAACAATGTTAAACTGATAAAATATAATAGACATCAAGTTTAACTGCAGCGGAATAAGCAATCCATTAGAAGAGTCAAGTAGAGAATAAAATCTACTATCTTCTATCATTTAAAAAGTTTTCATCAATTTTTATCGCTGAGACTCAGCTTAACAAATAAAACACATCATCGAAGTCATCCTCGCACTACTACGCCAAGGATATTCATTAAATCATCAATGGTCATGACTATACCGAATAATCCCTGGTCATAATCATACCAAAAACTGTCCATCAATGCACTACAGGCTACTGAGGACTTTTACCACCTCATTTATAACATTACAGGTCATGATTATACCGAATGATCCCTGGTCATAATCATACAAAGTCCATCTATGCACGTAAGCCAAAGATGACTTTTATCACAATATAAGCATGAGGATGATGACAATGACATAATAATTCAATAAAACAAGTTCAAGAATAAATTTTAAAGATTTATAAGTTAATTTATCCTGAACTCAATAATGTCCAAATTGTCAACATGATATACTTTTTGGAGTAAAAATTCAAGAATGCTCGTAAGAATATTTCCATTAAAAGATATCGGATGAAGCGTTTAAATATCAAGGATATTCCACTAATTTCATGGAGTATAGAAGTCAAAGCTTTAACCAACCGAGTATAAGAGAATATATGAAACCGCAAATGGATTTTGTCCGCCACGCAGAATCCACTTTTGCATGCATCATTTCCACAATTTAATAAGGAATGAATACAAAGGTTCATTCACCATGCATGTGATAATCCACATAGACAAAGTTATTCCAACAAAATGATAAAGAATGGAATAATGTAAGAAATCACCATGCATGCGATAGATCGCATGCATGTGTTATTCCAATGTAATAATAAAGAATGGAACCAGTCACGCGTAAACGCATGCATATGATGATATATTCAAATGTAATAATAAATAATGGAACCAGTGTCCTGCGTAAAACGCATGCATGTGATATTCGACAGTAATAATAAATGATGGAATAAAGTCCCACAGAACGCACGCATGTGATATTCCAATGTAATAATAAAGAATGGAATAATAGAAGAATTTCACCATGTATATGCGGATTTTGATAAACAAAGTTATTCCAACATAATAATGAAGAATGGAATAATGTAAGAATTTCACCATGTATGCGATATGATATAACAAAGTTATTCCAATGTAATAATAAGGGATGGAATAACAATAGCTCTCTTCATGAATATAAAAAGAAATAATACCCCTTACCTCGTAAGAAAAGGATATCGAATAGTGACGAAAAAGTGCTTCTTCTTCTTTTTCTCTCTATAGATTTTCTCTATATTTCTCTCTATAATTCTCTCTATAATAATTGCTCTATAGCTTTAGTGAATTGGTGAGAAATGAAGGAAGAATGAGCTTCTATTTATAAAAAAAATATAGTTTCGATAATTGCACATTTTGGGGCTCAAAAATTACAAAGACAATACCTCCAACTTTTCTTTCATTTTTAATTTAGTCATGCAAGTATTATCAAACTTGCACCACCTCCCCTAATAGTAAATAATGTGAATCAATAGTTTAATCATGTGAATCAATAGTTATAATCATGTGAAAATATGAATTATATATAAGAGTACCTCCATCTATACCTCCATCTTTAATTTAATCATGCAAATATTATCAATCTTGCACCAACTCCCCTAATAGTATAAGAATGTGATTCAATAGTACACACATGTGAACAAATAGTTATATAAGCATGTGAATTAGTAGCAATTAATTGCTCATTTATCCGATAAATTACCCGATTTATCAATATAACCCCCAGACATCAATTATCATCTAATAGATGTCGATTACCACTAACACTAATAATCCCAACACAATGGAACTATCAAATTCATCTTTAATCAACACGAACTTATTCATCATTAATATTATAACTCACAATATTTAACAAACCGTGTCGTTCCTGTGTGAAAGAGGGCTTTCCAATAAGGATTTCTCCTTATCAGCGCCGCAATTAGGTGACCAAACCTCTCCTCGCGTAACTTCTAGACATTGTAAATATTGCAATTTAATAATATGAATAACTTTGTCGTCTCAATTATTGATTTAATAATATATCATATAATGCGATGATAATCGTGACAATAATCGAATCAATAATATGAGAGATATGATGCAACAATTATCGTAGTAATAATTGAGTATAATCGAAAGTGACTTTCACGTGAAGCATCAATAACCAATACCGTGTGCTACTATGCAACCACGCAGACAGACATCGTACTTTTACTACCGGGTAGTTCAACAGCTTTTAACAGTAACACTTCCGCCGTTATTTTTATAAAAGATAATTTATCATTTTTTTATTACAATAATATTTCCGTTAAAGGGTCCACTAATGATTGTGTCATCGCATATTTAATATTCCCTCGTTAAAACTAATATTCCCCACCAATCTAATATTATATAACCACTTGCTTACTTTTTTTGCAAAATTTGTAAATATTACCCACAACTATAACATTATATCATATCCACACCATAATATTCAAAAAAATATATTTCGAGAGAAATTAATCTTTATTCATAAAAGTTGGGGTCTTACGTAGATATAAAAATATATATTGTTTATTACAATTTTATATATTCATATTTTATCTATTTATCAAATAAAAGGATACTTGGGCGCCGCAAGGCTATTTTGAGATAAACCTCTACGGAGAGGAATCCGACCGCACGATTCCTTATAGTCTTCAAGAACCTTTTATTGATATTATTTATATAAATATCGTAAAATAGATCGATTACACTTGATAGCTCAAAACAACATTGAGATATCGCTCCAAAAGAGTAGTCATCCGAAACCGGATTTGAGAATCGTAGTGATCTATTGAAAATATTTATATAAATATCAATTGTGAAAATTATAAATTTCGTTATACTTGGGCACCGCAAGGCTATGGAGATAAACCTCTACGGAGAGGAATCCGATCGTACGATTCCTTATAGTACCAAGTGACACTATTTATAAAAAGTTCACATAATAGATAAAATATTCTTATATATTATTTGAGTTAAACAAACAATATTTGTTATATCCGTTTGTGCTTAACTGAAATTATACTTGGTTTAATTTATTCTTTCATAAAAATAGTTCATATAATACTTGATAAAGAATAACTAAAAAACAATTCAATATTATCCATAGAAAAACACTCTTTATTTTATAGAATTGTTAATTCATTATAAAAGTGCTTTAATATCATATACTTGCTTAATCAGAAGCATAAATTCTCAAGTATAAAAGTCTCTAAACTTTTATAAATATATTTGCTCTTTAATTGATATCTGCTTGTTTGAGAAGCATTAATCTGTATTAAATTATCTCTGCTTATTCAAGAAACATCCATATGTACTAAATTCTTATCTGCTTATTTGAGAAGCAAATTATTGTAAAATTATTTGAAAAAGAGAAAAAGATTAAAGTTAGTTTATTTTATGTACCTGTGAGAAAGACGAGTAATTCTTCAGCCAAGACCAGAGTCTTAGAGAGGTCAGCAAGAAGTTGGATCTCTAGAGTACTTGTGAGGTGAGGAAGAGGCTGTTGTTTCAAGACCAGATCATAGAATAGAACCGAACTCAAAGGTGATATAACTAGACTTGAGGAAGGAGCGGGGAGCTTGTTGTCCAAGATAGAATAGTTGAACAGTTGGAAGTTTGTCTATAAAACTTTGTAAAGGCTTCTTCGCCTATTGAAGGAATTGTTATTACTGATAGTAATAGGATCTCAAGTTCCAAGTAGGGACTTGAGACTGGACGTAACAACATACCAAGGGGTGTATGTTGTGAACTAGATAAATCTCTGTGCATTATGTGATTGAATTTTACTGTCTTGCATATTAATTTTTAACATTGTAAATTAATTATCCATAATTAAAAAAGGCCTTAGATAATTTTTTTTAACTAGTAATAATCTATTCAACTCTCCTTCTATATTATTATCGACCTTTCAATTGGTATCAGAGCGGTGATCTTTAAATTGTTTGTTGAGTATATACAGGCATACCTAAGAGTACATCCATGACCTACAATGCTACTGGTTGCGGGGAAGGACTATCTATGTCCAGACCTCCATTATTTGATGGTACCAATTTTGCCACCTGGAAAAATAGATTCAAAATCTATGCCAAATCTCAAGGAATCAAAATTTGGTGTGCCATCGAACGAGGTGTACAAATTCCAACCAAAATTGAAGGAGAAAAGACTGTCGAGAAAGACATATGAATTCACCACTGAAGAAGAAGAAATCATGAATATTGCATCTAAAGCGGAACAAGTGCTAACCAGTGCTTTGATTGAAAAAGAATACAAAAGAGTTAGTAACTGTAAAAATGCAAAAGAAATTTAGGAAAAACTGATTGTAACCTATGAAGGTACCAATCACATCAAAGAAACCAAAAAAGATGCTCTAATTCAAGAATATAAAAGTTTTAAGCTTGAAGAAGGTGAAAAGATCATTGATATAGAAACTCAATTTTCCAGAATCATTGATGAGCTAGAGCAGTTGGGAAAAGCATACACTACAAATGAGAAAAACAGAAGAATCCTCAAAGCACTTCCATCCATTTGGAAAATGAAGGTTACATCAATAAAAGAAATGCAAGATCTAACCACATATCTTATGGAGAATCTCATTGGAAATCTTCGTGCTCACAAAGTCGATATGCTCGTTGAAAAAGCTGGATCAAACACAGATCTCAAAAAGAAAGGAATCGCCTTCAAAGCTCTCCCGGTGGATCAAGAAAGTGACGATAAAGAATTAAATGAAGAACTTCTCAGTCTAGACAACAATGAAGTTGCTCTATTGTCCAGACAACTTAGAAGAATAATTTAAAGCAAAGAAAGAAAATATGGCAAAGGTTTCATGAAAACAAACAACAATTTTAACAACTTCAATGGCAAACAATTTTTCAAACTAAAGACGCAAGTATGAAATTTCAAAGCAAATAACAACAACTTCAGAAGTACTAATCCAAATGAAAATTCAAACACATGTTTCGAATGTAAGCAACCTGGACACTTCAAGAAGGACTATCCAAAACTAGTCAACAACAAAGATTTTTGTAGCTGAAGAAGGATGGGATCTAAGTGACGAGGAAGAAACTGCTGAGCAAATCAAAAAAGTGGCAAATCTCTACCTAATGGCAGATAATGACTCATCACCAAGATCTGAGGTAAATTCTGAACACCAATTGCCTAGTACTTCATTTTCTTCATACACAGTAGAAAATATAAATGAAGAACACTATGAATTACAAGAAGCTTATAATCATTTATATGAAAGTAATGAACTGTTAAAAGAAGAATTTGAAAGATTAAGAAAAATAAATTTAAGTCTTGAAATTGAAAATGCTAATTTAATTATCATTAACGAAAGTTTAAATGAAATAAACTTAGAAAATAAAGAAGAATTAGACAACTTAAGAAAATTAATAAAAATCTTGAAATAGAAAATTCTTCACTTATCATCTCAATTGAAAATCTTAAAATTAAAAATTCAACACTTCATTGTGAATCAATGAAGATAATCAAGTGCAAGATCAAGTCGTAATTGAAGAAATTATAAAAAAAAAATTCAAGGTTAAAATGCGTAAATAGAAAACCATAATTGCATAATTGAAAACTTAACCAAAGAACACGAAGATTTAAATAATATAATTTATAAATTTACAAAAGGAAAGGAAAATCTTGATGTCATGTTAAATCAACAAAAATGTAGCTTTAATAAAGAAGGTTTAGGATATACCGGTGAAACAAGTGAATTAAAAGATAAAGGACTATATCATGTTAAAATTAAGGAAAATGAAAGTCATATATTCCCCTTAACAAAATGTTCATATTGTAACAGAAATGGTCACTCTTTTTATATGTGAAATGCTAGAAATGAAAACTATAAAGGAAAAATGGTTTGGGTTCCCAAGGGAACATATACTGCACCAACCATAACAAGAAGAGAATTTCACAAACAGCATTATCATACTTCTCATAATCCAGTTACTCATAGAATGCTTCTTTTTGCTAAAATTGATTATCCTATGCCCAATTTTGTAAAGGAAACTTCAAATGTTCCTTATACAAAATGGAAAACTCACCCTAAGGACCCTTCAATTTAAAGGGTACCAACCTATAAAATTAGTACATATATTGCAGGTGTGTCTTGCAGCTGATATGAATAAAAGCAAATTGTATCTTGATAGTGGATGCTCTAGACATATGACTAGAGACAAGTACAAATTAAGAAATCTTCAAGCTACAGACTCTGGTGAGGTAACTTTCGGTTACAACAATAAAGGTAAATTAATCAGAGTTGGATGTGTTGGCAATAAACAAATAACCATTTCCAACGTTCAGTTAGTTACTGGACTCAGGTATAATCTTCTATCTATTAGTCAACTATGTGATAGTGGTTTTAAAATATCCTTTAGTACACATAACTACTCTATTTTTGATCAAATTGGTAAATTGATATTAGTTTGTCCTAGATATCAAAACGTGTATACCTGTGACTTAGATGCTTACTCTCATTTAGATAATATATGTCTTGTATCTGTAAATGAAGATCCTTGGCTATGGCATCACAAACTAGGACATATCAATATGAAACTCATAAATAACATTTCCTCTAAAGATCATGTCCGTGGTCTTCCTAAATTAAAATTTTTCAAAGACCATATCTGTGAAACTTGTGAATTAGGAAAACAAATTCATGCATCATATAAACCTAAGTTTACTGTGTCAACCTCTCGACCCTTAGAATTATTACACATAGACCTTGTTGGACCAATCCCTAAACACAGCATGGGTGGTGCTGTATTCATTCTAGTTTTGGTAGATGACTATTAATGATTTACATGGGTTGATTTTCTAAAATTTAAAAATGTGGCTATTAATTCTTTTTCTACTGTGTAAAAAGATTCAAAATCAACAGGGAAGCTCTATTGTTTATATTCGATCTGATCACGGAAAAGAATTTGACAATTCTGATTTTATCATGTTATGTGATGAGAATGGTATAAGTCATAACTTCTCTGCTCCTTATACACCTCAGTCAAATGGTGTTGTTGAAAGGAAAAAAATCGTTCTTTACAAGAAATGGCTAATACAATGTTAAATGAATACCGTCTTCCAAAGTATTTTTTGAAATTTGAAGCTAGTGTTGCCTGATAACAGCTTGGCCAGTCCGGTTGCAGTGCAGGCTGCCAAAGCTTTGGCCAGATTGACTGTGCCAGAAGCTGGCTTTGACTTTTGGGCCTTGAGCACGTGCCAGCCGATCTTATGCAAAAAAATTGTGGTTTGAAGAGATTTGTAGGCGGACATGTGCCGGGCCTCGGGGCCAAAGCCAAGGCTAGTCCGATGCCGTCCCAGATAATTTTTTTAAAATTTTCTTGTGCATGTGCTTGGGTGCTAGGGGTTTGGGGCAGTGGCTGGGGGGGCCTGGGCGGGTAATGAAGTCTGACGATTGGCCGCTGACAATTTGTATTGTTAAAGGGCTATTAACCTATTGTGCAGGCAACATGCTTTAACATTGTTAATTTGTTATTAATAGACTAGAGAGAGGATTGTTATTATTTTATTTTATTATGTCTTAATGGCTAATGCCTTATTATGCCACTGATGTCAGTGATGTGCACCAACTAGTCAACTACCAAGCCACCAAGTACCAACCGTCCATCTCTAATCTCTCCATTTAAAAAGAAATAATTAACAAGTCACAACTATTAGTTTATTTAATATTGTACCTATTATTGTATTTAATTAATTATTTATATAATTATATCTATAAATATTAATAAATCTTTAATCAACTAACTTATTAATATTAAATAAACTAACTAGTATGTTAATATTAAATTTTAATTAACCAACTTATGAATCTTAAATAAATCAACTATTATATTAATATTAAAATTTAATCAACTAACTTATTAATATGAATCTTAAATAAACCAACTTTAAACTTGATTGATGTACTAATTAAAAGTAATGTATTAGAATTTACAACTTATAAGTTATGACTTACATATTACAATAATGAATAACAAAATAAGTAATAATTTATTGAATCAATAATTTCATGAATAATTATAACTTTATAACTTTATAACTTTAAAGTATACTTAAAAAATAATCAATAATGAATCGATTACAAATATTTGTCTTCAAATCTTCAAAAATTATTTATTCAAATCTTCAAAAAAAGTATATCTTCAAGCTTTATGAATGTACATTTTCAGTAAATCCTGCTCCGGCTTCAAGATCTTTCGAGCTATCTTGATCATCTATTACGTCTTGTATTCTTCTTTGTGCGACAAGATAATCTCTATAGCAAATACATATCTCCAATTAATCCGGACTAAGTCTACTTCGTTTTTCATCCAGTACCCTTCCAAATAAAGAAAAACAAGATTCCGAAGCTACCGTACTAGCTTGGATAGTTAGTAAATCACGGGCCATGGCGGCCAAAGTAGGAAATTGTCGATTATGCTTTTTCTAAAATGCAAGTATATCAAAATTTTCAAATACTTGGTCGGTCATAAAACTTCTAAAATCAATACTACAATATAAACCAAGTTTGTTTAAACTGCTTGTGTGTGATGAAGTTTTTGGTTTTATTGATAATGATTTTAATAATGATGAAAACTTAGAAGATGAAGGGGGAGGGGGTGGTGCACGTGTAGATGTAGAATATACAGACTCATATTGTCTATAAAATGCAGTAAATGTATTATTAAAATTTAGTTTAATGTAATCAATATTTTTAGTACCTATATTTTCTACTATATCTTCTAAAACACTTTCCACACCTTCTAATTTTATTATGGGGTTTAATGTCGCTGCACAAGTAATAACAATAGGCATGTCTTCAAAATATTTTTAAAATTTTTCTTCCATACTAAAAATAAGATTAGTCCAAACAGGATCATATTTATATTGTTTAAACATATTTGTTATTTCCAAACATGCAAATAGAACATGATGAATTGTAGGATAATAAACACCACTTTATAATTTTGTGTTTTTTGAAAACTTTGAGAATATTTAAAAGTTGACATAATAAATCCCAATCTTGATTTGTTATTTCATGATCACTTTGTGAGTTATAAAACTCCATAAGTATATTTTGACGTTTATAAACATCTTTAAATAAATCATATGTACTATTCCATCTAGTGTTATTATCAAATTTTACTCTCTTAAAATTTTCACCTCTTGCATGACAAAAAGTTCTAAAATCTTGTATTCTTCTATTTGAACCATATATAAAACTAATCATACGACGAATTTTATTTATTGTATCTTGCAAGTAAGTGAATCCGGATTGTACAATCAAATTTATTATATGGCATACACATCTAACATGAAAAAAATACTCCATTTACTAAAGGCTTTAAATCATTTTTTAACATATTAATAGAACCAATGTTATTTGTTGCATTATCTAAACTAATACTCATTATTTTTGTGATGTCCCCAAAATAGGTATACATCACCCATCTTGGGTCGCCACTTACATGGTACAAAATTCAAATAAAACTTAATTATACAACAGTTGTGTAAAATACGATAAAACATAAATTGAGAGTTTTAATAAGAATATTGTCATCTAGACAATATTCACACTCAATGGAGTCCTCATTACATTTATTGTCACACTATTTAACAGAATAGTGAGGACTACTAATGCTATCATCTAGACCGTCACTCCGTTCCTCGACTTGTCCCAAATTTATATTCATATTTCAAGAGAAAAAGTGAAAGAAAAGGGTGAGCTCAACTAGCCCAAGAAGAAATATTATGACTAAGATAATGCGAATAAATTATTCTTAGTCTTCAATGAGATAAAACCGATAGAATATAATAGACAACAAGTTTTAGATCAACAATCTGCAGAATGAATAAGCAATCCATTAGAAGAGTCAGTAGAGCATAAAATCTACTATCTTCTATGATTTAAAAAGATTTTCATCAACTTTATCGAGACGAGACTCGACAATAAATAAACCACACCATCCTCGCACACCACGACCAAGGATATTCATGTAATCATCAATGGTCATGATTATACCGAATAATCCACGGTCATAATCATACCAACAATCGTCCACCGATGAACTACGTGCCAATGAGGACTTTTACCACATCATTCGTTACATTATGGTCATGATTATACAAGAATAATCCTCGGTCATAATCATATCAAGTCCATCTCTGGACGTAAGCAAAAGATGACTTTCATCACAATATAAGCATGAGGATGACGACAATAATATAAGCATTAATCAAACGAAAACAAGGATAAATATTAAAGACTTTAAATTTATCCAAATATTATCCATCACTTAAATAACTCATAATCTAATATTGTTAATATTATAATAATATTATAATCACTTCTTAAACTTATAAATAATTTAATTTAATTGTTTACACTTTAACAAATAATGCATTAATCATTCAAAATGCCATACTCATAAGATTTCATCACCAATGATCAAATCACTCATCAAAAATCAGATATACCTTATATAGGATTTTTAAGCCCTAAAATCCTATTTACCAATTCTTCAACTTCACATAACATATTTAACTCATATGTTTGTAATTAAACCATTTTCATGAAAAATTACCAAATCAACTTATTATTTTCTATCCTTTGTCCAAACATATATACATATATTTCATACACAACAAGTTTTTTTATAATTTTTCAACTCCTTAAGTATTTTCAAAAATCAATTTCTAATTAATTCCTTAAGAAATTAGCTACCTCAAGTTTAACTCCAGAAATTCCCAAATCATGGCAGGATCTTACACATGTTAACTTGAGCTTCCAGTTTAAATTTCATGATCATCGGAGTTATAGAACTCTGGTTATAGCGTTTTTCGTTGGAAAAACCTAAATATTGAAATAGTCATAACTTACTCATTTTAAGTCGGAATGAGTTCATTTTTGGACAGGAGGTACTTTATACCATATATTTCTATGTCCCAAAAGGCCGGAATTTTTCTCACAAATTAAGTGGCCGAAACAGCCTTTACAAAATTGTGGGCAATAGCTTTTCTCTTTTTTCATTTTTCATGCTTTGTTAAAAATAGTCCATACAAAAATCTACAACTCCTCTTTCAGTGATTCCACTTGGAGATGTTAGAAAACTTATCATAATATCCTCACAAATTTTTCAAGAATTTTTGAATGTCCGAAAAATTACGAAAGTGCAAATGGATTTTAACCCGCTATGCGGTAATCCACGTAAATAGATCATTTTCACAATTTAATAAGGAATGAATACGAAGGATTATTCACCATGCATGTGGTAATACACATAGACAGATTATTCCAAAAGAATAATAAATAATGGAACCAGATTAGGCGTAATATGCACTGACATGATATTCCAACAGAATAATAAAGAATGGAATAACAACAGAAATCACCATGCATGCGATAGTAATCGCATGTGACAAGTTATTCCAATAGAATAATAAATAATGGAACTCAGTCGAGTAATAATACGCACCACAAGAGATATTTAACAGAATAATAAAGAATGGAATAACAATGAAATCACCATGCATGTGATGAATCGCATGCATAAAAGTTATTCCAATAGAATAATATTAATGGAACCGTGTATTCCATTACTATTCCGTGAATAATATCACCTTGCCAAACATGATATTCCAATGAGAATAATAAAGAATGGAATAATGAAGAATTTCACCATGTATGCGGTACTTTGCAGACGCAGGTTATTCAATAGAATAATAAGGAATGGAATAACAATAGCTCTCTTCATGAATATGAAAAGAAATAATACCCTTACCTTAAAAAAAAGCTGATATCTTTGGAATAGTGAGGTAACATACTTCTCTTCTTCTTTCTCTCTATAATTTCTCTCTATAATAATTGCTCTATAGCTTTAGTGAATTGGTGAGAAATGAAGGAAGAATAAGTTTCTATTTATAGGAAAATATAGTTTCGATAATTGCACGTTTTGGGGCTCGAAATATTATAGTATAATACCTTCCTCTTTTTCATCATTTTTAATTTAGTCCTGCAAGTATTATCAATCTTGCACCAACTCCCCTAATAGTAAATCATGTGAATAATTAGTAAAATCATGTGACTCAATAGTAAATCATGTGACTCAATAGTTTTAAACATGTAAAAAAATTAATTATAGTATAGTACCTTCAACTATACCTCTATTTTTAACTTAGTCATGCAAGTATTATCAATCTTGCACCACCTCCCCTAATAGTACCAGAATGTGAATCAATAGTACACACATGTGAACAAATAGTTAATAACATGTGAATTAATAGCAATTAATTGCTCATTTATCCGATTAATTACCCGATTTATCAATATAACCCCCAGACATCAATTATCATCGGAATAAATGTCGATTTCCACTAACACCAATAATCCCAACACAATGGAAATATTTTTCTCAACAATTTCATTTTTGAAATTTTGAAGTTTGACTTTTTCCAAAAAAGTCAACTGTTGACTTTTTGACCAAAAAGTCAACCTCGGAAAATTTTGTGTTTATAGTTTATTCTTACTAATTTCATTGCTCTAGACTCAAATATCACATCCGCGTCTCCAAATTCAACTCCGAACTCAAATTTGATTTTTAATAACATTTATTCACTATTATTATAACTCGCAATATTAACAACCAGTTCGTTCCCAAGAAAGAGGGGGCTTTCCAATAAAGATTTCTCCTTATAGGCGCGAAATTAGGTGACCAAACCTCTCCTTGATAGAACTTCTAGAAATTGTTAATTATGCAAATAATAATATGAATAACTGTATCGTATCAATTATTGATTTAATAATATATAAAATGTGAGACCCCAAATTTTATGAATAAAGATTTAAATTTTTCAAAATATTTTTTTTATTTATGGTGTGGATTTGATATAATGTTATAGTTGTGGGTAATATTTATAAATTTTGCAAAGTAATGCAAGTTGTTATATAATATTAGATTGGTGGGGAATATTCTTTTTCGGGAATATTAAACGACGATGGCACAATCATTTGTGAACCCCTAGCGGAAGTATTGTCGTATTTAGAAAAGCGAAAAAATTATCTTTTATAAAATAATACGAAAGTATTACCATTAAAACTGTTGAAACTACTCGGTAGTAAAAATACGATGTCTGGCGTGGTTGCATAGTAGCACTACGGTATTGGTTATTGATGCTTACGTGAGAAGTCACTCGGTTATACTCAATTATTGCTCTGATAATTGTTGCATCATATCTCTCATATTATTGATTTGATTATTGTCACATTATCATACATATTATATGATATATTATTAAATCAATAATTGAGATGACAAAGTTATTCATATTATTAAATTGCAATATTTACAATGTCTCAGAAGTTACGCCAAGGCGAGGTTTGGTCATCTAATCGCACGCGCATGATAGGAGAAATCCTTATTGGAAAGCCCCCTCTTTCCTGGGAATGACTTGGTTGTTAAATATTGTGAGTTATAATAATAATGATGAATAAGTTCGTGTTGATTAAAAATGAATTTGACAGTTCCATTGTGTTGGGATTATTCGTGTTGGTGGAAATCGACATCTATTCCGATGATAATTGATGTCTGGGGGTTATATTGATAAATCGGGTAATTAATCGGATAAATGATCAATTAATTGCTACTAATTCACATGCTTATATAACTATTTGTTCACATGTGTGTACTACTGAATCACATTCTTATACTATTAGGGGAGTTGGTGCAAGATTGATAATACTTGCATGATTAAATTAACGATGGAGGTATAGATGGAGGTACTATACCGTAATTCGTATTTTCACATGATTATAACTATTGATTCACATAATTGAACTATTAATTCACATTATTTACTATTAGGGGAGGTGGTGCAAGTTTGATAATACTTGCAGGACTAAATTAAAAATGAAATAAAAGTTGGAGGTATTGTATTGTAATATTTCGAGCCCCAAAACGTGCAATTATCGAAACTATATGTTTCTATAAATTGAAGCTCATTCTTCCTTCATTTCTCACCAATTCACTAAAGCTATAGAGCGATTATTATAGAGAAAAATTATAGAGAGAGAATAGAGAGAAAATCTATAGAGAAAGAAG
Organism: Panax quinquefolius; assembly: GCA_020205615.1. Lineage (NCBI taxonomy): Eukaryota > Viridiplantae > Streptophyta > Magnoliopsida > Apiales > Araliaceae > Panax > Panax quinquefolius. The sequence goes on from CM035159.1 coordinate 56,506,393, forward strand.
AAGAGAAGCCTGCTACTATCCACTATTCCGATATCAAACTTTATTCTAAGGTAAGGGTATTATTCTTTCGTATTCATAAAGAGAATTATTTTCTTTCAATACTGTTGTAGAGTTGTTATTCCATTCTTCATTATTATGTTGGAATAACTTTCCATTTTGTATTATGTTGGAATAACTTGTATCGCATGGTGAAAAAAATTCATTATTCTCATTCTTTTATTATTCTATCGGAATATCATGCTCGCGTTTACATGATGGTTCCGGTTCCATTCTTTTTATTATCATCAAAATATCATCATACTATGCATTTACGCATGACCTGATTCCATTCTTTATTATTTTGTCGGAATATCCTGTCTGTGCGTTTACGCATGACCTGGTTCCATTATTTATTATTACATTGGGAATAACTCACATGTATGCGATCTATCGCATGCAAGGTGAATTCTTCTGTTATTCCATTCTTTATTATTTTTTGGAATAACCTGTCTATGTGGATTACCACATGCATGGTGAATGATCCTTTGTATTCATTCCTTATTAAATTATGGAAATGATCTGTTTACGTGGATTATGATGAAAGTCATAATAAAAGCATTGGAATGATGAAAATCACGGGTATATGTAGTATTAGTAAGTGTTATGATGAGTTATGTTGGTTATTATGTGAAAACATGAAAGTTTCTTAGAAATCATAAAGGGTTGAAAAATCAAATTTTGGTAAAAATAGAACATGAAATTCAATTGACCATATCTCCTATTATATTTCGAATTTTTGAGTGTGGTCAAGTTCTAGAGTTAGATCTATGAGTTTTCTAACTTATCCAAGTGGAATCTTTGGAAAAAGTGTTGTATATTTTCGTGTGGACTGATTTTAGCAAAGGAGTCAAAAGCTGCAAAGTACCAAAAAAGCTACTGCCTAGAAATTTAAAAGGGCATTTTCGGCTATTTAATTTGTGAGAAAAATTCCGGTCTTTTGGGATATGAAAATATATGGTATAAAGTACCTACTGTCCAAAAATGAACTCATTCCGACTTAAAATGAGCAAATTATGACTATTTCAATATTTAGGTTTTTTTTGACAAAAAATGCTATAATCGAAGTTCTATAACTCCGATGACCATGAAATTTAAACTAGAAGCTCACGTTAACATGTGTAAGATCCTGCCAAGATTTGGGAATTTTTGGAGTTAAAATTGAGATAGCTAATTTCTTAAGAAATTAATTAGAAATTGATTTTTGAAAAATAGTAAATGAATTTTAAAAATTCTAAGAAAAATATATCTTCAATATGGGACTATATTCTGCTAAATCCTAGAAAAGAAATATTTTTGGGACTGATTTGGTATTTTTCATGAAAATAATCTAGTTATGAGTAAATGAGTTAAATATGTTATTTGAAGTAACAAAATTGGAAAATAGGATTTTATGGATTGGGAATCCTATATAGGGTATATGCAGATTTTTGATAAATGATTTGGTCATTGGTGATGAAATCTTATGAGTATGGCATTTTTGAATGATTAAATGCATTATTTGGTAAAGTGTAAACAATTGAAATAAATTGTTTATAAGTTTAAGAAGTGATTAAAATATTGTTATAATATTAATAATATTAGATTATGAGTTTATTAAGTGCTTGATAATATTTGGATAAATTTAAAGTCTTTAATATTTATCCTTGTTTTCGTTTGATTAATGCTTATATCATTGTCATCATTCTCATGCTTATATTGTGTTGAAAGTCATCTTTGGCTTACGTGCATAGATGGACTTGGTGTGATTATGACCAGGGATTATTCGGTATAATCATGACCGTAATGTGACGAATGATGTGGTAAAAATTCTCAGTGGCCTGTAGTGCATTGATGGACAATTTTTGGTATGATTATGACCAGGGATTATTCGGTATAGTCATGACCATTGATGATTTAATGAATATCCTTGGCCGTAGTAGTGCGAGGATGATTCGATGATGTGGTTTATTTATTAAAAGTCGAGTCTCGTGATAAAAATTGATAAAAATATTTTAAATCATAGAAGTTAGTAGATATCATGCTTTACTTGACTCTTCTAATGGATTGATTATTCATTGCAGATTAAACTTGATGTCTATTGTATTTTATCGGTTTAACATTGTTGAAGACTAATGATAATTTATTACGTATTATCTTAGTCATAATATTTCTTCTTTTGGGCTAGTTGAGCTCACCCTTTTTTTCTCTGTTTTCTTCTTGAAATGAGAATATATGGGAGACGAGAGTTTGAAAGCGGAGTGACGATCGGATGATAACATTAGTAGTCCTCACTATTCTATTAAATAGTGTGATAATAAATGTAATGAGGACCTGAATTTGAGTTTGTATAAATACTTATATATGAGGACTCCATTGAGAGTGGATATTGTCTAGAGAGACAATATTCTTGATTAAAATCTCGGTTTATGTTTTGTCGTATTTTACACGGCGGTTGTATAATTAAGTTTTATTTGATTTATGTACCATGTATTTGGCGACTCAAGATGGGTGATGTATACTATTTTGGGGGCGTCACGGTTAGTATCAAAGCTTTGGGATATGATCCCTGGTGAGATGTGAGACAAGAACTAGGAGGGGAGAGACGGGGAATTCCTTCGCTAGTATGACCTACCTAAGTTTATTTGGTATTTAATTGGTCGGTTAGAGTATAGGGATAATATGTGATATGTCAATTAACCCTTGTTTTGTGAAAGTGTAAAATTTGCGGATTTATCCCGGTTTGCATCCCATTTGGTCGATAATGAGGAGTGAATTACGAGAATGTTTCTAAGAGGTTTAAGACCCGATATACGTCAATACCTCATTTCTCATAAACTTTGTTTATATTCAGATGTTGTGAATAGAGCTTAGTTATTGGAGCGCGATAATGAGTCAACACAACCAAAAGGTAACGACCAACAATACTATAATAATCGTACCAGTGGCAACGACCATCGGAACAACGATAACCATCGTGGAGGAAATTATCATGCCAGAAATGGTAACCACTTCGGTGGTAATCATGGCCAAGATAATAGAAGTGGAAATTTCAAGAAGAGAATGTTCAACAATGACGTGAAGACGTCGACACCAGCACCCGTTTAAAAGGAAGAAGAACGACCACCGGTCGTATATTTCAAATGCAGACAGGAGGGACACATCCATCCAAACTGTATGCAGCAACCCAAAGCGTGTTTTAATTGCAGAAGAGAAAAGTCTCTAGCTTGATTTTGTCATATGGTGAAGTCAAGTCCAATTGGGACGGTGGCACCAAGGGCGGATATGGATAAAACAAAGTCGGTGGTTTCAGGAAGAGCGTTTTTTGTGACTTCTCAAAAAGCGAGTAACACGAACGAAGTTAGCACGAGTTAGTTAATTATAAATTCTTACGAAGTCTATACCTTATTAGATACCGGTTCTACCCATTATTTTATCTCTCTTGCTTGCGTTCAACGTTTAAATTTGACTCCGGAGAAATTAGACTTTGACTTATCGGTTGAAACTCCATTAGGAGAAACCTTCATTACATGTGCTATCCAAGTCTTAGATGAGAGTCACAGTTTTGAATGATATTTCTATTGTTAATAAATTTCCTGACGTATTCTTAAAGACTTCCTGGCCTACCCCAGAGCGTGAAATCGAATTTTGTATTGACCCCATTATAAAACCCATTTCTTCAACCCTTAAATATTTCTTCAACCAAAACGAACGTATAATGTGCTAAAGACGTTAGCTCGAGCTTTTGAAGATTACGATCGTACCATTCAATATCATCATGGAAGAGCGAACGTGGTAGTTGACGCGTTGAGTAGAAGATCATATGCGTTTGCGAGTGCGATGTTGTTAACAAAAAAACCTATTTCGTATAACTTACAAATGATGAAGATAGAGTTAAAGACTCTAGGGACCCACGTGAAGATAACGAATATAAGAGTAGAATCGACTTTAATCGATAAAGTTAAAGCCGCTCAAGATACACACCCGAATCTGATGAATGTGAAGAAGAAGGTTCAAGAGGGCGTTATTCTAGAAGCAAGAATCGACGAAGAGAGGAAATCTCAACCCTCGATTTAATTGGCCAATTTAAAATACTTGATCGAGTAGGAACTGTGGCCTATAGACTCGTTTTACCGCCAAGTATGTCGCGTGTTCATAACATTTTTCATGTATCGATGTTACGTAATTATGTGGACGACCCAAACCACATTATTGAATTAGAACTAGACGATATAGAAAAAGATTTAACGTATGAGGAGATATGTGTTAAAATCTTGGATAAGAAGGATCGTATTCAACACTCAAAGGTTATACTTCAAGAGTTAGAATCTAAAATGAAGTCAAGGTATCCTCATCTCTTCGGCATACCAGGTACGTACGTAAATTTCGAGGGCAAAATTTAATAAGGAGGGGAGATTGTGAGACCCCAAATTTTTTGAATAAAGATTTAAATTTCTCGAAATATTTTTTTTATTTATGGTGTGGATTTGATATAATGTCATAGTTGTGGGTAATATATATAAATTTTGCAAAGTAAGCAAGTTGTTATATAATATTCGATTGGTCGAGGAATATTCTTTTTTTCAGGAATATCTGTACGACGGCACAATCAATGGTGAACCCACAACGGAAGTATTGTCGTATTTAGAAAATGACAAAATTATCTTTTTATAAAAATAACGGCGAAAGTATTACCATTAAAACTGTTGAACTACTCGGTAGTAAAAGTACGATGAATACTGGCATGGTTGCATAGTAGCACTGCGGTATTGGTTATTGATGCTTACGTGAGAAGTCACTCAGTTATACTCAATTATTGCTACAGTAATTGTTGCATCATATCTCTCATATTATTGATTCGATTATTGTCGCAGTATCATCTGTATTATATGATATATTATTAAATCAATAATTGAGACGACAAAGTTATTCATATTATTAAATTGCAATATTTACAATGTCTAGAAGTTACGCCAGGAGAGGTTTGGCCACCTAATTGCTTGATAGGAGAAATCCTTATTGAGCCCCCCTCTTTCACAGGAATGACACGGTTGTTAAATATTGTGAGTTATAATATTAATGATGAATAAGTTCGTGTTGATTAAAGATGAATTTGATAGTTCCATTGTGTTGGGATTATTAGTTTAGTGGAAATCGACATCTATTAGATGATAATTGATGTCTGGGGGTTATATTGATAAATCGGGTAATTAATCGGATAAATGAGCAATTAATTGCTACTAATTCACATGCTTATATAACTATTTGTTCACATGTGTGTATTATTGAATCACATTCTTATACTATTAGGGGAGTTGGTGCAAGATTGATAATACTTGCATGATTAAATTAAAGATGGAGGTATAGATGAAGGTACTATACTGTAATTCATATTTTCACATGATTATAACTATTGATTCATATTATTTACTATTAGGGGAGGTGGTGCAAGTTTGATAATACTTGCAGGACTAAATTAAAAATGAAAAAAAGGTGGAGGTATTGTATTGTAATTTTTCGAGCCCCAAAACGTGCAATTATCGAAACTATATTTTTCTATAAATAGAAGCTCATTCTTCCTTCATTTCTCATCAATTCACTAAAGCTATAGAGCAATTATTATAGAGAGAAATTATAGAGAGAAGCTATATAGAGAAAATCTATAGAGAGAAAGAAGAAGAGAAGCCTGCTACGTCACTATTCTAGTATCCAGCTTTATTCTAAGGTAAGGGGTATTATTCTTTCGTATTCATGAAGAGAATTATTTTCTTTCAATACTCGTAAGAGTTGTTATTCCATTCTTCATTATTATGTTGGAATAACCTATTTATGCAATCACCGCATACGTGGTGAAATTCTTCCATTATTACATTTCTTTATTATTTTGTCGGAATATCTTATGCAATGCGTTTCTGCATGACTGATTCCATTCTTTATTATTTCGTCAAAATATCACGTCTCAATGCGTTTACGCATGATTTTGGTTCCATTCTTTATTATTTTGTCGGAATATCACATACATGCCACGTTCTGGCGTGACTGGTTCCATTATTTATTATTATCTGTTGGGAATAACACATGCATGCGATCTATCGCATGTATGGTGAATTCTTCTATTATTCCATTCTTTATTATTCTGTTGGAATAACCTATCTATGTGGATTATCACATGTATGGTGAATGATCCTTTGTATTCATTCCCTATTAAATTATGGAAATGATCTATTTACGTGGATTATGATGAAAGTCATAATAAAAGCATTGGACTGATGAAAATCACAGGTATATATAGTATTAGTAAGTGTTATGATGAGTTATGTTGGTTATTATGTGAAAACATGAAAGTTTCTTAGAAATCACAAGGGGTTGCAAAAATCAGATTTTGGTGAAAATGGAACATAAAATTAAATTGACATATCTCATATTATATTTTGAATTTTTGAGTGTGGTCATGTTCTAGAGTTAGATCTATGAGTTTTCTAACTTATCCAAGTGGAATCACTGGAAAAGGTGTTGTAGATTTTCGTGTGGACTAATTTTAGCAAAGGAGTCAAAAGCTGCAAAGTACCAAAAAGTTATTGTTCAGAAATTTAAAAGGGAATTTTCGGCTACTTAATTTGTGAGAAAAATTCCGGCCTTTTGGGACATGGAAATATATGGTATAAAGTACATACTATCCAAAAATGAGCTCATTCCGACTTAAAATGAGCAAGTTATGACTATTTCAATATTTAGGTTTTTTGACGAAAAATCCTATAGCCGGAGTTCTATAACTCCGATGACCATGAAATTTAAACCGGAAGCTCATGTTAACATGTGTAAGATCCTGCCAAGATTTGGGAATTTCTGGAGTTAAAATTGTGGTAGCTAATTTCTTAAGGAATTAATTAGAAATTGATTTTGAAAAATAGTAAATGAATTTTAAAAATTAAGAAAAAATATATGTTTAATATGGGACTATATTACGCTAAATCGAGAAAAAAAATATTTTTGGGATTGATTTGGTATTTTTCATGAAAATAATCTAGTTATGAGTAAATGAGTTAAATATGTTTTGTGAAGTAACAAAATTGGAAAATATGATTTTATGGCTTGAGAATCTATATATAGGTATATCTGATTTTGATAAGGGATTTGATCATTGGTGATGAAATCTTATGAGTATGGCATTTTGAATGATTAAATGCATTATTTGGTAAAGTGTAAACAATTGAAATAAATTGTTTATAAGTTTAAGAAGTGATTAAATTATTGTTATAATATTAATAATATTAGATTATGAGTTTATTAAGTGCTTGATAATATTTGGATAAATTTAAAGTCTATAATATTTATCCTTGTTTTCATTTGATTAATGCTTATATCATTGTCATCATTCTCATGCTTATATTGTGTTGAAAGTCATCTTTGGCTTACGTGCATAGATGGACTTGGTGTGATTATGACCAGGGATTATTCGGTATAATCATGACCGTAATGTGACGAATGATGTGGTAAAAATTCTCAGTGGCCTGTAGTGCATTGATGGATAATTTTTGGTATGATTATGACCAGGGATTATTCGGTATAGTCATGACCATTGATGATTTAATGAATATCCTTGGCCCGTAGTGCAGGGATGATTCGATGACGTGGTTTATTTATTAAGCTGAGTCTCAGAGATAAAAATTGATGAAAACATTTTAAATCATAGAAGTTAGTAGATATCATGCTCTATTTGACTTTTCTAATGGATTGCTTATTCCGCTGCAGTTAAACTTGATGTCTATTGTATTTTATTAGTTTAACATTGTTGAAGACTAATGATAATTTATTCTGTATTATCTTAGTCATAATATTTCTTACTGGGCTAGTTGAGCTCACCCTTTCTTTCACTGTTCTCTTCAGGAAATGAGAATATAGCTGGGACGAGTCGAGAAACGGAGTGACAGTCCAGATGATAGCATTAGTAGTCCTCACTATTATGTTAAATAGTGTGATAATAAATGTAATGAGGACTGAATTTGAGTTTGTATACTGTCTATGAGGACTCCATTGAGAATGGATATTGTCTAGAAGGTAATATTCTTGATTAAACCCTCAGTTTATGTTTTGTCGTATTTTACACGACAGTTGTATAATTAAGTTATATTTGATTTATGTACCATGTATTTGGCGACTCAAGATGGGTGATGTATACCTGTTTTGGGGGCGTCACATAAAATATCGACAATAATTGAAACAAACTAAGTGACTTCTCACGTAAGCATTAATAATCAATACCGTGTGCTATTATGCAACCACGCGTATTTTACCACCGATTATTTTATGACAACTTGCTTACTTTGAAAATTTTTTCAAATGTCACCCTTAACTTTAAACTTTTATCAATTTAACTATTTACCAAAATAGAAAAATTGAATACTTTTATTTCATAAAATTCGGGGTCTCACAATTTTATCTTTAATTTTAAAAGTACGAATTACGGACATAATTTGAGCATATATTGATTGACCATTATGTGGTAATTCAAAATATTCATATCCTATGATTCTTTTTTGCATAAACATTTCAGAATCTATCCAATGAGCTGTAATACAAATATAACTAATTCCAGGTTGATAATTAGCAGACCAAGTATCACTAGTTAAACAAATTTTACCATCAAAATTATCAAAATATTCAATTAATTCATTTTTAGTTTTGTTATATAATTTAATTGCATCACGTTTTGTAGTCATTCTACTTACTTGTATATATTTTAGTTGTAATGTGCATTGAATGTAGTCGGTACAACGCGCATCGTCAAAAAAATTGAATGGAAGTTCCTTCTCGATCACTAACTTAGCTTGCCACTCCTTTTGTAATATTTGATCGTAACTACAATTGTGACCAGAACGATTAATTTGTGATTGAGAGCTTTCATCAGTTATTTTATGCTTCTTCAAACACGACTCGTGGTGACGGAGTAATGTGTTATTTCCTTTAACTCCAAATAAGTTGTTACATATTTTGCATTGGGCTTTTTTAATACTTTTTTGCAATCCACACTTCGATGAAATGATCCCAAACATTGCATTTGTCGTTTGCTTTGCTCACACCGGTAGGAGCATTGGAAATATTGTACTCAACCCTAAACGCACACTTCGGACATAATGATATTTGGATCAATTTGTGATTGCGACATTTGTGATTCTTGTGGAGTGTTAGAAGAATCCATTATATTGTAATAATAACAATCAAAGCTTTGTAAGTATTAGAGAATATCAGAATACCAAATTGAGAGATGTGAAGATTATGAATAAAGAGAATATTGATAGAGTTGTGGAAAAAATGAATGCAGAATACTCAATACAGATATTTGAGCTTTGCAGTTTAACAAATTATTTTTATAGGAGTAAAATATAAACGTTTATTTGTACTGTTAGTTTATTTATTTTACTGAACTTTATGATTTATCAGACGGACGGGACAATTCAATTTTGAACGTTGCTTATTGGAATTTGCTAGTCAACTATTTTGGATTGGACATGTCATTGAACTTTCTTCCTTTATCTTTAATTCTCAATACTTCAATAGTTTACAATTATATATGGTACTCTCATGACTCATCTAAATCGGAAGTGGAACTTCACTAAAAGTCTAAAAAGACTAAAATTAATGAAATGACCTACTGATAACTGAATGCATTCCACTCACATGTGATATCATTATATAAATAATGGTATTATAATATTGAAGTTACCAATTACTTTGCAAAGATGATATTTTAAATTTAAATTATTATTAAATTATAAAAATAATTAATAATATTGTTAGATAAATTAGAATTTTTTAATTATTAAAAGTTAATTAAAAACATTTAATATGTTAAACTAGAAAAATATTAAGTTTCAAACGAGGTCATTCAATAAAATATTACTAGCCTATTAGCTCATTCAATAAAATATTAACTCATTCTTTATATGTGTAGTTTAGCTATTTGGCCTGCAAAGGCTAGTCACTAGCCAGTAGCCACTAGGATGTTTGCATGTTAGCAGTCACTAGTCACTAGTCAGAGACTCTAGTCAATTGTTTTGGCCTTTGTGTGGTACTGTCATTGTAGCTTGTAGGCTTGTAGCCGTTATTAAGCTGATAGTAATCACTAATCAATAACGTGTGGATTGAAATTTGGTAGATGGGTAAGCAGGGGAAATTTGGAGAGATGGAAGCTATTTTAAATGAGTAAGGCCAGGCTTGGTAGGTCGGGACAAATCTTAGGACGGAACGAAGGCCGAGCCATTTGGGCTTTGGAAGGTCGGTCGGTAGAATATTTGTCAAAAAATTATGGTCTATTTACTGACCCTAAGTAGGGCACAGCCTATGTCAAGCTTTGACAGAAGCCTAGTTTTGACCAGTAGAGCTTAGACCAGATCAAGGCCGGGTCGCAGGCCGCAGACCATTTGTGCAATACTAGCTGAAGCAATGGCAACAACATGTTATATATTAAACAGAGTTTTATTAAGACCCATTTTGCTCAAAACTCCCTATAAGCTCTACTATAAAAGAACTCCAAAAATAAACTATTTTTCATGTTTTTGGGAGCAAATGTTTTATTCTAAACACCAAAGGACACCTATTGAAATTTGATCCTAAATCTGATGAAGAAATTTTTCTTGGATATTCTCCTAATAGTAAAGCATACAGAGTTTTCAATAAAAGTAGTCTAGTTGTGGAAGAATCAATGAATGTGACTTTTGATGAAACTCAGCCTCCTCCTAAATACAAAGAACTGACTGATAATGATGTTGTCATTGAAGATATTCTCAGAAATATGGAAGAACCAAAACTAGATAATGCATCTCCACCTATTGTTGAGAATCCCCTTGAAAATATGTTATTAAAAATCATCCTATAGAAAATGTTATTGGTAATATTGAAAAAGGAGTTATCACTAGATCACAAGCACATAATCTAGCTGGTCATTTGTCTTTCTTGTCTCAAATTGAACCTAAATTGATAAAAGATGCTTTACTAGATGAAGATTGGATAATGGCTATGCAAGACGAACTTGAACAATTCACTAGAAACAAAGTATGAGAATTAGTCCCATAACCCGAGGATGTTTCCATCATTGGAACCCGATGGGTATTTCATAATAAACTTGATGAAAATGGAACTGTTATTCGTAATAAAGCAAGATTAGTTGCACAAGGATATAATCGAATGGAAGGAATTAACTATGATGAAACATATGCTCCTGTTGCTAGAATTGAATCTATTCGTATGTTATTAGCATTTGCATGCCATAAGAATTTTAAACTGTTTCAAATGGATGTGAAATCTGCTTTCTTAAATGGTGTTATAGAAGAGGAAGTTTATGTTAAACAACCTCCTGGATTTGAAGATTTTAGTTATCCTGAATATGTCTATAAACTACATAAAGCTCTATATGGTTTGAAATAGGCTCCGAGAGCTTGGTATGAAAGGTTGAGTAAATTTTTGTTGAAAAATGGCTTTAAACGAGGAACTGTTGATACTACATTGTTTGCTAAAAATAAAAATGATGATATTTTGGTAATTCAAATATATGTTGATGATATTATTTTTGGCTCTACTAACATTACTATGTGCAATGAGTTTTCTGAAAGTATGAGTAAAGAATTTGAAATGAGCATGATGAGAGAATTAAACTTCTTCCTCGGACTGCAAATCAAACAAGGAGAAAAAGGTATTCATATATCTCAGTCTAAATATTGTAAAGAAATGATCAAGAAATTTGGCCTAGAATTAGCAAAACCTCTTAACACTCCTATGTCAACAACTGATAAATTAACTATCGATGAAAATAGAAAATCTGTTGACTCAAAGAAATATAGAGGAATGATCGGAAGTTTATTATATATAACTGCTAGTAGACCTGACATCATGTTTAGTGTTTGTAAATGTGTCAGGTTTCAAGCTGATCCTAAAGAATCTCATATGACCGCAGTAAAAAGAATTTTTTGATATCTTAAAGGAACCACTGAATTAGGTTTATGGTATCCTAAAGATCAACCATTTAATCTAGTATGTTTTTCAGACTTTGACTATGCAGGTCATCATATCAATTGAAAAAGTACCAGTGGTACCTGCCAATTCCTAGGAGGATGTTTGGTTTTTGGTTTTCTAAGAAACAGAACTCAGTCTCTATTTCAACCATCGAAGAAAAATACGTTGCAGACGCACGATGCTGTGCTCAAATATTATGGATGAAATAGACCCTTCCTGATTATAACTTAAAATTTGATTGTGTTTCAATTTTATGTGATAATACCAGTACAATAAATCTCAGTAAAAATACAGTCCTGCATGCTAGGTCAAAACATATAGATATTAGGCATCATTTTTTACGTGATTATGTTAATAACGGAAATATTAAATTGGAACATATTGACACTAAATTAAATATAGCTGATATATTTACTAAACCACTAAGTTCGGAAAGATTCTGCAAATTAAGAATTGAGTTAGGAATGCTAGATATTATTTCTTAAATTTTTTAACAAATTTTAATTTATCTTCTAATTAATTATTTTTCAAAAAAAATAATAATAAAATAATAAATATATTATATAAGTATTCTTGATATCTTTTTAATATATATTTATAATTATGTTTTATTCTTCTTTTTATGGGCATTTTATATATATATATATATAAATATTAAATCTGATCCATCAGATTTTTTGTATATCCAATGGTCCACATCATCCAAGTCGCGTCTAACTGATTTAACCAATCAAATTCAAGCATTCAAAAGCACACGGATCATGCCTCAGAACCATCCGATCAAGACTGAGCATTAATTTGAGCCTTTAGATTATGTTTTAAAAAGAAACACATCTCAGGTTAATTTATAACCATTGATCTCAATCTACGCAAGCCTCATCACCGTTGGATCTACCTGGTAAGCCAATATATATATATTTTGCAATTTTTAATTTCATTTACTTCTGTTGTTTCTCTCTCTTCTCTCCTCCATCTCTCTTTCTCCGTCTTCTCTCATCGTCTCCGACTTATTCTCCCTGTCTGATCTTTTTTTGATGATAATCTATCCTCAATATATATTCCTGTCCTCTTCTTTTCTTAATCTTGATACTCAATATTTTAAAATCTCTGGTATTATCAATCAATTTTTCTTAGCCAGTTAGGGTTTTGGTTAATCTTTTATGATCAATCGATTTTTTTGTTAAACTTACTCATCCGTGTTCTACAATTTTTTTTAAAATGTGCATGTGTTCTTCTCAATTTTTTTTTAATTTTAAAATATATATTCATTATTTTCTTAGGGTTTCGGTCAAAATTTCTGTTTATTCTAATATTCTCAAACCCTTTCAAGTGTTCATCTGTTCAATCTCTGACAAATTAAATTTTTTTGGTTAGGGTTTCTTCATTGAACTAATTTTTTAACAAATTTTTTTTGGGGGTTCTAATTTTTTTTTTGATTTGAGAATGCTTGTTCAAATTTTTTTCTCTTATTCTGTTCTCAGTAAAAATAAAACCCTGAAAATTGTTTCAATTTTAAAATTCATATATCGTCTTTGGGTCTTCTGATTTTTTTTGTCAACAATTTTTTTTTGCCAAAAACATTTTGTTCTATAAATAAATAAAAAATCGTGCTGATTTTTTAAATAGTAGGGCTTCAACTAAAAAATCATATCTATTGTTCAAATTATTTTTTCGCTGAAAGCAATCTCATCTACCTTAATCACAGTCACTATTATTATTGGTAAGCTCTGGAAAGATTTGATATTTTTCATGTTCTTAATTTTTTTTCTGATTCTGATATAATAAAATGTTTATCTATATATATATATATATATATATATATATTTGTCCTCTACACTATTTATATATATCTATATATATTATTTATCCTTATATATCTATTTGATATATATATATATATATATATATATATATATATATATATATATATATATTTATATATTTTATCTATATCTTTCTGCATTTTTGGGCTCACTGCTGCTTTTATCATGGAAAAAGTTCGCAGAAGAACTTAGCTTACTTAAACTTGTATCTTATTGATACCTCCTCAGGTATAACTTCTCTATCTCTGTGTATATTCTTACTTGTGTGGGTACTGATGCCCACTGGATTAATTGTTGTGTCTTATATAATGTATGCATCTTGATCTTCAATGGGTTGTTTCTTGCATTAACTGCTATATGATATCTCCCTAAGATTTACTATAAATGTTGCAATCTTACACTTTACCTGCTGCTTTGAAAATTTGATGACTGAAATAATAATTTCTTACCGTGTTTTATAAAAATTATTTCAGACTTTCTGTAATCATTCTTACGATTTGACTAAGTTTTTATTTTTTTGTTCTTTCAATGACATGAGGAGATTTTTTTACTGTTTCATTTTTACCCTACTGCTTCTCTTAAATATTTACTGCCTCTTGTAATCATGACATGTTTACCCTACTGCTTCTCTTAAATGTTTACTGCCCCTAGTTACTGTATAATCTTGTTATTTGTTCCTTTACCAACTTATTAATTGCTACTTTTGCTTGATTACTTGGAGTGCATATTACCTGTCGCATACTATATTTCTTTTCCCTCTCTCTCTCTCTCTCTCTCTCTATATATATATATATATATATATATATATATAAGTCATTTCAAAAATGCATTTCTATGTGCAATCTTTCCTCAGTCTGATACTCTCTCATATCCTTCCTGCTTCAATACTTATCATGACTAACTTGTTTTCTTCCAAAAGGAAAGCTTTACCTCTTCATTCTGAACTTCAATTTTCAAATTATGTCCCTCATCTTACTACGATCTCTGCTCAGGATCCATGAGACACAATCTTTGTCCTGTCAATGTCATTACATTTCATGGTTTTCCCAAATTATTTGACAACTTTAAAAACGTTGGGTGGGACTGTTTGGTTTCTTTCAATGACAAATCTATTTATCCTAGTCTCATTGCTGAATTTTATTCTCATATGGAGTTTTCAACTGATTCATCCGGGTTACTAAAAAGTATTACAGCTTGTATTCAAAGACAAACTCATATAATTGATGAATTATTTATTATCAACGCCCTACAGTTAACTCCTTCCACTATAGAATTACCTAGGGTAAATTCATATATTCATCCCTCTGGAATATCTGTCGAAGAATGCATGCTGTTTAAATTCAATCATGCGTGGTATCGACCAAATGGTACCAAATTTGTTTTGTTTGACTTTCCATGCAAAGTTGGTTTAGAGTTCTTAACTCCTGAGTGTCAATTTATAGGCAAAATCCTAAGACAAAATTTTATGCCTGTTCGTGATGATCACAAAATGTTACCATTTGACTCGGAAATTATCAAGAGTTTGTTAAATGAGTGTATGCCTTACAATCTAGCATATTTTTTGTTGTCTTCATTCGAATTCTGCCTCCAGAACAATTATCTTGGTTTTGGTCTTCTTCTCACCAAAATATTCTATTATTTAGATCTTCCTCTGACCACTCATCAATCTCAGCATGTTCCCACTAGCAATATTATTGCTCACCTCAATCTGCCACCACAACCCCTCATTATCTTTAAACCTCTTGATAATGAACATCTTGAAACTGCCATCAACATGGCTTCAAAAATCGACTCTTTCAACAGTATGAATCAACTTCTACTGCAAAATCAAACACCGCTTCTAGAAAAATTGGAAGATATTCAGCTCTCCTTGCACACTGTCAAATCCATGGTCTATTTGTTATTAGAGCACAACAACATGCTGCTGAATCCTTTCAATGCCAATACCACACCGGATTTCACTATTTCTATCCCCCCACCGGCTGATCCAGAAGGTAATATTCCGGATATGTCTCATTTCTCTACTCTTGATCTAGAGGACATCTAACTGTATGAACAAATTGACTAACTATTTGTTTACCTCTGTCTACTACTTCGGATAACTGTACTCCCTAATCCCTTACCCTTCTCTCACTCCACTAACTATCTTGGCTACTAGTACTACTTCTACCTCCTATTCTTGTATATATTTATTTTGGCTAACTAACTTTCAATGCAGGTTTTCCTAACACATTTTCTGCAGCCTTCACAATTTTCTTTTACCTCATCATTTTTTTATGATGACAAAGGGGAGAAGAAAAATATGATTTATATAAACTGCCATGAATGAATATTATATAACTGCTATATATGAACTGCCATGAATGGATTATATATAAACTGATGTGATTGAATCTAAACTATTATAAAGGGTTCACAGTTTAAGGGGGAGTTTTTCTTCAAAACTAAAAATATTTTTATATAATTGTCATCATCAAAAAGGGGGAGATTGATAGGTATAATTTTATTTTATATTTTGATGATAACAATTATGTAAAAATTAAATATGTAATTATTTAATTATTTAATTATTTTTGTTTTTACTTGAATTAATTTTTATTGACCTTGATAAATTATATGTCAAGTGTTAAATAAATTAATTCATATAATATTTAAGGCAAGGAAACCCTATTTCTTTTTCTAAACCAAAAATTGGGCAAAAATTATTTTATGAATGCATACTAAAAACATGCAATACTAAATTATATATATATTAGAAAATTAAAAACTTACTATATAAATATACATATACCGTATAGTTAATATTATAGGATGTAATAACCTATACTAATATTAAATGCATACATGTGCTGCCACATTCTTAAAATCGTGTGTATGGGACTTTCTTTTTTGGACAAACGCGTAAAGGCTTGCTCGCTTTATTAAAAAAACGTGGTCAAAACTTTGCAATAAATGCCATGTTGATGAAGTGGGGCCTAGGCGGTTTTTAATCTACTACCGCGTAAAAACTTAGCTAAATTTGGACCATTCAATTCAAAAATGTTTGATCATAACCGTGCATTCAAAAATTAGTTTTTGAAATTACAATTTTGCCCCAATTTCAAAATCCTATAAATAGGGAGTATTTCATTCATTTTGTTTTTACCAATTTAGTGAAAAGAAAATCATACTCTCCTTGCCTATATTCTCTCTAAATTTTATATCTCTTCATACAAAAAGTTCTGATTAATTTTTGAAGAGAAAGATTGGTCCAAGTATTGAGATAAGTTTAATTTGTGTTGAATTATTTCTTACTTGTGTTTTATCTGTAGATATAAAAATATATATTGTTTTACACAATTTTATATATTCATATTTTATCTATTTATCAAATAAAAGGATACTTGGGCGCCGCAAGGCTACGGAGATAAACCTCTACGGAGAGGAATCCGACCGTACGATTCCTTATAGTCTTCAGTAACCTTTTATTGATATTATTTATATAAATATCGTAAAATAGATACGACACTTGATAGCTCAAAACAACATTGAGATATTACTCCAAAAAGAGTAGTCATCCGAACCGGATTTGAGAATCGTAGTGATCTATTGAAAATATTTATATAAATATCAATTGTGAAAATTATAAATTCTGTTATACTTGGGCACCGCAAGGCTATGGAGATAAACCTCTACGGAGAGGAATCCGACCGTACGATTCCTTATAGTACCAAGTGACACTATTTATAAAAAGTTCACATAATAGATAAAATATTCTTATATATTATTTGAGTTAAACAAACAATATTTGTTATATCCGTTTGTGCTTAATTGAAATTATACTTGGTTTAATTTATTCTTTCATAAAAATAGTTCATATAATACTTGATAAAGAATAACTCAAAAATAATTCAATATTATCCATAGAAAAACACTCTTTATTTTATAGAATTGTTAATTCATTATAAAAGTGCTTTAATATCATATACTTGCTTAATCAAAAGCATAAATTCTCAAGTATAAAAGTCTCTAAACTTTTATAAATATATTTGCTCTTTAATTGATATCTGCTTGTTTGAGAAGCATTAATCTGTATTAAATTATCTCTGCTTATTCAAGAAACATCCATATGTACTAAATTCTTATCTGCTTATTTGAGAAGCAAATTATTGTAAAATTATTTGTAAAAAGAGAAAAAGATTAGAGTTAGTTTATTTTATGTACCTGTGAGAAAGACGAGTAATTCTTCAGCCAAGACCAGAGTCTTAGAGAGGTCAGCAGGAAGTTGGATCTCTAGAGTACTTGTGAGGTGAGGAAGAGGCTGTTGTTTTAAGACCAAATCATAGAATAGAACCGAACTCAAAGGTGATATAACTAGACTTGAGGAAGGAGCGGGGAGCTTGTTGTCCAAGATAGAATAGTTGAACAGTTGGAAGTTTGTCTATAAAACTTTGTAAAGGCTTCTTCGCCTATTGAAGGAATTGTTATTACTGATAGTAATAGGATCTCAAGTTCCAAGTAGGAACTTGAGACTAGATGTAGCAACATACCAAGGGGTGTATGTTGTGAACCAGATAAATCTCTGTGCATTGTGTGATTGAATTTTACTGTCTTGCATATTAATTTCTAACACTGCAAATTAATTATCCAAAATTAAAAAAGGCCATAGATAATTTTTTTAACTAGTAATAATCTATTCAACCCCCTTCTAGATTATTATTAACCTTTCACAACAAAAAGTAACAAAAATTAATTTAACATCTCTGAGTTCTTAAAATATAAATAAACTTTTAGAAAACATCTTTAAAAATTAGACACAAAATTTAAGTAAATGTTTGCAATATAGATTGATCCATTTACTTCAAGCATAACCTTTCTCTTTCTTATTCTTTGCTTGATGTTAAGTTGATGTGAGACCCCATATTTTACAAATAAAGATTTAATTTTCTCGAAATATTTTTTTCAAAATTTTGGTGTGGGTTTGAGATAATGTTATAGTTGTGGGTAATATTTATAAATTTTACAAAGTACGCAAGTTGTTATATAATATTCGATTGGTCGGGGAATATTTGTTTTAATAGGGAATATTTGTACGACGGCACAATCATTGGTGGACCCCACAACGGAATTATTGCACGGATTGAGAAAATGACAAAAATATTTTTATGAAAATAACGGCGAAAGTTTTACTGTTAAAACTGTTGAACTACTCGGTAGTAAAAGTACATGAATGTCGGCGTCAGTTAATAGTAGCACTGCGGTATTGGTTATTGATGCTTACGTGATAAGTCACTCAGTTATATTCAATTATTACTAAGAATAATTGATCATATCTCTCATATTATTGATTCGATTATTGTCACAGTATCATCTGCGTTATATGATATACTATTAAATCAATAATTGAGACTACAAAGTTGTTCATATTATTAAATTGCAATATTTACAATGTCTAGAAGTTCTGTCAAGGAGAGGTTTGGTCACCTAATTACGCGCCAATAGGGAGAAATCCTTATTAGAAAGCCCCCTCTTTTCTGGGAACAACCTGGTTGTTAAATATTGTGAGTTATAATATTAATGATGAATAAGTTCGTGTTGATTAAAGATGAATTTGATAGTTCCATTGTGTTGGGATTATTGGTATTAGTAGAAGTCGACATTTATTTTGATAATAATTTATGTCTGGAGGTTATATTATTCAATCGGGTATTAAGGACACTTTTCGTGTCGGAGTACTATTCACGAGTTACTATTCACGAGTTACTATTCACGAGTTACTATTCACGGGATACTATTCACCTGAACAAAATATATTTCTTTTTGGTCCAAATCAGTTTTGGGTACAATATTATTCCATGAGGAGATGTACTAATTTTTCAGACCGTTGGTTGAAATTATAATAGTAAATCAATATGGATCGTTGGTTTAAAGTTTTAATAGTGAATCAGTATGGACCGTTGGTTTAAAGTTTTAATAGTAAATCAGTAGGGAATGTTGGTTTAAAGTTTTAATAGTGAATCCGTATGGACCGTTGCTTTAAGTTTTAATATGGACCGTCCGTTTAAAATTAAATCAATTTGGACCATTCATGAATTAGTTACTATTCAGTCCATTCTCCTATAAATAGAAGCTCATTCCTTCATTATTTCTTAAGAATTCACTGAAACTCTAGAGAGAGAAATTATAGAGAGAAATTATAGAGAGAAGCCATAGAGAGAAAATCTATAGAGAGAAAGAAGAAGAGAAGTCTGCTACCTTTCTATTCTAATATCCAGTTTCTTCTAAGGTAAGGGGTATTATTCTTTCGTATTCATGAAGAGAATTACTTTCTTTCAATACTCGTAAGAGTTGTTATAACATTCTTCATTATTATGTTGGAATAACCTGTCTATGCGAAGTACTGCATACATGGTGAAATTCTTCCATTATTCCATTCCTTATTATTATGTTGGAATAACCTGTCTATGCGAAGTACTGCATACATGGTGAAATTCTTCTATTATTCCATTCCTTATTATTATGTTGGAATAACCTGTCTATTCTTCTATTATTCCATTCCTTATTATTATGTTGGAATAACCTGTCTATGCGAAGTACTCCATACATGGTGAAATTCTTCTATTATTCCATTCCTTATTATTATGTTGGAATAACCTGTTTATGCGAAGTACCGCATACATGGTGAAATTCTTCTATTATTCCATTCTTTATTATTCTGTTTGAATATCCCGTCGATGCTAATTTACTTTGACACAGTTCTCGCTTCTTTAGTATTACATTGGAATAACTTTGTTTATGCTAAGTACCACATACATGGTGAAATTTCGTTGTTATTCCATTATTTATTATTCATCGGAATATCCTATCTATACATGCATTTTACGCGGGACTGGTTCCATTATTTATTATTCCGCATTTATTATTACGTAGGAATATCACGTACGTGCGTTTACGTGGGACCTGGTTCCATTATTTATTATACATTGGGAATAACTTGTCATGCGGTCTCTATCGCATGCATGGTGAATCCTTCATTATTCCATTTGTGACGCCCCAAAATAGGTCCATTCCATCCAACCCATTCTCGAAGTCGCCAAATACATGGTACGTAAACAACTACAACTTTATTATCACAACAATAAAATCGTGAGTTTAAATACAAATATTATCTTCTAGACAATATTTATACTCAAATAAATCCTCATCACATTTATTGATACATTATTTTACAATAATGGTGAGGACTACTAAACAACTCTCTAGAACCTTCATTCCATACCCCGACTAGTACTGCTACATTCTCGCCTCCCGAGAAGAAAAATGGAACAACAAGGAAAAGGGTGAGCTCAACTAGCCCAAAAGAAGAATGTTATGACTAAGATAATATACAATAAATTATCGTTAGTCTCCACGGGGAAAAAATCGATAGAATACAATGTACAACAAGTTTGAGATCAATATTCGCAATGGAAATAATAATTCATAGAAGAGTTACGTAGAGAATGAAATCTACTATAATCTATGAATTTAATGATCCATCATCAATATTTTATCCTCAGAACATCAATCAATATTCATCTCAATCAAATATTCATCTTTGCACTACAAAGCCAAAGATATTCATCAATCGGTCATGTTCATCTCAACACTGTTCATCTTTGCACTAAAGGCCAAAGATATTCATCGATCGGTCATGTTCATTTAAACACTGCTCATCTTTTGCACTCTGTGCCAAAGATATTCATCGGTCGGTCATGTTCATTTAAACACACCGCTCATCTTTGCACTACAGCCAAAGATATTCTTCAGAATCATTCATCTTTGCACTACTGTGCCAAAGATATTCAATAATATCATCATTTAAGACCGAGGATGATGAAAATATTTTAAAGAACGAATCGGTGAAACAAAATGACAAGGATTAAGGATTAAGGATTCGTACTTTGTTTTATCCATGTCCAACAATACCTCAAAAAATAATCATAGTGGTGTAAAATTCAAGAATGATCAAAACATGGATACAATCAAAGCTAGTATCCGAATAGATATTTTGATTTAAAAGAAAAATTTTCATTTTCGGTGAATAGTGCCGTATTCGTGAATAGTGTCAGATATCGTGAATAGTGCCAGTACACGTGAATAGTAACTCCGACACCCAAAGATAGAAATTCCACAAAAACATCTTCACGCTTCATAATAGTACTCGTGAATAGTAACTCGTGAATAGTAACTCATGAATAGTAACTCGTGAATAGTAACTCATGAATAGTAACCCCGACATGAAAAAGTTCTAAATTTGATAAAAGTTCCAACCAATATTTCAAAGATAATGATATTCAAGAAATAATATCATTTAAGAAGAAAATAACATCCCTTACTTGAAAGATTAGTACTTCTAATGGATGGAATGTATAGGGTATAGTCTTTGGAACTTGCAATCAATCTAACAATACTCAAAGTATACTCAAAATACTCACAAGAATACGCTCGATAATATAGAGAGAGAAAGAGAGAAACTTGTTTCGTGTGATTTTCAATTCTAACTTAGCCCTCTATTTATATGGAAAATGTTAAGACGTCAAGCAGCACTTAACTGCGCAACCTGATGGATTTACCGCTACTATTGCCACCACCACATTTGAAATAAAATTCAAGACATTTTTTCACCAACCACAAGTGGGGCCCACTCAATTCTAGAATTTTCCACCAAAATCAATTATAACCCTAATTTCCTAATCGAGACACCTCTTAAAATTCATAACAAATCATTCGTGAATTTTTAAGCGGTTCAAAATTTGTGGACATATACTCAACTTATGTATGTATAACATACCCAAAAATTACCACAATCCAACCGGTCGGATTAAAAATTATAACCCCTGCAATATATCTCAAAACCCCCGATTTGATTTTTAACACCTCCAATCAGATAAAATACCGATAAAAAACACCTCAACATTAATTCCTTCATTAATAACCACATAAATAAATCCATCATTTATATTCATATAAAATAAATATTTCCTTATCATATGAATCAATAATTAATTATTCACAAATAATATTACGTAATCACAATTATGACAACCAGCCGCTCCTGTGAAAGAGGGGCTTAATAAGGATTTCTCCTCATCGCCGCAATTAGGTGACCAAACCTCTCCTTAGATGTAACTTTCTAGACATTGCCAATAATGTTATCTAATAATATTATTCAAATAATATGAATTATTGATCCGATAATGGGAAATGCATGTGTTGATAATTATTGAAACAAAGAATAATATAAAATACCAACGCAAAGCAATTATTGAATCAATAAAATAAAATATTGAGCAAGAACTCATTTGTAAAAATTATTGAGTAGTGCTTCTAACGTAAGGATCAATAATTCAACAATCTTGTAATACCGTCTGAGTGCAACCTTGCCAGACATCGTATATTAACCTTTGTATTCCTACAGTATTCCACGGTCTTAGAATAACAACTCCGTTATTTTTAACCAACTTATATTTGTCGTTTTCTTCATCCAATCGCTTTCAGTTATGGGGCCCACACATGGGCTGCGGCAGTCGCACGAATATTCCCAGAAAAGATTTAATATTCCACGACCAAACGAATATTCCCAAACAAAATGAATATTTTATAACCACTTGCTTATTTTGAAATATTTGCGTATTTAATCCTTAACTATCCACATTAATCAAATCAACCCTTACTATTTCAAAATAATAAATAAAGGAAATTCCTTTTTATTTAAAATTTTTGAGGTCTTACAACCTCCCTCCTTATGAAATTTCGTCCTCGAAATCGACGTCGATACTGGTGTTTCAAAAGGTGAGGATACCTCGCTTTCATTTCCGCTTTCAATTCCCGTGTCATTTCCTCTATAGCATGATTCCTCCACAAAACTTTAACTTGTGGTATGACCTTTCTTGGCGTGGGACATGCTCCTTCCTATCCAAGATCTTGATAGGTACCTCCTCATCACGTTAAGTCTTGGCTATCTCGTCCGGTTCTAACTCAATAACGTGGTTCGGGTCTTTCACATATTTACTGTACGAGATATGTGAAACACATTATGAACACGAGACATACTTTGAGGTAACGCAAGTCTATAGGCTACATTTCCTACTCGGTCAAGAATTTGAAATGGACCAATAAATCGTGGATTGAGCTTTCTCTCTTCCCAAATCTTGTAACTCCCTTCCATGGAGCAACTCGCAACAATACATGATCCCCTACATTAAATTCCACGTCCTTTCGATGAAGATCCGCATAACTCTTTTGTCGATCTTGAGCCGTTTGTATACGTTGTCGAATTATTTGGATCTTTTCGGTGAGTCATACGTCATTTAACTTCGGGTCCCAACAATATTGCTTCACCCACCTCATCCCAACATATTGGAGAACGACATTTTCGTCCATATAATGCTTGAATGGAGCCACACCTATACTTGCTCGATAAGCTGTTGTTGTAGGAGAATTCCACCAATGGTAAATACTTATCCCAAGCGCCTTGAAGTCTAGGACACGAGTCTTAATAAATCTTCAAGAGTTTGAATAGTCCTCTCGACGATTGTCGTCTGCTTTGGGGATGGTATGCGAACTAAATCGCAAACTCCGTGCCCATAGCTTTTTGCAAGCTAACCCAAAATCTTGAAGTGAATCTTGGGTCACGATCCGAAACTATGGATACAGCATGCCATGCAACCTCACAATCTCATTTACGTACATACTAGCAAGACGCTCAAGTGAATAAGTCTCCGTGATCGGCAAGAAATGAGCAGACTTGGTTAATCTATCAACAATAACCCAAATAAGCATTGATGCCTTGAGAAACCGTAGGAAGACCCAGAACTTAAATCCATGGTAATGTGTTCCCACTTCCATTAGGAATCTCAAGTGGTTGCAACGGACCTTAGGTACTAGATGCTTTCGCCTTTACACGTTGGCAAGTTAAACACATCGAGATAAACTTTGCAATCTCTCTCTTCATATTATTCCACCAAAATGTATGTGAAGATCACGATACATTTTAGTACTTCCAGGATGGATTGCAAATGGTGTATTGTGTGCCTCCATCATAATCTTGTACTTCAAATCGTAGTCGTTAGGAACACAAAGTCTAGAGTGGACTCAAGTATTCCTTCTTCATCAATTCTCGCTTAGGAATAGCTCCTTCTTGTACTTTCTTCTTCATGCGTATATTAGCTCAAGATTCGGTGGCTTGAGCAACCTTAACTTTTTCTATTAAAGTTGGCTCTGTCGTATACTTGACATCATCGCACTCGTTCTCGCGATATGATCTTCTACTCAACGCGTCATTACTACGTTCACTTTACCAGGATGGTATTGAATAATAGTGTGGTCGTAGTCTTTTCAATAGCTCGAGCCAACGTCATTGCCGCATGTTGAGTTCTTTTTGAGTGAAGAAATATTTAAGGCTTTTATGGTCCGAATATATCTCCACTTTCTCCCCATATAGATAGTGCCTCCATATCTTTAAGCGAAAACGATCACGCTAACTCTAGATCATGAGTAGGATAATTCCTCTCATACTCTTTAAGTTGTCATGAGGCATAAAGGCTATGACTTTCCCACGTTGCATGAGAACACATCCTAACCCTTTGCACGAAGCATCATTTGAGATAACAAATCCATCCGAACCGGATGGTATTGTTAGAACAGTCTTAGAAATAAGTCTCCTCTTAAGCTCTTGGAAACTTTTCTCGCATTCTTCGCCCCAAGCAATTTCGTATCCTTCGAGTTAAGCCGAGTTAATGGAGTAGCGATTCGAGAAAAACCTTCCACGAATCTCCGATAATAACCATTTAAGCTCAAAAGCTACGTACTTGATCCACCGACTTGGTTGCTCCCAACTTCAGATTGCTTCAATCTTGGCGGATCAACAGATACTCCATGTTTTGACACCACATGCCCAAGAAAGGCTACTTCTCAAGCGTAACTTGCATTTCTTCAATTTGGCATATAGTTGGTTTTCACGAAGCCTTTGGAGTACCAAACTTCAAATGGTGCTCATGATCTTCACGACTTTTGGAATATATAAGGATGTCATAAATAAAGACAACAACGAATCGATCCAAATATTCCTTGAATACTCGGTTCATCATATCCATGAAAGCCAGCAGGAGCATTAGTTAGTCCGAAAGACATGACTAAGAATTCATAATGCCCATACCGAGAGTTACGAAGGTAGTCTTTGGAATATCCTCGGTTCTAATTTTCAAATTGATGATATCCGTAAGCGAAGATCGATTTTTGAAAAGAATTGTGCCCCTCAGAATTGGTCAAACAAGTCATCAATACGAGGTAGAGGATACCTATTCTTGATGGTGACATGGTTCAATTCGATAGTCAATACAAAGTTGATACTCCGTCTTTCTTTTTACAAATAAAACAGAGCACCCCAAGGAGATGTACTAGGGCCAATGAAACCGATGTCCAACAATTCTCGTAGTTGGACCTTTAACTCCACGAAGTTCAATAGAGCCATTCGATATGGGGTTTTAGAAATGGGCTTTGTACAAAGTTCAAGATCAATAAAGAATTCAACTTCACGTTCGGGGGGTAGGCGGAGGGAAGTTCTTGAAATACGTCGGGAAAGTCAATAACAATGGGAATATTATTCAAATTTGGCGTGTCTTTATTCAAATCAATAACATGGGCTAAGAAAGCTCGACATCCGCTTTTCAATAAACGAATAGCTTTATGATTAGATATGATAGTGATTGATTTTAATGGTTTAGTTGCTTGAATTCGCTAACAAAGTTGGTTAGGAATATGAAAACTAACAACCTTACGAAAACAATCAATTTTGGCATGATGAGTAGTTAACCAATCAATCCCTAAAATCACATCAAAAGCAAGTATCTTTAAAGAGATAAGGTCAACGTGTAAGGTGATGGTGCCAACTTGAATCAAACAAGATTTATAAACAAAGTGGATGTGATGAAAGTTTCTCCTAACGGAGTTTCCATGAGATAGGTCAAAGTCTAATTTCTCCGAGTCAAGTTTAAGCGTTGAGCACATGCAGAGAGATAAATGAATGGGTAGCACCGGTATCAAGTAAGGTATAAACTTCGCAAGAATTTATAAATAGCTTACCCGTGATCACCTCGTTTGGGTTCCTCGCATTATGACCGATCCACAACAAACGCTCTTCCCGGAATCGTTGACTTTGACTTTTTCGGGACGATCTTTTGAGTCACCGTCCTCGTGAACTAGGTTTCATGGCCGCATAATCTCGAAAGCGATATGTCCTTCCTTTCCACAACTATAGCATACCTTGAATCTGTTGTGGGGCGTTTGACTGATATGTCCCTCTTTTAGCATTTGTAGCATATAATGGGTGGTCGTTCTCCTCCCTTAGAACCGATTCTTTACGCAAAGATGCGTCTTCACATAGTCGTTGTTAAATCTCCTCTTTTAAAATCTCCTCCCCGACTCGCTTCTTCGTTTTCATGACCATGATTACCACCCGAGTGGTTACCATTTCGTCCCATCTGTTTCTTTCTCATGCAGTTATCATTATTCGTTGACCGCCATCTGCAGTACGATCCTGGTTATGGTCCTCGGTTACCGTACTCGTTATCTCGCTCTAATAATTGAGCCCTATTTACAACATCCGAATAGAGAGAAAATTTATGAGAAATGAGATATCTTGACGTATCTTAGGGTTTCAAACCTCTCGAAACATCCGCGTCATACGTTCCTCATTCTCCATCAAATGAGGTGCAAACTGGATAACTCCGCAAACTTCGCCTGCATCTTGGACACCTTTGTCATGTTGTTTTGCTCTAATCGATGAACTCCACTTCCTTCATATGAGCCGAACACTTTCGTGAAAGTATTTGTCATTAAATAATCTCTCAAACGTCTCCCAAGACATCGCTTGAAGTGTAATTTTGGATGGGTACGCTTCACGAGACTCCCACCAGAAGAGTCCGCCGCCACGGAACATAAAGGTGGCGAATGGAAATCGTTCTCTCCGTGCATCCCAAGACATCGAATATCTTGGTAATTTGTTTGACCCATGTTTCCGCCGTGATCGGATCTCGCTTTCCCCATAATTCGGTGCTCCCAACTTTGAAGCGCTTGGTTGTGACCACCCGTGAATTGCTATCATTTCTCCTCGTATTTTGAACACGAGTCTCCTAAATGTCGATTTTGCATGAACTGCAAAAGCTTCTAAACATCCCTCGTTCATCATCTCGCTCGGTGGTGTTGTTCACGGGAGGAACATTGCCAAATTACACGTTCTCCTCGTTGGTAAATACATGCAGGCATCTCCACGGTCTCATTTACTCCTTGTTAATATTCTCAAATCGACATTCTCAAATCATCATAAAACAAAGGTTAATTAAGGAAATCAATATATCACATAATATTCCTATATACTTGACCAACTAACAAATAAGCTTAGGTAGGACACACTAAGCGAAGGATTTACTCGTCTCTCCCTCCTAGTTCTATTCCCAGATCTCCGCCAGAGATCATATCCCTAAGCTCGATATCAACCCTGTGACGCCCCAAAATAGGTCCATTCCATCCAACCCATTACGAGTCGCCAAATACATGGTACGTAAACAACTACAACTTTATTATCACAACAATAAAGCTGTGAGTTTAAATACAAATATTATCTTCAGACAATATTTATACTCAAATAAATCCTCATCACATTTATTGATACATTATTTTACAATAATGGTGAGGACTACTAAACAACTCTCTCTAGAACCTTCATTCCATACCCGACTAGTACTCGCTACATTCTCGCCTCCCACGAGAAGAAAAATGGAACAACAAGGAAAAGGGTGAGCTCAACTAGCCCAAGAAGAATGTTATGACTAAGATAATATACAATAAATTATCGTTAGTCTCCAACAGGAAAAAAATCGATAGAATACAATAGACAACAAGTTTCAGATCAATATTCGCGTGAAATGAAATAATAATTCATAGAAGAGTTACGTAGAGAATGAAATCTACTATAATCTATGAATTTAACGATCCATCATCAATATTTTATCCCTGTAACATCAATCAATATTCATCTCAATCAAATATTCATCTTTGCACTACAGCCAAAGATATTCATCAATCGGCCATGTTCATCTCAACACTGTTCATCTTGCACTAAAGGCCAAAGATATTCATCGGTCGGTCATGTTCATTTAAACACTGCTCATCTTTGCACTACAGCCAAAGATATTCATCGATCGGTCATGTTCATTTAAACACCTGCTCATCTTTGCACTACAGGCCAAAGATATTCTTCAGAAATCATTCATCTTTGCACTACAGGCCAAAGATATTCAATAATATCATCATTTAAGACTGAGGATGATGAAAAATATTTTTAAAGAACGAATCCAGTGAAACAAAATGACAAGGATTAAGGATTAAGGATTCGTACTTTGTTTTATCCATGTCCAACAATACCTCAAAATAATCATAGTGGTGTAAAATTCAAGAATGATCAAAACATGGATACAATCAAAGCTAGTATCCAGAATAGATATTTTAGACGAAAAGAAAAATTTTCATTTTTCGGTGAATAGTGCCGTATTCGTGAATAGTGCCGTATACGTGAATAGTGCCGTATACGTGAATAGTAACTCCGACACCCAAAGATAGAAATTCCACAAAAAACATCTTCACGCTTCATGAATAGTACTCGTGAATAGTAACTCGTGAATAGTAACTCATGAATAGTAACTCGTGAATAGTAACTCATGAATAGTAACCCGACATGAAAAAGTTCTAAATTTGATAAAAAGTTCCAACCAATATTTCAAAGATAATGATATCAAGAAATAATATCATTTAAGAAGAAAATAACATCCCTTACTTCAAAGATTAGTACTTCTAATTTGGAATAATGGGTATAGTGTTTGAAGGAACTTGCACCGATCTAACAATACTCAAAGTATACTCAAAATACTCACAAGAATACGCCGATAATATAGAGAGAAAGAGAGAAACTTGTTTCGGTGTGATTTTCAATTCTAACAGCCTCTATTTATAGGAAAATGTTATGGCCAAGGCGGACTTAAACTGCAACTTTGATGGATTTACACCCGCTACTATTGCCACCCACCACATTTGAAATAAAATTAAAGCACATTTTTTCACCAACCACAAGTGGGGCCCACTCAATTCTAGAATTTTCCACCAAAATCAATTATAACCCCTAATTTCCTAATCGAGACACCTCTTAAAATTCATAACAAATCATTCGTGAATTTTTAACGGTTCAAAATTTGTGGACATATACTCAACTTATGTATGTATAACATACCCAAAAATTACTACAATCCAATCATTCGGATTAAAAATTATAACCCCCATAATATATCTCAAAACCCCGATTTGATTTTTTAACACCTCCAATCCGATAAAAAATCGATAAAACACCTCAACATTAATTCCTTCATTAATAACCACATAAATAAATCCATCATTTATATTCATATAAAATAAATATTTCCTTATCATATGAATCAATAATTAATTATTCACAAATAATATTACGAATCACAATTACGACAACCAAAGTAGTTCGAGTGAAAGAGGGGCTTTCAATAAGGATTTCTCCTTATCGGGCGCCGCAATTAGGTGACCAAACCTCTCCTTAGACGTAACTTTCTAGACATTGCCAATAATGTTATCTAATAATATTATTCAAATAATATGAATTATTGATCCGATAATGGGAAATATCTATGTAAATGATAATTATTGAAACAAAGAATAATATAAAATACCAACGCAAAGAATTATTGAATCAATAAAATAAAATATTGAGCGAAGAACTCATGTAAAATTATTGAGTAGTGCTTCTAACGTAAGGATCAATAATTCAACAATATCGCGTGTAATACTGAAGTGTGCTCTTGTGCAACCACGCCAGACATCGTATTTTAACCACCGGTATTCCCACAGCCTTAATTCAGAATAACTACGCCGTTATTTTTAACCAACTTATATTTGTCGCTTTTCTTCATCCAATCGCTTTCCAGTTATGGGGCCCATTATGGGTACATACTGGCCGCATTTAATATTCCCGACAAAGATTTAATATTCCACGACCAAACGAATATTCCCTACAAAATGAATATTTTATAACCACTTGCTTATTTTGAAATATTTGCAGTATTTAATCCTTAACTATCCACATTAATCAAATCAACCCTTACTATTTCAAAATAATAAATAAAGGAAATTCCTTTTTATTTAAAAATTTCGGGGTCTTACACCATTATTTATTATTCTGTTAGAATAACCTGTCTATTGGATTACCACATGCAAGGTGAATGATCCTTTATATTCATTCCTTATTAAATTATGGAAATGACCTGGTTACGTTGATTATGATGAGAGTCATAATAAAAGCATTGGACTAATGAAAATCATGGGTATATGAAGTATTAGTAAGTGTTATGATGAGTTATGTTGGTTATTATGTGAAACATGAAAGTTTCTTAGATATCACAAAGGGTTGAAAATCAAATTTTGGTGAAAATGGAACATGAAATTCAATTGACCATATCTCCTATTATATTTTGAATTTTTGAGTGTGGTCAAGTTCTAGAGTTAGATCTATGAGTTTTGTAGCATCTCCAAGTGGAATCACTAGAAAAGGTGTTGTAGATTTTCGTGTGGACCTGATTTTAGCAAAGGAGTCAAAAGTCGGAAATTACCAAAATGCTCTTGTCCAGATTTTTAGAAGGGCTGTTTTACCACTTAATTTGTGAGAGAAAATTTGGCCTTTTGGGACATGAAAGTATATGGTATAAGGTACCTCCTGTCAAAAAATGAGCTCATTCCGACTTAAAATGAGCAAGTTATGACCATTTCAATATTTAGGTTTTTTGACAAAAAATGCTATACTTAGGAGTTCTATAACTCAGTGACCATGAAATTTAAACCGGAGGCTCACGTTAATATGTGTAAGATCCCGCCAAGATTTGGGAATTTCTCGAGTTAACCTTGAGGTAGCTAATTTTTAAGGAATTAATTAGAAATTAATTTTTGAAAAATAGTAAATGAATTTTAAAAATTAAGAAAAATATATGTTCATTATGGGACTATATTCGCTAAATCTCTTTAAAAAAAGAAATATTTTGGAACTGATTTGGTATTTTTCATGAAAATGGTTTAGTTACTTAACATATGAGTTAAATATGTTATGTGAAGTAACAAAGTTGGAAAATAGGATTTTGTGGCTTGGAAATCTATATAAGGTATATGAAGATTTTTGATAAGGGATTTGATCATCAAGGTGAAATCTTATGAGTATAGCATTTTGAATAACTAAATGCATTATTTGGTAAAGTGTAAATAATTGAAATAAATTGTTTATAAGTTTAAGAAGTGATTAGAATATTGTTATGATATTAATAATATTAGATTATGAGTGGATGATAATATTTGGATAAATTTAAAGTCTTTAATATTTATCCTTGTTTTGATTGATTAATGTTTATATCATTGTCATCATCCTCATGCTTATATGGTAATAAAAGTTATCTTGGCTTATGTGACGCCCCCAAAATTAGGTATACATCACCCATCTTGGGTAGTCAGATACATGGTACATAATTTAAATACAACTTACTAATATAATCGTCGTGGTACAATACTTATATAAACCGTGAGTTTGAATACAAATATTGTATACTAGATATTATACAAACTCAAAAGGAGTCCTCATTACAATTATTATCACACTATTTCACGTAATAGTGAGGACTACTAATGCTATCCTCTGGACCATTACTCCGTTCCCCGACTCGTCCCAAATTTATATTCTCATTTCCTGAAGAGAACAGTGAAAGAAAGGGTGAGATCAACTAGCTCAAGAAGAAATATTATGACTAAGATAATGCGTAATAAATTATCATTAGCCTTCAACAAATGTTGTTAAACTGATAAAATATAATGAACATCAAGTTTAACTACAGCGGAACCAGCAATCCATTAAAAGAGTCAAGTAGAAAATAAAATCTACTATCTTTTATGATTTAAAAGGTTTTTCATCACTGTTATAGCTGAGACTCAGTTTTAATAAATATTCCACATCATCGAATCACCCACGACTACTTACCAAGGATATTCTTTAGTATCACGACCACAATTATTCATGCACTACGGGCCAAGAATAGTTGTGTATTCATTAATGGTCATGATCATGCCAACAACTGTCCATCAATGCACTACGGCCACTGAGGATTTTTATCACATCATTTGTAACATTACTGGCCATGATTACAATCAATAATCCTCGGTCATAATCATACCAAGTCCATCTATGCACTACTAAAGCCACGAGATGACTTTCAACATAATATAAACATGAGGATGATGGCAATGATATTCAATAAAACAAGTTCAAGAATTAATTTATCTAGGAACCAATAACATCCAAAATCAACATGATACTACTTTGTAGAGTAAAATTCAAGAATATCGAGAAGAATATTTCCATGAAAGATATCTTGGATGAAGCGCAAATATCAAGGATATTTCACTAATTTCATGGAGTATGTAAGTCAAAGTTTTAACCAACCGGGTATAATAAAGAATGGAATAACAAAAGAAATCACCATGCATGCGATAGATCGCACAGCAAAAGTTATTCCAATGTAATAATAAATAACGAACTGTGTCTAATAAAAGACGGAACTGTGTCCGTGTAAAAAAACACATGCATGTGATGTTCCAATAGAATAATAATAAAGAAGGCGGAACAAAGTTGGTGTAAAACACACATGCATGTGATGTTCCAATGTAATAATAATAAAGACGGAACCAGTCCTGTAAAACACACATGCATGTGATGTTCCAAATGTAATAATAGAAGAATGTCACCAAGTATAGGTAAACCATGACACAAAGGTTATTCCAATGTAATAATAAGCAATGGAATAATAGAAGGATTTCACCAAGTATAGAGGAGTCCTACAGATACAAAGTTATTCCAATAGAATAAATAAGAATGGAATAACATAAGGATTTCACCAAGTATAGGTACGCCAGATACAAAGTTATGTATAGGGTACGCCACAGATACAAGTTATTCCAAACCGTAATAATAAAGAATGGAATAATGAAGTTCTCTTCGTGAATAAGAAAGAATAACACCCCCTTACTAGTACAACAAATAATATCCCTACCTTAGAAGAACTCAATATTGGAAAAGTGAAGTAGTAGAATACTTTTCTTCTTTTCTCTATAGTTTTCTCTCTAGAGTTTCAATGAATTCGTAAGAAATAATGAAGGAATGAGCTTTCTATTTATAGAAAAACCGAGGGTGGCTCTTGGTCTTAACGAAGGGTCAAAATGACTTTTAGTAATATCAAGAGACAACTACTATTCATTGAAGGGTAATTAACCTTTCGAAAATCAAGAGTGGTTAACTCTTGGTAATATGAAAGGACAACTACTATTGAAGAAGGTAATTACTATCGATTTAAGGTAAATACTACTATGATGAAGGTAAATACTATCGACGAAGGTAATTACTATCGACGAAGGTAAATACTATCGACGAAGGTAAATTATTCACAAAGGTAATTACTATCGACGAAGAGACTCTTAGATTTACATATGGGCCCCCCATAAAATAATCAAACTTACCACAAACGCCTCATAATGACTCTTTATATACATCAAGGATTGAATAAATATTACCACAAATCATTTTATTTTTAATCAACACATTTTTAATCTTTCAACAATTATTAATCATTTATAACTTGTCGTCTCAATTAATAATATAACATATTATATGTATGATATATCGTGACAATAATTGAATCAATAATATAAGAGATATGATGCAAAGAATTATCAGAGTAATAATTGAGTATAGCTAAGTGACTTCTCACGAAGCATTAATAATCAATACCGTGCAGCTACTACGCAACCACGCCAGACATCGCATTTCTTTTACCACCGGGTAGTTCAACAGCTTTAATGGTAACACCTCCGCAAGTTATTTTTATAGAAAGATAATTTTGTCGTTTTTCTAACTACGACAATACTTCCGCCAGGGGTCCACTAATGATCGAGCCGTCGTATTTAATATTCCCCGACAAAAAGAATATTCCCCACCAAAACTAATATTTTATAATAACTTGCTTACTTTGCAAAATTTATAAATATTACCCACAACTATAACATTATATCAAATTTATTCCATAATATTCAAAAATAATATTTATAGAAAAATTATCTTTATTTATAAAAGTGGGGTCTTACAACCTCCCTTCTTATGAAATTTCGCCTCGAAATTAGTGGTACGCACTGGTATGTCGAAGAGGTAAGGATACCTTGATTTTATTTCGCATTCTAACTCCCAAGTCATTTCCTCAACATCGTGGTTCCTCCACAAAACTTCGATTTGAGGTATAACCTCGAGCGTAGAATATGTTCCTTCTTATCCAAAATTTGAACAGAACCTCTTCATACGCCAAATCTTCCGCTATTTCGTCCGGTTCTAACTCAATAATATGGTTCGGGTCTTTCACATATTTACGTAATATGGATATGTGAAAACGTTATGAACACGAGACATATTTCAGCAGAAAGTTTAGTCTATAGGCCACAGCTCCTACTGATCGAGGATTAAAATGGACCGATGAATCGAGGATTAAGTTTTTTCTCTTTCCAAATCTTGTAACTCCTTTCCATGGAGCAACTCTTAACAACACATGATCTCCTATATCGAATTCCACGCCCTTTCGATAAAGATCAAGATAACTCTTTTCACGATTTTGTGAGGTTTTTATACGTTCATTCGGATCGTTTGAATCTTTTTCGTAGTCATACGCATTTCAACTCCGTCCCAACAACGTTGTTTCACCCACCTCATCCCAAAGATACCGAGAACGACACTTTCTTCCATACAACGCTCGAATGGAGCCATGCCAATACTTGCTTGATAATCGTTGTCAGAGGAAAACTCCACCAATGGTAAGAACTTGTCCCAACTCCTCTTGAAATCATGGACACAGAGTCTTAATAGATCTTCAAGAGTTTGAATAGTCCTCTCCGATCGTCCGTCCGTCTCGAGGATGATATGCCGAAGCTAAATCGTAAGTCCTGCGCCCATAGCTTTTTGCAAACTAACCCAAAATCGTGAAGTGAATCTTGGGTCTCGATCGTAAACTATGGATACCCAAGATACCATGCGCCTTACAATCTCGCTTATGTACATACGAGCAAGACGCTCAAGTGTATAAGTTTTCAGATCGGCAGAAGAAATGAGCAGACTTGGTCAATCTATCAACAATGACCCAAATCGCATCAATGCCTTGAGAAACCTTAGGAAGACCCAGAATCTAAATCCATGGTAATGTGCTCCCACTTCCATTCGGAATTTCAAGTGGTTGCAATGGACCTTTTGGTACTTGATGCTCCGCTTTAACTCGTTGACAAGTTAGACACCTTGAGATAAACAACGCTATCTCTCTCTTCATATTGCTCCACCAAAATGTACGATTTAATATCACGATACATTTTGGTACTCCTGTGATGGATTGCAAATGGTGTGTCAGGCGCTTCCATCATGATATTATACTTTAAATCGTAGTCGTTAGGAACACAAAGTCCGGAGTTGACTCAAGTATTCCTTCTTCATCGATTCTTTCTTCCTAAGATAGCAACTTCTTGCACTTTCTTCCTCATACGATCACTCTGTGTCCAGAGCTCGAAAGCAATTTTAACTTTATCGATTAAAGTCGGTTCTACTCAGATACTCGCTTATCATCACACGCGTCCTCGAGTCTTTAACTCTATCTCCATCCTTTGCAAGTCACACAAAATGGGCCTTCATACGACAATAACGCACTCAGACTTCAGATATGATCTTCTACTCAACGTACGCCTACCACGCTCGCTTTTTCCGTGATGGTATCGATGGTATGATCATAATCTTTCAACAATTCAAGCCAACGTCGTTGTCGCATGTTGAGTTCCTTTTGAGTGAAGAAATATTTGAGGCTTTTATGATCCGTAAATCTCCACTTTCTCCCCATACAAGTAATGCCTCCAAATTTTAAGTGCAAAGACAACAAACCGCCAACTCTAGATCACGAGTAGGATAATTTCTCTCATATTCTTTCGAGTTGTCATGAGGCATAAAGCTATAACTTTTCCATGTTGCATGAGAACACATCCCAACCCTTTTGCTCAAGCATCATCAGAGATGACAAATCCTCCGAGCCGATGGTATCACGTAAACAAAATAAATAAGTCTCCTCTCGAGTTCTTGAAAACTCTCTCACATTCTTCGCCTCCAACCGAACTTTGTATCTTTTCGAGTTACCGAGTCAATGGAGTAGCGATTCGAGAAAATCCTTCCACGAAATCTCCGATAATAACCAAATTTAAACCGAGAAAGCTACGATTTCTATCCATCGATTTAGGTTGTTCCCACTTTGAATAGCTTCAATCTTTCATGGGTCAACAGATATTCCAATGACTTGATAATCGAAAGTAGTATTTACACAAGCCAATCATGTTTGATAATAAAGCATATACTTTGTAACAATCTTATTCATTTATTAATTAAAAGTATTAATTTATTAAAGGCTATTAATTATCTACATGATGTCGTTTTATAATATGTGATAAACCCATAGTTTTAAGCAATGCTTTTAGAATAATGATGATGATCATTCTAATGAGATCTAAATTTTAGAAAGCTTAAAACTAAAATAGTTCCCAATCATTGGATTACTAAATTGGGGATTAGTGAATCCGGATAGATTGGTACATACGCTGCTTGCTCATGGATGAGGATGATTGATCTCATGATCATTTGTGTGGAGACACTAAAGCAAGTATGTAGGTGCTTATTAGAGAATAAATTCACCGAACGTGGCTCGCTAAGGAATACCTAATGGAGTTTTACTCACTCGTCAATAGAATTCTCAGAGTGATAGTAGTACAAGTAATCCTTGGACTTGAGATCATTATAGTATCTTGTGTATGATGAGTTATACTTTGACTTATTCCTTAAGACCCTTAGGGTATATCAAAGGGTATGCTTGGGTATAACAAGTTGTATATGGAGATAATATATGATCAATAAAGAATCTACCACTTCTAATAAAAGAAGAGAAATGTCCTATGTGATTCGATAAATGACAACCCAAAGAGTCCTTGGTTATAAGGCGTAATGAAATTAGAAAGGAGTTTCTAATTTCATTATTTGGAGTTGTGCATTTAAGATCGTAAATACATAAATTATAAAAAAGGAGTTTCTAATTTATATTTATCGGGACATCAGATGGTGGAAGGATTGAAGTCATTTGTATTTTCAAAGGATAATGTTGAAATCTATATTATCCGGAAAGTCGTTGATCGCTAGGGAGGCTTATCCCTATTGTAGAATAAATATTATTTATTTAAATAAATTAATTATTTAATTT
This sequence comes from Panax quinquefolius, assembly GCA_020205615.1. NCBI lineage: Eukaryota > Viridiplantae > Streptophyta > Magnoliopsida > Apiales > Araliaceae > Panax > Panax quinquefolius. Next base: position 56,544,683 of record CM035159.1, read on the forward strand.
ATTTATTTAAATAAGATTAGAATTGTTCTAATTGATTTATTCACAATTGGTTTAATATGGAGAACCTAAAGGGTCACACCATAAAAAGGAAGAATAATTATTTAAGAAGTTAATGGCATAATCGTAATAATATAGTTATGTATATTTAATTTAATCTATGGTGATAGAATAAATTAAATAGCTTAATATTTATTATTTAATATTTTAGAAATATTAAATATAAATTAATAAGAGGAGTCTTATTAATATTATTACAATTATTATTATTTTAATTTCTAAAAGAGTTTAGGAATTAATTTAATATAAGTACTCTCATTTATTCCTAATTGGATTAGGAAGGAAAATTAGTTAAAGGAGTTTAATTAATTATCCCTAATAAGATTAAGGAGCTTAATTAATTAAAAGAATTTAATTAATTAAATAAAACCCAATTCCTTAATTGTTAAGGTGGGTTGCCCACATCTATAAATAAGAGGAGTCTTATTATGGGTGAGGGGTTGTTGATTTTTACAACATACGTAATAATTCCAATAGTTGGGAGAGTACGCTCCTTTTCTATGTAGATAGAAAACTAGGGTTTAGCCATAACACCCATCTTCTTAAATCCTTCTTCTTCCTGGTGGATCACCTCAGAGGCCAAACACTTGGGTGGCTAACGCCGATCAAAGGAAGGAACCAAACCGGTGGATTCAATTTGAACGCGAAAAAGGATTGGAGGTGAACTTCAGACCGAGGAAGCTCGATCTTCAAGGGTATGATTCTTATTAATTATCTTTTTCGCTTAATTAATAATTGTGCATAAAGGGTGATCCGTATATGGTTTTTAAAATTTTAAACTCGATTTTACACGCTTTCGCATTATTTTTGCAATTTGATCAAGGCGTTCTCATGAATATTACAAACCCAATAAAGGGCATCGTGAGCCAAACCTTTATGTGAATTATTAATTGTTATAATTTGATATGTATATTGATATGTGTTTAGAACAATTTAATTGGGCATATTTTATCAGATAAAATTTAAAAAAAAAAAAAGAAAAAAAAATCAGATTCTCGCCTTAACATGATTCAAAGATGTTATCGTAATATGATTCGCTGGAATAATGATGTGAACATGTTTCGCTGGTATAATTTTTATTTTTTTTTCTGAATCACTATTAACAGGTTATCGTAAGGTGGCCTATATAAGTAGGTCATATATAATTTAAAAAAAAATAAAAAATTGCAGGATTGTTTACTTATATAAAAATATATATAACATGCATGCAAGTTACTTAATTACATGATTCACGTGGCCCAATTAAAATTAATATAGATTCAAGTGAATTCATGTTTTCCGTGTGTTTTAGGATGCTTATATATTATATATATTATATATATTACCGTAATATATATTATATATATAATATATATTCTTAATAATTTTATTATTAAAATAATAAGTTTATTTTAATCTTAAAATAAAAGGTTTATTTTAATATTAAAATAAAAGAGTTTATTTTAATTTTAAAATTAAATTTCATGCTAACTAATTAGAGTTGGAATTGGATTTCATGATAACTAATTGGAGTTGAAATTGGATTCTATTTTTCCTTAAATAAAGGAGTTTATTTTGATATGAAATTAGATTTCATATTATTCAAAATAAAAGAGTTTATTTGTGAATAAAATAAAGAATCAGATTTCATATTTCCTTAAATAAAGGAGTTTATTTAGATATGAAATAAGATTTCATATTATTCAAAAAAATAAAGGAGTTTATTTGTGAATAGGAAAGATAATCCGTGTTTCTTTTAATAATTTTTTTTTTTATATATATGGAATGGATTCCATAATTAATTAAAATAAAGGAGTTTATTTTGATTAAAAATTTTGATTAAAATAAAATAGTTTATTTTATTCAAAATTGGATAAATTAAAATAAAATAGTTTTATTTTAATTTAAATTTGGATTAAAATAAAGGAGTTTATTTTGATTCAAAATTAGATTTTATACTAACTAAATTTGCCCATTAAATGATATCAATATATATATTAAATGTTTATTATTCATAAGATGAATGTTATTTATCGATGCATATGATGATGTGTATGATAATAAATGGGATTGATTATGGACTATCAACCAATATGATTGGATTTTATTTTAGTTGAATGCATGAATGTATGAGTTTTATTAAATGGGGTCTCATGCAGACTCGCCTTCTCTAATTTTTTCTTAATGTAAATTCTAACTCCTCCTATGTATTTCCCTCGATCACGATCAAGGTTTCTATTTATTTTAAATAGTTTTGTAATAGAATAGTTAGAATTAATTTTAAAAATTGGAGATCAAGGAGCAAGGAGCGCTTGAAGACCCGCTTTGTAATGGAGCCCCGGTTTAAATGTAATAGTTATATTTAAATATTATTTCTTCCATCCTTGGGAGGTTTGACCTTTTGGTTCACTTGGTGGCTCTAGTGAACCAAACTAGAATAAAAGTCCATAATCAATCCCGTAGAATATAATATTCTATATGTGCATGCTTATACTATATATATTATATATTATGCAAACATGCTTCAGATGTTCATTAATACGACGCGTATTTTTATATATATATGCATGCAATGCCGCTAAACAAGATGAGACAAATTAATAACAAACCCCTCAATTTTTATATTAAGTCCTAAGCGCTCAAAGATATTTGGAATATCGAACGTCACCTTCTAGCATGATAAAATTAATAGAGTATTAAATATTTAATATAAGTTTGTTGTATCACCACAAGGCAAGTATTAAGTATTTAAGATGTTAATTTATCACATTTGATGCTTATAAAGAAAATTGAACAATATTGTTTTGTTGTGTCACCACAAGGATGATATTTTTTTTTTTGAATATATGGAGTGCTAGGTCGGATTTAACTTGGATAATTTTGATTCGGATGTGCCACCACTGATCAAAATAATCTAAGAGGCAAAAGAAAAGGAGTTCAGATAGTTGATGTAATTGACAAAAAAGTTGTCTACCTATTTATTTATATATAGTTTGTTGTGTCACCACAAGGCTATATACATTTGAAATGGGATCCTTATTCTCACTAGCAAATCTTTAATTAGATTTTATTTAACTATATATATTGAGGGTAATATAGTTTCAAGAAAAAATAGTGGGAGATACCAATTTAAAACAAGACCTAATTTATTTTGGTAATTAATAAAAGAATGTATGTTAAAATGTTGTTAATTACAAATTCATTTACGTAATTTTACAATGTCTAAAATTACTATCACACATAAACATATTAGATGCTTATTTAACCTGACCGTATTAAATGGATTGGTTAAGGAATATGAGAATAGTTCTCATGGTCGAAAAACTATCTTATGTCTTTAATACGCCTATCCTCGCAATGGTTGCGCATAATGCCTCCGAGGAAGAGATTGCTACTTTTAGAAAGTGGCAAGATGATGCACAATTGGCTCAATGCATCATGCTCAAGATCCATGAGTAACGAGCTTCAGCCAAAGATGAAACTATGGATGTTCCTACTATATTCCCGCACATCAAGTAGTTGATGGTGAGGAAAGTAGGACCGATAGATATCAAATATCAAGGAGCTCTTCCGATCTAGAATGCCAATGGCACTATAAGATGCATAAAAAGTTCTTAACATAATCAATTTGATTGATCAATTAGACAACTGGTTTTGTCATGGATGGAGAGTTGAGCCAAGATTTGATCTTGCACTCACTCCCTAACTCCTTTCACAATTGTTGTGAATTTTTCATATGAACAAGCTAGATATCGCCTTCACCGATTTGCTTAACATATTGAAAAATGTTCGAGAGTCACTTTCCAACCAAGAAAGATCAAGTCTCACCGGTAGGGGCCAAAGGATCTTCCGAAAAGAAGAACGATTCAAAGAAGGTAAATAGAAAGGCAAAACAAAGGATAATAAGAACAAAATCGACACGGATAGCAAAGGAGTTTGCTTCCACCGCAATAAGCTTCGACATCGGAAAGAAATCATGAGAAGCATCTTGCAGAGGCTAACCAAAGAAGCTTAATGAAGTTTAGTTATAAATACAATTTTGTTCAAGATTTAAAATAGATTTTTCTTTAAGTCAAGGTTCTACTTGGATATTGGATATCGACTTTGGTTATCATAAATATAGATTTATGAATGGACCAAGAAGAAGTAGAAAGCTAAACAAAGATAAATAATCTTATGTGTGGGAAATGAAGCAAAGGTTGCTACATTAGCCATAGAAACTTATAGTTTAGCAATGCCTATGGGAAAATCTATTAAGTCAATAAGTTGTTATCAGATTTCAGTTCTTGTTAGAAATATTATTTCCATTTTGTTGTTGGACAATAAATTTTTGGTATTATAATTAAGAACAATTGTTGTTCTATTTATAATAATAATGTTTCAGATAGAATCGAATATTACTTAATGGATTTTGTATACTTGACTTACGTGAAAAATATATTTTGCAAATTGAACAAACTAGTATAAGAAAAGGAGATGATCATTCAAAGAGTTGAATGTGTGTATTTGTTGAATACAAGTGTGAATTATTTGAAAGGTTCAAAGAATTCAAAAGTGAAACAAATTGACAAAGTATTAAGATTCTTTGATCGGATCAAGGAAGGAATACTTGTGCAATAAGTTTCTAGATCATCTCAAATGGTTTTTCATAATGGACGCATCCGATACATAATAATTGATTGATGTATCCGAAAGGAAAAATCGTACTCTTGTTGACATGGTGCGTCCATAATGATTTTACCGACATTCAAAGATTCTTCAGGGTCATGTCCTAGAAATGGTCAGATATCACTAAAAAGGTAACCTCAAAATATTTAAGACTCCATAAAAGTTATGGACAGGAGGATTCCTAATCTTAAGTATGTTAAGTTAAGGGGTTGTCCAACTTATGTGAAAATGTTTCAAAGGATAAGCTTGGGACAAGATTTGACAAGTACAATTTGTGGGACATCCTAAAGTAAGTTTAGGGTATATGTTCTATAATCCTACTTAGCAAAAGGTGTTTGTCATGAAAACACGCCGCCTTCTAAGATGGAGGTGTTTATTATGAAAGGGCTAGTGGGAGGATAATAGATCTTCAAGAGTTCAAGAACCACAAAACACTATAAGTCAAATAAGAGAACATATAGATAGACCTATTGTACCACAACCGAATCAGAATCGAATAGTACCAAAGATACCTAGGAGGTATGGATTCATCATAGATGATGATGATGAGGTACACATCATAGAAGATGATGATCCATTACATACGATGAGGTAAGAGTTCTAGTGTGTATAAAAGGGACAAAGGGGAGCGCCCGTGACATTCCTAATATTATATGTTGATATACTACGGATAAGGAATGACATACTAATGCTACAATCAAGAATGATAAAGTTGTTCAAACACACCTCCATGAATGATTTGGGAAGAGTATCTTAATTGGGGATAAAATCTATATAGATAGATTTAAAAGGATGCTCAACTTAACCCAAGGAACGATATTCATTTGATGCTAAAGTCATTTAGCATGGCAAACTCCAAGAGATGTCTCATGTTGATGAGCTATGGAGTGTATCTCTTAATAGTCCCCACAGCACTCAAAAAGAGAGGTCGCATGAGTGACAATCATGTATGCAATGAAATGTACGAGACCGATGTCGATCACCATATTATGGAGAAGTTCACTATGAGTCGTTGAAAACATCTTAAAGTGCTTAACCCAAGACTAAGGATGTGATCATATTCATGGTGGGTCTAAATTAAAACCAGAGGGCTTAATGACTCAAGTTTTTCGTATTGCACCAAGATGATGTAAAATCCACTTTAAGGTAAAGCGTTATCTTGAACAAAGCAGGTGCGTTGAATTGAAAGGTTCCAAACAAAGAAAGAGTTGTTGGTTTAGTGATAAAGACAAAGTATATAGCTATAAATGAAGTCGCAAGTTGATTGTTTGGATTAAAAGTTCATTACGTAACTAGAATAGTTCCTAAGTCTCATCTTGGATCTAAACATGTGTTGTGGCACTTTCATTTGATTATTGAATTGAATTATGGGAGATAGTGGACTCTTGAACAAGATGGACATATCCATTAACTAAAGCTTATCCAATAACAGGATAATCGCTCACTTAGAGAAGAAGAGTATAAGATACCGATGGCGATTGGCTTTAGTGCAAGTGGGAGATTGAAAGTAGTATGCACACAAGCCAATCATGTTTGATGATAAAGCATATACTTTGTAATAATCTTATTCATTTATTAATTAAAAGTATTAATTTATTAAAGGCTTTTAATTATCTACATGATGTCGTTTTTATAATATGTGATAAACCCATAGTTTTAAGCAATGCTTTTAGAATAATGATGATGATCATTCTAATGAGATCTAAATTTTAGAAAGCTTAAAACTAAAATAGTTCCCAATCATTGGATTACTAAATTGGGGATTAGTGAATCCGGATAGATTGGTACATACGCTGTTTGCTTCATTGGATGAGGATGATTGATCTCATGATCATTTGTGTGGAGACACTAAAGCAAGTATGTAGGTGCTTATTAGAGAATAAGTTCATCGAACGTGGCTCGCTAAGGAATACCTAATGGAGTTTTACTTGCTCGTCAATAGGAATTCTCGTAGTGATAGTAGTACAAGTAATCCTTGGACTTGAGATCATTATAAGATCTTGTGTATGATGAGTTATACTTTGACTTATTCCTTAAGACCCTTAGGGTATATCAAAGGGTATGCTTGGGTATAACAAGTTGTACATGGAGATAATATATGATCAATAAAGAATCTACCACTTCTAATAAAAGAAGAGAAATGTCCAATGTGATTCGATAAATGACAACCCAAAGAGTCCTCGGGTTAAGGCGTAATGAAATTAGAAAGGAGTTTCTAATTTGCATTATTTGGAGTTGTGTATTTAAGGATCGAAATACATATAATTAAATAAAATAAGACTTGACAAGAATTCCATGTCTTATATTTAATTGGGACATCAGTATGGTGGAAGGATTGAATCAGATTTGCAGTAACTATTTACTCAAAGGTTCTTTTATGATTAATGTTGAAATCTATATTATCCTGGAAAGTCGTTGATCGCTAGGGAGGCTTATCCCTATTGTAGAATAAATATTATTTATTTAAATAAATTAATTATTTAATTTATTTATTTAAATAAGATTAGAATTGTTCTAATTGATTTATTCACAACCGGGTTAATATGGAGAACCTAAAGGGTCACACCATAAAAGGAAGAATAATTATTTAAGAAGTTAATGGCATAATCGTAATAATATGTTATGTATATTTAATTTAATCTATGGTGATAGAATAAATTAAATAGCTTAATATTTATTATTTAATATTTTAAAAATATTAAATATAAATTAATAAGAGGAGTCTTATTAATATTATTACAATTATTATTATTTTAATTTCTAAAAGAGTTTAGGAATTAATTTAATATAAGTACTCTCATTTATTCCTAATTGGATTAGGAAGAAAAATTAGTTAAAGGAGTTTAATTAATTATCCCTAATAAGATTAGGGAGCTTAATTAATTAAAAGAATTTAATTAATTAAATAAAACCCAATTCCTTAATTGTTAAGGTGGGTTGCCCATATCATCTATAAATAAGAGGAGTCTTATTATGGGTGAGGGGGTTGTTGACTTTTACAACATACGTAATAATTCCAATAGTTGGGAGAGTACGCTCCTTTTCTATAGAGATAGAAAACTAGGGTTTAGCCATAACACCCATCTTCTTAAATCCTTCTTCTTCCTTAGTGGATCACCTCTAGAGGCCAAACACTTGGGTGGCTAACATTGATCAAAGGAAGGAACCAACCCAGTGGATTCAATTTGAACGCGAAAAAGGATTAGAGGTGAACTTGTACCTGAGGAAGCTCGATCTTCAAGGGTATGATTCTTATTCATTATCTTTTCGCTTAATTAATAATTGTGCATAAAGGGTGATCCGTATATGGTTTGTAAAATTTTAAACTCGATTTTACACGCTTTCGCATTATTTTTGCAATTTGATTGCGTTCTTGAATATTACAAACCTATGGGTCAGATACCACGTGATACCAAGGAATGCTACTTCTTTCAAGCCGTAACTCGCATTTCTTCAACTCGCATAAAGCTTATATTCACGAAGCTTTTGGAGTGTCACCTCAAGTGTTGCTCATGATCTTCACGGATTTTGGAATAAATAAGGATGTCATCAATAAAGACGACCACAAAGTGATCTAAATATTCCTTGAATACTCTGGTTCATCATATCCATGAAGGCAAAGAGGAGCATTAGTCAATCCAAAGGACATGACTAGGAATTCATAATGCCCGCATCGAAGTTCTAAAAGTCGTCTTTGGAATGTCGTGGTTCTAATCTTCAATTGGTGATATCCGGAACTAAGATCAATCTTTGAAAAGAATTTGGCTCCTTGCAACTAGTCAAACAACAGTCATCAATACGTGGCAATGGATACCTATTTTGATGGTGACATGATTCAACTCCCGATAATCAATACAAAGTCGATACTCCCATCTTTCTTCTTCACGAATAGAACAGAGCACCCCAAGGAGAAGTACTAGGACTAATAAAGCCAATGTCTAACAATTCCTCGCAGATTGGGTCTTTAACTCCTCAAGTTCAATAGAGCTATTCGATATGGGGGCTTTGGAAATAGGTTTTGTACCGGGTTCAAGGTCGATACAAAATTCAATTTCACGCCCGGGGTAGGCCAGAAGTTCTTCGGGGAATACGTCAGAAATTTATTAACAATAGAAATATCGCTCAAAACCGACGTATTTTTGTTTAAATCATGACATGAGCTAAGAAAGTTTGACATCCATTTTTCAATAAACGAATAGCTTTATGGCTTGAGATGACCATGATTGATTTTAATGGTTTGGTCGTTTGAATTAGCATAATAGGTTGATTAGAATATGAAAGCTAACAACCTTACTTAAAATAATCAATTTTTTGCATGATAAGTAGTTAACCAATCAATCCCTAGAATCACGCCAAATGCAAGTATTTTTAATGAAATAAGATCGACGGTGTAATGTGAGGGTACCGATTTGAACCAAACAAGACTTATAAACAGTGGATGTAATGAAGGTTTCTCCCAACTGAGTTTCCACAGATAAGTCAAAGTCTAATTTCTCCTGAGTCAAATTTAATCGATGAGCGCAAGTAGGAGAAATAAAAGAATGGGTAGAACCCAGATCAAATAAAGTATAGACTTCATTAGAGTTTATGATAAGCTTACCCGTGATGACCTCATTCGGGTTCCTTGCTCTTTGGGAGGTCACAACAAACGCCTCCTCAGCACTACACGGTTTGATTTTTTCGGGACTACCTTTGGTGCCTCCATCCTAGTTGAATTTGTCTTCGACAAACGACAAAATCAAGCTAAGTGACCTTCTCTTCCACAATTATAACATGCTTTGACGGCATGGCGCAGCTTTGATCGATGTGTCCTCTCCTCCGCATTTGAAGCATATGATAGGTGGTCTTTCTCCTTCCTTAACAACGAGTGTCAGGTCGACGCCTTTCCATCATTGTTGAATCTCCTTTTCTTGAAATGTCCATTCTTATTGTTTTGGCCCCGATTACCAATCAAGTGGTTACCATATCCGCCCGTTGATTCCTCCACGCTTGTTGTCACCGCTCGATGACTACTCTCACCGGTATTATAATTTTTTTACCGCTCTCTTTTAGTTGCGTTGACTCGTTATCGCGCTCCACTAACTGAGCCCTATTTACAACATCTGAATACAAACACAGTTTATGAGAAATAAGATGTTGACGTATCTCCGACTTCAAACCTCTTAAAAACATTCGCGCCATTCTCTCTTCATTATCCACCAAGTGGGACGCAAACCGTGATAACTCCGCAAATTTTGCCTCAGATTGCGATTACTGGCCATATTGTTTTGTTCCAACTTGATAAACTCCACCTCCTTCATGTGGCGAATACTTTCAGGAAAGTATTTGTCGTTGAACAGCTCCTGGAACTTCTCCCAAGATATCTTCAGTACAGCAGGTTGAGTACGTTTTACCGATTCCCACCAGTAATCTGCCTCTCCGCAAGAACATAAAGGCGCAAGAAGGGAACCTTTTTCTCCTGAGCATCCCAAGACATCAAATATCTTGATAATCTACTTTATCCATGCTTCCGCCGGAAGTGGTTTTCGCTCTCCTTAAACTCCGGTGGTCCCAGCTCCTTGAATTGTTTAGCTGTGATGCACCGAGAGTTTTCCGTGTTTCCACCTAGTTTTTGGACAGAGTCGCTTTACTCATTGTTGCATAAATTGCATAAAGCCTCTGAACATTTGATCATTCATCATTTGGTCAGTGTTGTTGTTTGCATGAGGATTGTCGCCTTCCTGATGCACATTATCCTGATTATTGATATGTGGTGAATCAACGATTGCCTGTGCTTCATTGCTATTCTCAACATTCTCAGATGTCATTTTCAGATACTGCCACAAAATAAAAGGTTAATTGACATGTAACAAATTATCTCTATATTCTGACCAACCAATAAAATAGCACATAAACTTAGGTAGGTTATACTAGCGAAGGTATTCCCCTGCCTCCCTCCTAGTACTATTCTCACATCTTAGCCAGGATCATATCCCTAAGCTCGATACCAACCGTGACGCCCCAAAATTAGGTATACATCACCCATCTTGGGTAGTCGATACATGGTATGTAATTTAAATACAACTTACTATATATAACTGCGGGTGTACAATACGACATAAGCGTGAAGTTTGAATACAAATATTGTATACTAGATATTATACAAACTCAAAAGGAGTCCTCATTACAATTATTATCACACTATTTCACAGAATAGTGAGGACTACTAATGCTATCCTCTCGAGCCATTACTCCGCTCCCCGACTCGTCCCCAACTATATTCTCATTTTCAAGAGAACAAGTGAAAGAAAGGGTGAGCTCAACTAGCTCAAGAAGAAATATTATGACTAAGATAATGAGAATAAATTATCATTAGCCTACAACAAAATGTTAAACCGATAAAATATAATGAACATCAAGTTTAACTGCAGGAACCAAAGAATCCATTAAAAGAGTCAAGTAGAAAATAAAATCTACTATCTTTTATGATTTAAAAGGTTTTTCATCATCGTTATAGTCGAGACTCACTTTAATAAATATTCCACATCATCGAATCACCCCCGCACTACTGCCAAGGATATTCTTTAGTATCACGACCACAATTATTCATGCACTACGGGCCAAGAATAGTTGTGTATTCATTAATGGTCATGATCATGCCAACAATCGGCCCATCAATGCACTACTGCTAATCGAGGATTTTTATCACATCATTTGTAACATTACGATCATGATTACAATCAATAATCCTCGGTCATAATCATACCAAGTCCATCTATGCACTACACGAAGCCACGTAGATGACTTTCAACATAATATAAACATGAGGATGATGACAATGATATTCAATAAAACAAGTTCAAGAATTAATTTATCTAGGAACCAATAACATCCAAATTGTCACAACATGATATCGCTTTGTAGAGTAAAATTCAAGAATATCGAGAAGAATATTTCCATGAAAGGATATCGATGAAGCGCAAATATCAAGGATATTCCACTAATTTCATGGAGTATAGAAGTCAAAGTTTTAACCAACCGGGTATAATAAAGAATGGAATAACAAAAGAAATCACCATGCATGCGATAGACCAAGACAAAAAAGTTATTCCAACAATAATAATAAATAACGGAACTGTGTCTAATAAAGACGCGAACCAGTCCGGCAAAAACACATGCATGTGATGTTCCAATAGAATAATAAAAAGACGGAACCAGTTCCTGTAAAACACATGCATGTGATGTTCCAATGTAATAATAATAAAGATTTTAACCAGTCCAGGTGTAAAACACATGCATGTGATGTTCCAATGTAATAATAGAAGAATGTCACCAAGTATAGGGTAAATCGGCAGTATACAAAGTTATTCCAATGTAATAATAAGCAATGGAATAATGAAGGATTTCACCAAGTATAGAGGAGTCTCACAGATACAAAAGTTATTCCAATGTAATAAATAAGAATGGAATAACATAAGGATTTCACCAAGTCATGTGGTATGCCGCAGATACAAAGTTATGTATAGGTACGCCACAGATACAAAAGTTATTCCAACCAAATAATAAAGAATGGAAAAACAATAGTTCTCTTCGTGAATAAGAAAGAATAACACCCTTACAGGTGTACAACAAATAATATCCCTTACCTTAGAAGAACTCAATATGGAAAAGTGAAGTAGTAGAATACTTTTCTTCTTTCTCTCTCTATAGTTTTCTCTCTAGAGTTTCAATGAATTCGTAAGAAATAATGAAGGAATGAGCTTTCTATTTATAGAAAAACCGAGGGTGGCTCTTGGTCTTAACGAAGGGTCAAAATGACTCTTCGTAATATCAAGAGACAACTACTATTTGTGAAGGGGTAATTAACCTTTGGAACAATCAAGAGGCGCTTAACTCTGGTAATATCAAGGACAACTACTATTGAAGAAGGTAATTACTATCGACGAAGGTAAATACTATCGACGAAGGTAAATACTATCGATTGAAGGTAATTACTATCGACGAAAGTAATTACTAAGGTAAATAAATTTATCGATGAAGGTAATTACTATTCACAAAGGTAATTACTATTCGACGAAGAGACTCTTAGATGATGACATATGGGCCCCCATAAAATAATCAAACTTACCATAAACGCCTCATAATGTGCACTTTTTATATACATCAAGGATTGAATAAATATTACCACAAATCATTTTATTTTTAATCAACACATTTTTAATCTTTCAACAATTATTAATCATTTATAACTTGTCGTCTCAATTAATAATATAACATATTATATGTATGATATTGTGACAATAATTGAATCAATAATATAAGAGATATGATGCAACAATTACTGTAGCAATAATTGAGTATAGCTAAGTGACTTCTCACGTAAGCATCAATAATCAATACTGGTGCTACTATGCAACCACGCCAGCACATCGTATTTTTTACCACCGGATAGTTCAACAGTTTTAACGGTAACACCTCCGCCGTTATTTTTATAGAAAGATAATTTTGTCGTTTTCTAACTACATCTAAACGTCATTATACCTATGTCTCCGGTATATAGGTATTATTACCTTAACCTTAACAGTCATTAGACTGTACAGACCCTTCTTAGCGTACTTAGGGGGATCAGCCCTTTGTACCATGTATTGTGCACAAACATCTAAACGTTACACGTACAAAAATCCCCTATATTATGGTTGTTCGTCTCAGTTTGAATTTAGAATTTCCGCACTAAAGAAAGTTTAGTTTGGAACTAGCTGTTAATGTTATAGTTGTGGGTAATATTTGGAAAATTTTGTAAAGTAAGCAAGTTGATATAAAATATTCGTTGTGTCAGTTAATATTCGATTGGTAACACCACGCGTATTATACTTTTACCACCGGATAGTTCAACAGTTTTAACGGTAACACCTCCGCCGTTATTTTTATTAAAAGATAATTTTGTCGTTTTCTAACTACATCTAAACGTCATTATACCTATGTCTCCGGTATATAGGTATTATTACCTTAACCTTAATAAACCATTAGATCTGCATGCACCCTTCTTAGCGCACTTAGGGGATCAGCCCTTTGTACCATGTATTGTGCACAAACATCTAAACGTTACACGTACAAAAATCCCCTATATTATAGTTGTTCGTCTCAGTTTGAATTTAGAATTTCCGCACTAAAGAAAGTTTAGTTTGGAACTAGCTGTTAATGTTATAGTTATGGGTAATATTTGGAAAATTTTGTAAAGTAAGCAAGTTGATATAAAATATTCGTTGTGTCAGTTAATATTCGATTGGTCGGGGAATATTCGTTTTAACAGGGAATATTTGTAAGACGGCACAATCATTGGTGGACCCCACAACAGAAGTATTGTCGTAGTTAGAAAACGACAGAAATATCTTTTTTATAAAAATAACAACGGAGGTTTTACCGTTAAACTGTTGAACTACCCGGTGGTAAAAGTACAGTAATACGCGTGATTGCATAGTAGCACGCAGTATTGATTATTGATGCTTATGTGAGAAGTCACTCAGTTATACTCAATTATTGCTACAATAATTGCTGCATCATATCTCTCATATTATTAATTCAATTATTGTCACAGTATCATCTCGTGATAATATGTTATATTATTAAATCAATAATTGAGACGACAAAGTTATTCATATTATTATTTTCAATATCGACAATGTTCTAAAGTCTCACAAGGAGAGGTTTGGTCACCTAATTGCGCGCCAATAAGGAGAAATCCTTATCTGAAAAGCCCTCTTTCCCGGGAATGACCGTTGTTAAATATTGTGAGTTATAATATTAATGATGAATAATTATTCAAGTATTAAGAATGTGTTTATCAAGATAAGTGATTTACAAAAGTTAAGGGGAATAATGCAAACTTGGAAAACTTTAGGGTACTAAAGTGTAATAAGTTAAATCAACTGGACCATTGGTGGTGGTTTTAATAGTAAATCAATCTGGACCATTGATGGTGGTTTTAATAGTAAATCAATGTTTTAAACCGCATCGGTGGTGGTTTTAAAAGTAAATCAATCTAGGTAAATTGGTGGATGGTTTTAAAAGTAAATCAATCTGGACCGTCGGTTGTGGTTTTAATAGTAATCAATATGGACCGTCCGTTCTAATAGTGAATCAATCTGGACCGTTCGTGAATTAGTTACTATTTAGTCCATTTTCCTATAAATAGAAGCTTAATTCTTCTTTCATTCTCACCAATTCACTGAGATTCATAAGAGACACTATAGACAGAGAAACTATAGAGAGTAAGAAGAAGAGTATTCTGCTACTTCACTTTTGTAGTATCCAGCTTTCTTCTAAGGTAAGGGGTATTATTTCTTTCGTATTCATTAGGAATACTATTTTTCGTATTCATCCTTTAGTATGTCGGAATAACATGTCTACGCGGATTACGTACTGTATGATAGGTGAAAATCCATTTGCAGTTTTCGTATGTTAATTCTTTTCATATTCTTAAATCTAAACTTACTATGGTAAGTATTGCTTCTATAATCCTTGAAATTAGTATATCCGTGAGTTTTGCGCTTCATCCAGTATCATTTTATTGGAATATTGATATGAACTTTCTTATTAAATATCAATATTTTCACCGAAATACTATCCACGAGTTACTATTCACGGGTTACTATTCACCTGGTTACTATTCACTATAATATTATTCACTCGAGTATTCGGGGCACTTTTCATGCCGGGGTACTATTCACGAGTTACTATTCATGGGTTACTATTCACCCAATTACTATTCACTCAAATATTATTCACTCGGGTATTTGGGGCACTTTTCATGTAGAGTTACTATTCACGGGTACTATTCTCAAGTACTATTCATTGTGGTACTATTCTATTCTAAAAATTTATTTCTTTTCTCATTCAAATTATTTTTGATACATGGATATTATTCTTGAATTTTACTCTACAAAGCAAAGATCATGTTGAAAATTTGGACATTATTGAATTTCGGATAAATTAAATTATAAATCTTTAAAAATTTATCCTTTACTTTCTTTTAATTGAATTCTTATATCATTGTCATCATCCTCATGCTTATATTATGATGAAAGTCATCTTTCGCTTACTTACATAGATGATGGACTGATTGATTGGTATGATTATGACCATGGATAATTCTAAGATAGTCATAACCATTGATGATTACACCTAATAATTCTTCGCCCAGAGTGCAAGAATAATTTGTGGACGTGATACTAATGAATATCCTCGCCCGTAGTGTGTGGATGATTCGATGATGTGAACTATTTATTAAGTTGAGTCCCAACAATAAAGTTAATGATAAACTTTTTAAATCATAGAAGATAGTAGATATCATGCTCTACTGACTCTTCTAATGGATTGCTTTGTTCACCGCAGATTAAACTTGTTATCTATTATATTCTATCGTTTAACATTGTTGAAGGCTAATGATAACTTATTCGCATTATCTTAGTCATAATATTTCATCGGGCTAGTTGAGCTCACCCTTTACTTCCATTGTTCTCTTCAGAAATGAGAACATAATTTAACTAGTCGGGAACCGAGTGATGGCTCGAGATGGTGTTATAGTAGTCTTCACTATTCTATAAAATAGTGTGCCAATAAATGTAATGAGGACTCTATTTGAGTTTGGATATTGTCTAAATGACAATATTCGTAAAAACTCTCATTTCATGTTGTATAATTAATTTTGTATTTGTATTTTTGTACCATGTATTCATGACCCAAGATGGGTGATGTATACCTATTTTGGGGCGCCACAACAGTATCAAAGCTTAGGATATGATCCCGGCCGAGATGTGAGACAAGAACTAGGAGGGGAGAGACGGGAATTCTTCGCTAATATGACCTACCTAAGTTTATTTGGTATTTAATTGGTTTCATCGTAGTATAGGGATAATATGTGGCATGTCAATTAACCCTTGTTTTGTGGAAGTATTTGAAAATGACATCTGAAAATGTCGAGATAAGTAATGAAGGCCATGAGACCGTTGAGTCACCAACGATCAATACCTAGGATAATGTGCAACAGGAAGACAATAATCCTCAGGTAAACAACAACACCGATCAAATGATGAACGATGGGATGTTTAGAGGCTTAATGCAATTCATGCAACATCAAAGTAGAGCGCCCCCTATTCAAAATGTGGTAACACACATCGGCAACTCATGATGGTCACCGCTAAATAATTCAAGGAGCTGGGACCATCAGAGTTTTGGGGAGAGCCAAAACCACTTAAGGCAGAGACGTGGATAAAGCAGATCACCAAGATATTTGATATCTTGGGATGCTCCGAGGAGCAAAAGGTTCCCTTTGCCACCTTCATGTTGAGAGGAAAAGCATATTACTGGTGGGAATCAGTAAAACGTACCCAGTCTGCCGCACTCAAGATGTCTTGGGAGAAGTTCCAAGAGTTGTTCAATGACAAGTACTTTCCCAAAAGTATTCATCACATGAAAGGAGATGGAGTTTATCAAGTTGGAGCAAAACAATATGACCGTGTCGCAGTACAAGGCTAAGTTTGCCGAGTTGTCCCGATTCGCATCCCATTTGGTTGATAATGAGGAGAGAATGACGCGAATGTTTCTACGAGGTTTGAGACCCGAAATACGTCAATACCTCATTTCTCATAAACTGTGTTTGTATTCAGATGTTGTAAATAGGGCTCAGTTATTGGAGCGCGGTAATGAGTCAACCCAACCAAGAGAGAGCGGCCAACAAGTCGATAATACCAGTGGTAGCAGTCATCGAAGCGGTGATAACAAACATGGAGGGAATCAACATGCAAGAAATGGTAACCACTATGGTGGTAATCATGGCCAAGATAATAGAAGTGGAAATTTTAAGAAGAGGAGATTCAATAATGATGGAAAGAAGTCAGCACCAACACTTATTGTTAAGGAAGGAGAACGACCACCGGTCGTATGTTACAAATGCGGAGGAGAGGAACACATCAGTCCAAACTGTACGCACCAGTCCAAAGCATGTTACAATTGTGGAAGAGAAGGGCACCTAGCCCGATTTTGTCATGCACTAAAGTCAAGTCCAGCTGGGATGGAGGCATCAAAGGCCGTCCCAAACAAGACAAAACTTGTAGTTCAAGGGAGAGCGTTTGTTGTAACCTCCCAAAAAGCAAGGAATTCGAACGAGGTGATCATGGGTAAGCTAATTATAAACTCTTATGAAGCTTATACCTTATTTGGTACCGGTTCTACCCATTCTTTTGTTTCTCCTACTTGTGCTCAACATTTAAATTTGACTCCGGAGAAATTAGACTTTGATTTAACTGTTGAAACTCCGTTGGGAGAAACCTTCATAACATCCACCGTTTATAAGTCTTGTTTGGTTCAAATCGGCAACCACACGTTACCTGTCGATCTTATTTCTTTAAAAATACTTGCATTCGATGTGATTTTAGGAATTGATTGGTTGACTACTAATCATGCTAAAATTGATTATTTTCGTAAGGTTGTTAGCTTTCATATTCCTAACCAACCTATTATGCGAATTCAAGCAACCAAACCATTAAAGTCAATTACTGTCATCTCAAGTCATAAAGATATTCGTTTATTGAAAAATGGATGTCAAGCTTTCTTAGCCCATGTCACAGATTTAAACAAAAATACGTCAAATTTGAATGATATTTCCATTGTTAATAAATTTCCTTACGTATTCCCTGAAGAACTTCTTGGCCTACCCCTAGAGTATGAAATTGAATTTTGTATCGACCTTGAACCCGTTAAAAAACCCATTTCCAAAGCCCCATATCGAATGACTCCTGTTGAACTTCAAGAGTTAAAGACTCAACTACAGGAATTGTTAGACATCGGTTTCATTCGTCCTAGTACATCTCCTTGGGGTGCTCCTGTTCTCTTTGTAAAGAAGAAAGATGGAAGTATGCGACTTTGTATTGATTATCGGGAGTTGAATCATGTCACCATCAAAAATAGGTACCCGTTGCCACGCATTGATGACCTGTTTGACCAGTTGCAAGGCGCCAAATTCTTTTCAAAGATCGATATTCGTTCCGGATATCATCAGTTAAAGATTAAAACCTATGATATCCCAAAGACGCGCCGTAATCCCAGACGGGCATTATGAATTCCTAGTCATGTCTTTTCGATCGACTAATGCTCCCGCCGCCTTCATGGATATGATGAACCGAGTATTCAAGGAATATTTGGATCATTTTGTAGTCGTCTTTATAGATGACATCCTTATATATTCCAAAAGCCGTGAAGATCAAGAGCAACACTTGAGGCCAATACTCTAAAAGCTTCGTGAAAACAAGCTTTATGCCAAGTTAAAAAAGTGCGAGTTTTGGCTTGAGGAAGTAGCATTCCTCGGGCACGTGATATCAAATCATGGAATATCATTGACCCAAAGAAAGATCAAGCAATTCAAAGCTGGGAGCAACTCAAGTCAGTGACCGAAGTATGTAGCTTTCTGGGCTTAGCTGGTTATTATTGGAGATTCGTGGAAGGATTTTCGCGAATCGCTTCTTCATTAACTCAGCTGACTCAAAAAGATACAAAATTTGGTTGGAGCGAGGAATGTGAGAATAGTTTTTAAGAACACAAGAGAAGACTCATTTTAGCACCTGTTCTCACAATACCATCTGGTTCGGAGGGATTTGTCATCTACAGTGATGCTTTAGGCAAATGTTTAGGATGTGTTCTCATGCAACATGGGAAAGTCATAGCCTATGCCTCACGACAACTCAGAGAATATGAGAGAAATTATCCTACTCATGATCTAGAGTTGGCAGATGTCATTTTTGCGCTTAAGATTTGGAGGTATTACCTGTATAGAGAGAAGGTGGAGATTTATACGGATCAAAAAAGCCTCAAATATTTCTTCACTCAAAAGGAACTTAACATGTGGCAAAGATGATGGCTTGAGCTGTTGAAAGATTATGATCATACCATTCAATACCATGCTGGAAAAGCGAATGTAGTAGCTAATGCATTGAGTAGAAGATCATATGCGGGTACGAGTGCGATATTGTCAACGCAAAGGCCCATTTTGTATGACTTACAAAGGATGGAGATAGAGTTAAAGACTCTAGGGACCCATGTGATGATGGCGAATATACAAGTAGAACCGACTTTAATCGATAAAGTTAAAGCTGCTCAAGCTATAGACCTGGAGCTAATGCGTATGAAGAAGAAAGTGCAAGAAGGTGCTATTTTGGAAGAAAGAATCGATGAAGAAGGAATACTTCGATTCAACTCCAGACTTTGTGTTCCTAATGATTCTGACTTGAAGTATAAAATTATGATGGAGGCATAACACACCATTTGTAATCCATCCTGGGAGTACCAAAATGTATCATGATCTTCGACATACATTTTGGTGGAGCAATATGAAGAGAGAGATAACGGGGTTTATCTCAAGGTGTCTAACTTGTCAACGAGTCAAGGCGGAGCATCAAGTGCCAAAAGGTCCATTGCAACCACTTGAAATTCCAGAATGGAAGTGGGAGCACATTACCATGGATTTCGTTACTGGTCTTCCCAAGGTTTTTCAAGGCATAGATGCAATTTGGGTCATTGTTGATAGATTAATCAAGTCTGCTCATTTCTTACCGATACGAGAAACTTACACACTTGAACGTCTTGCTCGTATGTACATAAACGAGATTGTAAGATTGCATGGTATGCCAGTATCTATAGTTTCTGATCGAGACCCAAGATTAACTTCAAGATTTTGGGTTAGTTTGCAAAAAGCTATGGGCACGGATTTACGAATTAGTTCGGCGTATCATCCTCAAACGGACGGACAATCAGAGAGGACTATTCAAATTCTTGAGGATTTATTAAGACTCTATGTCCTTAACTTCAAAGGAAGTTGGGACAAGTTCTTACCATTGGTGGAGTTTTTCTACAACAATAGTTATCAAGCAAGTATTGACATGGCTCCATTTGAGGCGTTGTATGGAAGAAAGTGTCGTTCACCAGTATGCTGGGATGAGGTAGGTGAGGCAACATTTTTGTGACCGGAGTTGGTACGTATGACGACGGAAAAGATTCAAACGATCCGACAACGTATAAAAACCTCACAAGACCCGAACCACATTATTGAATTAGAACCAGACGAGATAGAGGAAGATTTAACATATGAAGAGGTAGCTGTTAAAATCTTGTTTAAGAAGGATCATATTCTACGCTCCAAGGTTATACCTCAAGTCAAAGTTTTGTGGAGAAACCACGATGTGGAGGAGATGACCTGAGAGTTAGAATCTGAAATGAAATCAAGGTATCTTCACCTCTTCGACATATCAGGTACGTACCCTAATTTCGAGGACGAAATTTCATAAGAAGGGGAGGTTGTAAGACCCCAACTTTTTTTGAATAAAGAATAATTTTTCTCGAAATATATTTTTGTATATTATGGTGTGGATATGATATAATGTTATAGTTGTGGGTAATATTTGGAAAATTTTGCAAAGTAAGCAAGTTGATATAAAATATTCGTTGTGTCAGTTAATATTCGATTGGTTGGGGAATATTCGTACGACGGCACAATCATTGGTGGACCCCACAACGGAAGTATTGTCGTAGTTAGAAAATGACAAAAATATCTTTTATAAAATAATAAATGGAGGTTTTACCGTTAAACCATTGAACTACCCGGTGGTAAAAGTACAAGAATGTCGCGTGGTTGCATAGTAGCACACAAAGATTGATTATTGATGCTTACGTGAGAAGTCACTCGGTTATACTCAATTATTGCTACAAGAATTCTTTGATCATATCTCTCATATTATTGATTCAATTATTATCACAAGATCATCTCGCATAATATGTTATATTATTAAATCAATAATTGAGACGATAAAGTTATTCATATTATTATTTGCAATATTGACAATGTCTAGAAGTTCTGTCAAGGAGAGGTTTGGTCACCTAATTGCGCGCCAATAAGGAGAAATCCTTATCGGAAAGCCCCCTCTTTCTTGGGAACGACCTGGTTGTTAAATATTGTGAGTTATAATATTAATAATGAATAATTGTTGAAGTATTAAGAATGTGTTTATTGAAGATAAGTGATTTACAAAAGTTAAGGGGGAATAAATCAGGTCGATGTAGTTCGCCCCTCAAGATGAATTGCAGCTGAAGAGAAGCATGAATCCCATATGCAGGCTATACCACGGGGAGAAGAAAGTTTGATCCCATGATTGGGACAAACTGCAGGTGTGGAAAAAGTTTGATCCCGTCTTCAGGATAAACTGCAAGCGTAGAAAAGTTTAATCCCATCTTCAGGATAAACTGCAGGTGTGAAAGGTTCAATCCCATCTTCAGGATAACCGAAATTATGTGAAAAGTTTGAAATGAGGTGAAACCAGGTTGCTGGTTTGACGTGTATGTTTTCCTGAGGGGCAGAAGAGTTTGTAAAAAGAGGGTTAGAAAATCGGAATGACTGGTGATTTGATGATCCAAACTAGGATGTTTGCTTGATGGTAACCTCAGACATAGTATCGTTTCACAGTGTCCGAGTTGATAAGCTGTGGAAATTCATCGCCATCTATTTCCTGTAGTCTGAGAGCGCCTCCTATCAATACCTCCTTGACAACAAACGGGCCTTCCCAATTAGGAGCGAATTTTTCCTTAGATTGATCTTGGTGGTCAATGATCTTCTTCAAAACTAAGTCATGTTGTTTGAACTTCCGTAAATGGACTTTCCTTTTATAGGATCGTGTGATCCTTTGCTGATATAACTGACCATGGAAGATGGCCGCGGTTCGCCTTTCGTCTATTAGAGACAATTGGTGATACCTGTCTTGTAACCATTGGTCTTCATCCAACTGAGCATCCATCAACACTCTGAGGGATTCCATTTCCACCTCTGTGGGGAGCATTGCTTCCATCCCATAGGTTAATGAGTAGGGGGTTGCCCCAGTGGAAGTATGTATTGAAGTTATATAGGCTAATAAAGTCAGAGGCAATAGGTCAGGCCATCCTTTGTAATTGGCGGACATTTTCTGCATGATCTTCTTGATGTTTTTATTAGTCGCTTCAACATCACCATTTATATTTGGACGGTAGATGATGGAGTTAAGGTGTTTGATGTGGAATTTACTGCATAATTCCTCCATCATTTTGTTGTTGAGGTTCTTAGCATTATCTGACACAATGACCTCTGGTAATGATGACTTCTTTGGTAACCCCGGGGAAGGAAAAACTTGTTGGGTAAAATCTATTTACGCACAACACGCAAGTATACGTGGTCAACAAGTAATAAAGTGATAAGTAGAGTATCGTTTCCACAGAGAATTATTTAATAACAATCATCAAATACGAACCCGTAACCAACTCAATCTTATTTAAACGAATGAATTTCAAATTATATAAATTAAACTACTATTAACTTCCACTAGTTAAATTAAGATAACGGAGATTTAAGATCACAACTTCACTTATTGCTTCATTTAAGTTAACACACTTCTCATCAATTATTCTCTATCCCGAATTATTAATCAAGAACACTAAAATAGTATTAACCACCTCTCGATGCACTAATACCGTATTAACGTCAATCCACAATTAAGAAAGAAATCCGTTAAACACCTTAATCAACTAACCCACTATATCTCTATGTGAATTACAATTGAAGAAGGTTTAAGAGCAAGTTCTCTATCCGATTACATGTGATGTCAAGCATATCTCTACCTTAACATACATCAAGTTTAAGATACTAACAAAATCCTGAATACATGCTATCATGATTAGATCTAAATCTATACTTCATCTCTCGAGTTCATATAGATTATCACGGTAATTGATGGCCAATCAATTAAACAATTAAGTCCAAATCATAATAGACAATCCTCACAATAGAACATAATAATTGATAACGAAGCATATTAAAATAAACTACACAATAAGATCCATTGTAATCTCAAACAAAGAATTAGTTCATTGAATTAAAACTAAGAATCCACAATTGAATAATCATTAAAAGACAAAGATAAGGGTAGAGTAAAGAATAAATCTGTTATCAGCAAATCTCCATCTTTCTCAAGCTCCTGCTCTTGATCTTCAATGGTGTCCAAGTTGCTTCAATCTCCCCTTCTAATCTAATCTAGGGTTCCTAATCTAAGAAAGAAAGTAAAGAAGTAAGCTCCTATAGATCTCTCCCAAGAGGGATTTTATAAAGTCTTAGAATTAGCCTCCCAATCCAAGTTAAACTCAAGTATTTAGAGTTCTAATCGATATCCTAGCAAGTTAGGCTACTAAGAATCCTATTCTAACTCAATTTGGACATCAAATAACCCATTTTGACTCCTTTCCCGCCGCCTAGCGCACTCAGCGCTGCCCCTAGCCATTTCGGCGCAATCGGTAATAATGCGGCCTTGGGAAATCGATCCAGTAGCGCTTGGTCGGTATTGGTCTCAGCGCAATTCGCGCTAGTCTATTTTTTCTTTCGCGACGTCCTTTGGTAAAACAGGCATAACTTTTGATCCGCTTGGAGTTATGAGGCCTTCTACCTATCAAATTGAAGATAACGACGAGATCTACAACTTTCATTCTTTGAGGATGGACAGATTTGGATTTTATCAAGGCAAAAATCGGGCTTGAAGTAGACGCTATATAAATGGCAAACATGACAACTCTTAGCTTTGATCTTCGTTGATAAAAAGGCCATAACTCTCACATCCGAGCTCCGATTGAGACGATTCAAGATGTTTCGGAAAGCTAAGAAGTAGAGATACCATAAAATCCAAGTTCCAAGCCAAGAACATGCATCTAACTTGGTGTTAAAAGTCCTTTAATATTCCCTTCTTGCACTTGCTTGCTTATTTTAGTCCAAAAGATGTCCGAATTGCTTTTCCTTACTTCTTCATGCCAATGTCATGTCATAGCCTACAAAATAACATAAAATGTATGAAAAGTAACTAAGAACATGAATATAAACAACTAATTCAAGTAACAGATACCGAATAAGTAGGTATAAACCTACTTATCAAGGCTGCTTCTACCCACTTGGTGAAGTAGTCAATCATGGTGAATATGAATCGATGTCCATTACTGGCTTTGGGCTCGATGGGCTCGATCACGTCCATTCCCCACACTGAGAAGGACAATGGCGAACTCATATTGTGAATTTTCCTTGGAGGGGCGTGGATAGCATTCCCATGAACTTGGCATTGATAGCACCTCTTGACGTGATCATCAGAGTCAGCTTTGAGCGTAAGCCAATAATGCCCAGTTCTGAGGATCTTCTTGACAAGTAGGGGTTCGCACATGTGTGGGCCACATACTCTACCATGGATCTCATCCATGAGCCTCTGAGCTTGGCCTTTGTCTAGACATCTGAGGAGACCTAATCTTGCATCTCTCTTGTAGAGTGCATCTCCGCTCAAGTAGAATTTCATAGCAAGTCGATGGATCCGCCTCTTCTCAGTCAGGCTCGCCTCAGCGGGTGTAGATCCATCTCATAGATACTCCTTGATATGCTGATACCAAGGGTTTTGGATGGGAGGTAGCTCATCTGATACTTCTCCAACATAGTTCCCATAAGATGGGGCCTTTTGCAGGGCAAATGTGATGCTTGACATGTTTTCCTTGTCAGGTATGTGAATCAAGGAGGCCAACATTGCTAATGCATCTGCAAAATCATTCTTATTACGAGGAATGTGTAGAAAGGAGATTTCTTTGAACTCCAAAGCCGTTTGTAAAACTTGCGTCGATGGTAAGGCAGCAAATGTAGTTCCTTGGTTTGATAGATTCCTGTGGATTATTTGACTACCAATTTGGAATCCACAAAGATAGTTAACCGCCTGATGCCCATTGAATGGGCAAATTTTAGCCCCATGATACAGCCTTCATACTCAATTGTGTTGTTGGTGCTGACAAACTGCAATTTAACGGCGACGGGATACTGCTCCCCCATACCGGATACTAGAACTTCTCTAACTCCAGAACCTTCTGTGTTAACAGCTCCATCAAAATACATTTTCCACGTACGGCATGTATCGTACTGATGGTGTTGCTGAACTGCCATTACCCCTTCATCGGGGAAGTATGTTTCTAAGGGTTTGTAATCCCCTGCAGGTGCGATGGCCAGTTGATCCGCAATTCCTTGACCGTTGATAGACTTTTGCATCATATGGATGATGTCAAATTGTTGTAGGATCAACTGCCATCTGGATAACCGATAATTCAGTATGGGCTTACTGAACACGTACTTGAGAGGATCCACGCGGGATATGAGATGGGTTATGTGACCATGGAGGTAATGATGTAACCTCATGGAAGCCCATGTTAAAGCACACCAAGTCTTCCCAATCAGAGTGTACTTGTGTCCATTGCTGTTGAATCTTTTGCTGAGGTAATAGATAGCTTGTTCTTGGCCTCTATCGTCTTTTTGCCCCAGCATGCAGCCCATGGCATTATCATTAATGGACAGGTACATGAATAGGGGAACATCATCCTTGGGTTGTACCAAAACAGGAGCGTTAACCAGCTGCTCTTTAATGGTAAGGAAGGCTTTTTGACACTCATCGTTCCATTTCATGGAGGAGTTCTTCCTTAACAATTTGAAGATGGGCTCACAGGTTGCTGTGAGTTGAGAAATAAATCTGCTAATGAAGTTGATTCTTCCCAAAAATCCCCATATTTCCTTCTCTGTCTGAGAAATGGGCATTTCCTTGATGGCTTGGATTTTGGTGGGATCCAGCTCAATCCCTTTGTGGCTGACTAGAAAACCTAGCAACTTGCCTGATTTAACGCCAAAGGCACACTTGGCTGGATTCAACTTCAAGTTGTACTTACGCAACTTGTTGAAGAGCTTTTTGAGATGGTCTAAGTGGTCTTCCTCCCTTCGAGACTTGACAATGATGTCATCCACATAGATCTCTATCTCTTTGTGCATTAAATCATGGAAGAGAGCCATCATAGCTTCGTTGGTAGGTTGCCCCGGCATTGATGAGGCCGAATGACAACCGTCTGTAGCAGAATGTTCCCTAAGGCGTGATGAAAGCAATTTTCTCACGGTCTTCCTCAGCGACCATAATTTGATGATACCCCGTGAAGCAATCAGCAAAGGAGTACATGTCATATTAAGCAATATTGTCAATAAGAATGTGGATAAAGGGCACGAGAAAGCTATCTTTAAGGCAACCTTTGTTTAGATCCCGGTAATCCACGCAAACTCGCACCTTTCCTCCTGGTTTAGGCACGAGAACAATGTTGGATATCCACTCCGGATATGTAGACACCATGATAATGTTAGCTTGAAATTGTTTCACAATTTCTTCTTTAACCTTTAAACTCCACTCAGGTTTCAATCACCTGAGCTTCTGCCTGACTGGCTTAAATGCCTCCTTAATGGGAAGGCGATAAAGGATAATGTCAGTGGATAAACCCACAATGTCTTCATGAGACCATGCAAACACATCCTGGAATTGGGTTAATAGCGCAACCATGTCATTCCATTGGTTTGGGGTGAGGTCTAAAGCAATCCGGATTAGCTTAGGGCTTTCTAAGGTTCCAAGATTGAAAGAAATGGTTTGGTCAAGGTTGGGTTTAGGTTTGTCTACGACCCATTCTTTAATCTCATGAGGTGTTTCAATGTCCTCTTAGATTTCCATCAAGTCTAAGTCCAACTTTGCATCAAAGTTACAGTCCTTGTGGAGAAAAGGCACCTCATCAGCAAGTACATGCACATCTAAATTCAGAGTCCTAAAACAAAATATGCTTTCACTTAATATATGAAAATGTTTAATCATACAAAAGTGTTAGCATGTATTGATAAAATAACTGCTAATACTGTATAGAAAAGTAAGCAATTAAAGTTATCTACATGGCAGAGGGATTTTCTGCCCGTTTTACCCTTGTCGACTAATGGATGGAGTGCTGCTCCAATTATCGAGGGCAAAGTCCGATGGATTGCAATGATGGATGGGCTGTCATCGTCCTCCTTTTACCGAATGATTACCATGACATCTGGGCAATCATCGTCTGGGGTGTATCTATTTGTATGTTCATCATGGACAATGATGCGTATGCCTGACATCATCAGAGCGATGTCATGTTTACGTTTTTGTTCCCTTTCTTCCACTCCGGGATCAGGAATCAGCACATCTTTTGCTTTGAATGGTATTGGTTTGGGAAACAGCATAACCATAACATGGGCTGGCACCTTTACTGGAGACTGTATCAGCTTATGAGGTGCAGATGGAGAAAATTGCTGTGTGGAGGAATCTTGAGGAACCTGCTTATGCTTATAAGGATTCCTATGACTGGAACGGGCAGAATAGCCTAGTCTGGATGTACCAGTTTGACTAGACACTTGAATAGGGTGCTTAATACCCTGCTGATTTTTACCAAGCCCTTGTTCAGGATGATGACCCAATGACATCATTTCTTGAGTGGCCGACATAACCTCGACAGTAATCTTGGGTATGGGAAGTTACGCTCCAATAGGATGGTATTGCGTGTTACTCACTTCCAAAGTATGAAAACTGGCCGGCTCAACTTCTGAATTGAAGCTGATGATTGGTAGATTTCTTTGTTTAGGACATTCCGGCTCAGCGTTGACAGTGACTAGGCTATTGTTGACAATGTATTTGAGTTATTGATGTAGTGTAGAAGGAACGACTCCAGCCATTTGGATCCATGGTCTCCCCAATAGCAGGTTGTATCCTGAATCTATCTTGAGGACGTGGAAGGACACATTGAATGTATTTGGACCAATCTCAATTGGCAGCTCAATCTCTCTGACAAAATTTCTTTGGGATCCTTCGAAAGCTTTAATAACCGTATGGCTTCTTTGGATCCATTTGAGATTGACGTTCATCCTCACTAAGGTGGCATAAGGACAGATATTCAAAGACGAACCTCCATCTACCAAAACTCTAGCTAACATATACCCGGAGGACAAAACTGCTATGTGTAATGACTTGTAATGATCGGTCCCTTCGGGAGGTATGTCATCATCAGTGAAGGATATCACATTGTTGTTGAAAATGTGATCAACCAGATGTTGAAAGTTTTTTGCATCCACTGATTATGGCAAGTAGGCTTCTTCTAAAACCTTTAATAAAATCTTCCTGTGATCTTCGGAAGAGAAAATCAAGTCTAGTATTGATATCTGATGTGGAGCTTCTCTTAAGCTTAGAACCACCTTGGCTTCATTATGACCCATAGTGCGGAGGAATTTCTCAATTTTCTCCATGGGAATCTTCCCATTTGCTTTGAAGGTGGGCTTCATAACCTGCTGAGGAAGATATAATGGATTTTCCTTCGACACTATAGCAGTAGTATGAGACGTGGATCCTCCACCTTCTCCATAATTGCATGGAACTTTGTGTAAGCTGGCAACAGGATACTGTGGTCTGAAGGGTAAAGAAATTGGCTCTGGTGCGGCCACTTTCAAAGGATTGTCAGCTCCTTTTAGTTGAATTGCTTGTATGGGAAATGATTTGATAGTCTCATCAGCCTCAGCGGATATAACTGCTACTGATCCCTTCCATTTGGTAGGACATGTATTCCTACTCTCGAGTAGCACAGTGTCATATTTTGCCAATTGCAGGACACCGCTATCAATTAGATTCTGAATAAGGTGGTGGATTGCCCAACATTCTTCTGTGTTGTGACCGCGAGAATGTGAATGATATTGACAAACTCCATCAGAGTTGAACCGTCTTATACGGGGATTAATTGGAGGTAGAAGGGATGTAATTCTTCCTTCGTTGATTAGCATTTGAAATATCTCCTCTATAGGTTGGCCTATGTATGTGAATTCCCTTTGATTGGCAAAATCCTGACAGGCTTTAGCATTTGCTCTCTTTGCAACCTTATCCTCCATAGCTTCACTTTCTGAAGGTGATGGTGGAGCATTCATAACAAAAGGAAGGAGATAGGCATGCTCCTGGCTAACTAACTGGCGTATGACTTGATGTTGATGAGTCACCAGTTCACCAATTATTTAATTTGATTGCAAAGAGCTTTCATCTTTCATTCTATAGTAAATTGAAATTTAGCATAATCCAATCTGTCAATACCGTCTTTGATGGTCTGGGATGATTCACCATTAAAACTAGAACTCTGTCCAGTGCTCCAACTAATCATGTTGACCTCTTCTTCTTTGTGTTGAGGAAGAGGGTTGTCTTGCACATGAGGTTGATCTGGTTTGGTAACAACGATCTCACTGTTGTCTATCAAATCTTGGATCTTGTGTTTTAAGGCCCAACAATCTTGAGTATCATGTTCAGGTGCTTCGGCATGATAGACACACTTCCGAGTGGCATTAAAACCCCTCCAATTAGGGTTGGCTGGTGGAAGAAGATGTGTGATTTTCTTCTGAGTAGTCAGAAGAGCAAGAATATTCTCAAGTGAATCCCCTAAGGGTGTGAACGTTCAAGGGCGCTTTGCATCTCCACCTTTAAGCAATGGAGGATTTAAAGACTGTGCTTGGAAAGGGGAGTAGTTTCTCCTCTGTATAGGCATGTTCTGATTGCCTTTTTGACCTTGTAGTATCAAGGAAACATCTTCTTCTTTCTTTTTATGGACCCTCCCGGGGTTGTTTCCATAAGATCCGGACTGGATGTGTTCAGCAACTTCTTTAAGAGCGGTTAGGTCTTGAATCTTACCGGACTTCAATCCCATCTCAGCCATCTCTCTATGCTTGATCATTTCAGAGAATGGTTTGCTAATACCAGCTAAGACTCTTTCATAGAAAGGAGCTTCCTGTATGTCTATGAAAGTCATGACCATTTCTGACTCCATCATGGAAGGAATAACTTGAGTAGCAAGGCGCCTCCACCTTTGAGCATACTCTCTGAAAGACTCATTAGACTGTTTCTTGACCTTGATAATCTGGTACTGGTCAGGAGCCATCTGAGATTGAAAACTATATTGAGTGAGAAAGGCATGAGCTAGCTCTTCCCAGCTATGGATCTTTGTGTTGTCTAATCTAGTATACCATGAACGGGCTTCTCTAGTTAGACTTTTTTGGAACAGTTGCATTCTGAGCTTCTCGTTTTCCGCATAAGATCCAAGTTCTCCAATGAACACCTTCAAATGTGTGTAAGGATCCCCTAATCCGTCATACTTTTCAAAGTTAGGGGTTTCTCTGGATAATGAACACTAGGGAATATACAAAGGTCAACATATGAAACACTTCCATGTGTTCCAATCCCTTTGAGAGCACGTATAGTTTCCTCCATTTGAAGGACCTTTTTCTTGATATCATCGGTGTCTGGATCTCTTTTGAGATGGGTGTTTTTAGGGTCTTTGTTGGTCGTATCCAACTGAGGTTCTGGATTTGTTTTATCCAAACCTTGTGTCCCTCCTTGTGTAGAGGATTCTGTATGTGTAGGCTACACTGCAAGCAAGCGGCAAGGCGTGTCTTAAGACTTCTAGGTAGGGCCAAAGCAGCCGGGTTTTGGCGTGCCATAAAATTTAAGCCTAAAGCCCGCGAACTCATGGGTGGGCTGGGCCAGCCCGTG
Organism: Panax quinquefolius; assembly: GCA_020205615.1. Lineage (NCBI taxonomy): Eukaryota > Viridiplantae > Streptophyta > Magnoliopsida > Apiales > Araliaceae > Panax > Panax quinquefolius. The sequence continues at coordinate 56,575,837 of CM035159.1, forward strand.
GGCCGAAGGGTGTTTTATGCCTATTTATTTTGACATTTTTTGGGCCTGAGAGTGAACGGGCCTGGCTGAAAAGGCCCGAATTTTTGTGGGCCAAAAAAATGCGACCAAAAGCCCTCTTTTTGGAGGGCGGGCCGGCGCATGGGCTTTGGGCCCGTTTGCCAGGTCTAGTGTAGGCATCTTTGTACCCTGAGTAGATTGATGGAATTCCTTAAGTAGGATGGCAAAATCTGTAATTTATTTACTCAATCCATCAAATTCTTCTCGAGAAACTGCATTAAACTGGTCAGAAGAAGACATGATTGGCTGTAGGCTCATGGCCTTTTTAGATTTTGAGTGGGTAACATGCCCAATTGTTTCCCTACAAAAGACTTATGTAGTTTAGTCTTAGGGATAATGTAAATGCTATCATTATGTGTCCATTTTAGGAATATCATCCTACAAAAATGGGCGTTATTTGATAACATGTATGCACAAATATTCTTCATATTTTCCATTACATATAGATGAACATGGAATAAAATTACAAGTAAATGTTTTTATAAGTAATTGAAAAATGGAAAGCATGAAGAGACTTTCCTCCGTGTTTGATTTATCAGAGGCTGACCTATCTTAGGTTTACTCTCGCGGCTTTTTGGCATGAAGGTCCCAAGATCATTGCAATCTATTTGACGGGAAGTTAATCTAGTCTTTCAACTAGAACGGATTTGGGTGGTGCCTTTCCTGAGCCTCGTTGGAATTAGTCTCCTTACGAGTCCAATAATCAAACACCGACAGGATAGCCTCCTGGTGGAGGAACCACACAACATACATTCACATACAACGTGTCTCACCGTTTATGAAAATGATGACATGTGCGAAGTACTAATATCACAGATAGATATTTTGCAGTGCAGTAAGTAAATGCATTTGTACACATTCATCATAAAGGTAAATGCAACATTCACACACAAGTATATAACAGTTTTGAAAAGCTTGTAGTAGCGGCTTAAGCCCTCTTACTGGAATCCCTAGCAGAGTCGCCACCTGTCGACGTCGGGTTTTTTATTTGTCCCTTTTCGTTACTTGTTTTTTGATGTTCTCATGTTATGTGAGATTTGTTTGAAAAAACAAGTGAAAAAGGTCCGACATGTGTAATGTCGATGATTTGACTTTAAGAGTTTCAAGTTGGTGTTTTTAACTGGTTGCACCAACACAACCGAAAAAGGTTTGCACATTGACCCAGTGATGTGACACTGCTAAACGGGTCTGTGAAACCGAGATTCATTTGGGTTCGGGGGTTTGATTATGTGGAGGGAAGGTGTTAGCACCCCGACATCCAAGTGTTACCTGATGACCGCTGAATTTTTAAGAAACTGTTATATGAATGTGTGTGTATGTGTATGTGGATCAATGTGCAATTATTTGGAAGTAGTGCGAGGCCTCGTTCGCACCTATATACAAAGGATTTGAATTTGTAGAAAAATCAGTTTTAAACAAGATATAGCGATGAAGTTTTATAAAAGAGGTTTTTCAAACCCTGTGCTCAATAGTAATTGAGACCTTTTCATACCTCCATTTTATTATTAAATGTTCGGCTTGTTTGCTTTTATTTTCGAGATGCGAGACATCTTGAGAAAATAATATCTGGCGATCTTAGAACTCCTCATGGGCATGACAACCATCCAAGGAAATTCGAGACACAGTAAATAATGTACAAGTAACTACGGTGAAAATGTCCATCACGAGAATCAGAATCTAGATTTGATAAGAGATGAATCTGTGATCACATGATTCCTAGGCTCACATGATGCCGCAATTTATATGAAAAGCAATAAGCAGTTATATATATACAGACATGATCAACCACCATGAAGCACCTCCATGGGGGATCGGAAATGTAAATATATAAAAGCGATATATATATATATATATATGGACATGATCAACCACCACGAAGCAACTCCATGGGGGATCAAAAAAGTAAATAAAGCTATAAAAGATGATCAACCGCCACGAAGTAAACTCCAGGCGGGACTAAATGTAAAGAAAAGAAAAGGCCTCAAGTAAACTCAGGCTCGACAGAATATATATATATATATATATATATATATATATACATAAGCAAGTAAACGCTCCAGACATAAGTCTAAGCTCAATCGAGGCATAACTCGATAATGTTAGTCTATATAAATATATACATATATAAGTATATATATAGAGAAAAAAATTAAAACCACGGACCGAAGTCCGGGCATATGCACACAACACGACTCTCAATGTGAAGAATAGTGTGTGCAAAGATGACGAGAAAGGATTTATAGAGTGTGAGAAGGCTTACAGTGGGCTGCCAAAGTAGGCTTTTATGACTCTAGATGGATAAACACTCAACTCCCGCCGGTAAAATATAGCTATATGTGAGCTAACAGGTGTTTAAAATGAGAAAGCACTCAATATGGGGTGTGTATAGAGCAAATTGGAAAGGGCTTACTCGCCTTTTTTTTTATCTTTCAAATGGCCACCCTAAGCCCTATATTTATAGAGGGGGGAGCCGCAGATGCACCTGCAGCTGCCCGGGGTGCCCCGGGCTCTGAGGGTCCCATTGTCTCGAAGTACGTGCACTCGTGCACTATGATGTCCGCTCGAACTTGCAAAACTTCAATCCGAGCATCCGAACGAGGTGTATAAGACCTTCTTCGGACCGATTTTATCGAGAGTTACGCAATGACATGGGATTAGAGGTTGTACGAACTCAGGAAGAGGGGACCATGCCCATGGTCTTCAAGCTTCAAATTCTATCCGGTGTGTTGTCACGCGTAATAGTCACTCGGGATTGGAACTCCTTGGCTCTTGTGGGACATTGTTGTATGTTTGTATATATGAAGTGTTGAGACGGCGCGCAGGGGTTAAGGTGGAAAGATGATAGTTTGACTCCTCACCGGGGTTAGCTCTGGTTTAGGCTGATAGCAGACGTTGCTCAGGGTTACATCTGAGATTGGACTGCTGCAAGTGTTTGAATTTTGCAAGGTCATCTTTAAGTGTGTCTGTCTTCCCAGTGTTAGCTCCGGGTCTTTGGTATGTGTGACGACCCCAAAATTAGGTATACATCACCCATCTTGGGTCGCCACTTACATGGTATATAAATTCAAATACAAACTTAATTATACATCTGTCGTGTAACATACGACAATACATAAACTGAGAGTTCTAATAGGAATATTGTCATTTAGACAATATCCATACTCAAGGAGTCCTCATTACATTTATTGTCACACTATTTAATGAATAGTGAGGACTACTAATGCTATCTTTGGGACCATCACTCTTTTCCCAGACTCGTCCCCGGCCTATATTCTCATTTCACGAGAGAAACGGTGAAAGAAAGGTGAGCTCAACTAGCCCAAGAAGAAATATTATAACTAAGATAATGCGAATAAATTATCAATAGTCTTCAACAATGTTAAAGCGATAAAATACAATAGACAACCGGTTTAAGCTGCAATGAATATGCAATCCATTAAAAGAGTCAAGTAGAAAATAAAGTCTACTATCTTTTAGGTTTTAAAAGGTTTTCATCAATTTTTATCACTAAGACTCGGTTTAATGAATAAACCACAATATCTAATCATCCTCGTACCACGGTCAAGGATTTTCATCAAATTATCAATGGTCATGACTATACCGAATCACCCCGGTCATAATCATACCAAAACTATCAATCATTGCATTACGAAGCCAATCGAGGACTTTTGTCACATCATTTATATCAAGCCATGATTATACTTAGAATGATCCCTGGTCATAATCATACTAAGTTCATCTATGCACGTAAGCCAAAGATAACATAATATAACATGAGGATGATGACAATGACTTAATAATTCAATTAAACAAGTTCATGAATTAATTTATTCAGAACTAATAACGTCAAATTGTCAACATGATATCGCTTTGTAGAGTAAAATTCAAGAATGCTCGAAAAATATTTTCATTAAAAATTTGGATGAAGCGCAAATATCAAGGATATTCCACTAAATTCATGGAGTATAAGTCAAAATTTTAACCATTTGAGTATAATAGCGAATGAAATAACAAAAGAAATCACCATGCATGCGGTATTGCCCGCGCAGACAAAAGTTATTCCAAATGAGAATAATAAATACTGAGAATAATAAAAAATGGAACCGGTCCGGTGTAAAACACACAGACAGGATATTCCAATAGAATAATAAAGACAGAATAATAAAGACGGAACCAGGTCCGGCGTAAAGCACAGACAGGATGTTCCAACGGAATAATAAAATAATAGAAGAATGTCACCAAGTATAGGGGATTCGCCTATACCGAGTTATTCCAACAGAATAAATAAGAATGGAATAATATAAGGATTTCACCAAGTATAGGGTATTCCGCATATACAGGTCATGTATAGGGTATGCCACTTTTACAGGTTATTCCAACAGAATAATAAAGAATGGAATAACAGAAGTTCTCTTCATGAATAAAAAAAAAATAACACCCCTTACGAGTACAACAAATAATATTCCCTACCTTAGAAGAACTGAATATTGGAAAAGTGAAGTAGCAGAATACTTTTCTTCTTTCTCTCTATAGTTTCTCTCTCTAGAGTTTCAATGAATTCGTAAGAAATAATGAATGAATGAGCTTTCTATTTATAGAAAAACTGAGGGTGGCTCTTGGTCTTAACGAAGGGTCAAAATGACTCTTGGTAATATTGAAGAGACAACTACTATTTGCGAAGGGGTAATTAACCCTTGGAACACCGAAGAGGCAGTTAACTCTTGGTAATATTGAAGGGACAACTACTATTTATGAAGGGGTAATTACTATTGACGAAGGTAATTATTATTGACGAAGGTAAATACTATTGAAGAAGGTAATTACTATTGATGAAGGTAATTACTATTGACGAAGGTAATTACTATTCACAAAGGTAATTACTATTGTGAAGAGACTCTTAGATGATGACATATGGGCCCCCATAAAATAATCAAACTTACCACAAACGTCTCATAATGGACTCTTTATATACATCAAGGATTGAATAAATATTACCACAAATCATTTTATTTTAATTAACACATATTTAATCTTTCAACAATTATTAATCATTTATAACTTGTCGTCTCAATTAATAATTTAATACTATAACATATTATACTATGATGATCTTTGTGACAATAATTGAATCAATAATATAAGAGATATGATGCAACAATTATCAGAATAATAATTGAGCATAGGTGAGTGACTTCTCACGTAAGCATCAATAATCAATATCGTGTGCTACTATACAACCACGGCAGTATTATTATATTTTTACTACTAGGGTAGTTCAACAGTTTTTTGAATAATACCTCTGCCGTTATTTTTATATAGAAAATAATTTTGTCATTTTTAACTACGACAATACTTCCGTTGTAGGGGTCCACTAATGATTGAGCCGTCATACGAATATTCCCCGACAAAAAGAATATTCCCGACCAAACGAATATTTTATAACAACTTGCTTACTTTTGCAAACTTTATAAATATTACCCACAACTATAACATTATATCAAATTTATTCCATAATATTCAAAATAATATTTATAAAAAAATTCATCTTTATTTATAAAAACTGGGGTCTTATAGTATGAGTGCCTCAGCAGGAGGTTTGATATTGAAGCTGATCGCATGCATTTGAAATAACCATTTCCGGATCGCTGGAACTGCAACAGCATTCCTTGGGGTTATCTCCAAGGATGAACCTCGAGGTTATCTCCGAGGTTGGAATTGATACTCCCAAAGGTGTTAGGGGTTGAGGACCGAACTCCTAGGTAGTATCCAGAATGGATGTGAACTGTCTTCCAGGGTTATCTCCGAAAGACGAATCTGCCCTCCTACAATATTAGTAACAGGTGTGCAAAAAATTTCGAGTGTCTACACTTGTCAAATAAGAAATTGAATTATTGAACACGCATTAACTGATAACAAGCTGAAAAAAAAACTTACTCAATATGACAACTCAATACTAGAGATTAGAGTACAAGAAGTTGCATTCATTATAAAAGAATGAAACTAAAGAAACTTGCTTAACTATAAACAAGTTAGAATAAATCAACAACTATTAGAGTTCAAAGTTTGCTCGAATAAAATTTGGGTTAGAGCTTTCTCAAATAAAGTTTAAGGATAATAAAACTTGCTTAATTAAATTTTAGGGTAAGGAACTTGCCTCGTGTGTAAGCTATAAATTACAACTCACGTTCACCTACACATATTATTAGAATCACAATATTTATTAGATATACTAACATCCACTTTCCAACATAGAAATCACTTTTAGCTAAACTTGTTACTTTAGTACAAGTTTTACTCTACACCATATGCATTTCAGAAATCACAAGTAATAACTTCAAAACACTTATTCACTATTCATGTGTACAATAAATCACAATGTATCACTTTCATAACTTACTAATCTTTTTACAACTTTGGAATTACTAACGACATGATACAATTCAGTTTTAATCTCTTCATTACATGTTTATCATATTAACATCTCATTAGAGTAGGTTATCATGGGTCTTTAAGGTCTCAGATAACTAACAGCATCAACGCCTCGATCCGGGTATGGCATGACCACGCCCATACTTAAGCTCGGGCCGTGGCAGAAAGCGCCATTTCGCCTTGACACCAAAGAAATTACTTATTTGTGCATGTACGTAAACTACTACACGATCTATTTTCAAGACTGCTTAGCCCAACTATCACGAATTTCATTCACAAAATAGTAAATTAAATATACCCAATTGATATAGAACTCATATAAATATGGTTCCTCATATATACACCAACTTAGAATAATTAAACAACAACTACAACTAATTTAAATACTTTAAATTCCATGCTTTATACAAAAACTCCATTTTGGTCATCCTTCACAAAATTTAACACCGAGGTCACAATTCTACACCAAATTAACTCGTTCAAATTTAGTTCTCTTCGTTTCTTATTGAATTAACATATTCAAGGCTCAATTTAGAGATTAGTTCACAAACTAACTACCAATTTTTGTACTTTCACAAGCCATATATATATATATAGTCACTATAATTAGTTTATTCCTTTTTAACGTATTAGTACACCAATTCCTTGTCTAGATGCTAATTCTAACATCACAATTACACACAAACTCAATAATTTAGTTTTTACAACTATAATTCATCAAGCATGTGATTACAGACAATTTTGGAACTCATGAATGTAACTTTACATAAACGTAAACTTGAGTTTTAGAGATTATACCTTCACTTGCTTGAATAATCCTTGCTAAACACAGAGAATTTCTTTGGAATCACAGAACTTTGCCTCAAACTCTCTCAAACTTCTCTGTAATCTTAAGCCAAACCTTTTCACGTAACATAAAACCAATGCACAAAATAAATTAACCCAAACGTCTAAAACCGATATTTTAATAATGATAATAATAAGTTATCAGTTATAAAATTTAATATATTTTATTTATATTTTTATTTATTTTAATTTTATTATTTATTATAATTCAAATTCAAAATTCAAAAGCCATATTATTTATTTATATTATTTGTTCTTGTAGTCTCTTCTAAAAGTTTGATGTGAATCTCAGATCTCTGTCTGATACAATTGACACTGGAACTCCATATCCGACACGATCTCTTTAACGTATAATTTTTCCAGCTGATCAAGATTAAATCTAATCTTTACTAGAAAGAAGTGTGATGATTTTTTCAGCCTGTCCACTATTACCCATATCGCATCATATCCTTTCCGAGTCATTGGAAGACCTACCACAAAATCCATTGTAATATGCTCCCACTTCCATTCTGGTATTTCTAACGGTTGAAGTAATCCGCTTGGTCTCTGATGCTCGACCTTCACTCTCTGACATGTAAAGCATTTCACAACACATTCTGCACCGTCTCTTTTCATATTTTGCCACCAAAAATGTCGTCGCAATTCTTGATACATTTTCGTACTTCCCGGATGGATCGAATATCTTGAGCTATGAGCTTTTGTCAAGATTTATTCTTTTATATCCGGTACTGCTGGTACCCAAATTTGTCCCTCAAATCTTAGCACTCCTTAGTATCAACCTTGTACTTCATCTCATTACCCTTGCCCATACTTTTCCTTTATTTTTCTACATTCCTCGTCTTGTAGTTGAGCATTCTTTATCTTGTGCACCAAAGTTGGACTAGTTTCCATCTAGAACAATCTTTTATCAGATTCTTTTGGAAATTTTACTTCCAACTCTATTCTTGACATTGCTGAAATGAGCTCATCCTGGTTGGTTAACAACATCAACTTTTGTTGGTTGATTTCACAATCAATTTTTATGCAAGTATACATAGTCAACAAGTAATAAAGTGGTAAAATTAAGTGTCGAACCCACATGAAATTCCAATCAACAAACTCCAACTACTAGTACTATACCAATTTTTGTAATTAAGAAAACCAAATTAACTAATTAAACTAGATTACTCTTGAATTTAATTCAAATAAATAAAGGTTAAGACTACAATATCCCCAATTATGTACTACAAACCAATTATCCAATTATTCAAGTTATTACGTCACTTGAATTGTTAACAGGAATTCTAGTGTAACACAGTAATTATTGGCCAAATAATTAATCAATAAACACAAAACATGATAAACAATTCACCTTGACATAAATAACAGGACTAAATTGAATAATCAATTCATTGACATAAAAGGTTCAATTTGTAGTCTTAATTAAAAAGTTAGTTCATACTGAAAATTAAAACCAAAGATCCCATAAAAATCATCTCAATAAAATTACACAATTAAAAATAAAGAAGAAGAAGAAACTCTAAAAGAACTCCTTCAAGCTTCAATCTTTAATTGGAATTCTCTTCTACAATTCTCTGATGAATTCTTGATTAATCTCCAGCTATGATTGTTAATTCTCTAATTTCTAGCTAATCGCCTCCTTAAATACTCCTCTTCACTTTATAAAATCCTATTCCTTGTCAACCTCCTGTTTGCACGCGCCCTGGCCAACCAAATCTGAACCTCAGTGTCCCGGCACTGAGGGTAGTATATTTTAGAGCACCCCAACACTGTATTTGCAACAAATTACAGTTGTGCCACTAGTATACTGAAATTCCCAATTTGTCCCCGCTCCACCTCAATCTGCAAAATAACTAATAAACATAGTAAAAATTCTTCTAAAAGACTCAAGAACACAATAATTTAAGCCCGAATATATCTAATTCATGGGTATATTACCCATTCATCAAATACCCCCAAACTTAAATCGTTACTTGTCCTCAAGCAACAAAACACAATGCAATAAAGGAAAATTAAATATACCATGCAAGTGTAAATCCAAGTATCTATATGCTTACGATTCCAGTAGTCACACAAAACAAAGTATACTCATCAGGCCTCAGAGAAATCACAATAATATGCTAGTACATCATACCAAGACAGATCAATAATTTCCCAACAACTCATCAAATCTAAACCTATTATTACTGATATCGTGCGTGTGTGCTCAATTTCCATGCTAACTGATGAAAAGCAAAATAAGATACACAATAGATTTATTGGAAAGCATCATACAGTATAAACTTGAGAACTCCAAAAACAAACTAGATTCGGCAAAAATCACACACTTATCAAATTCTAGGGTTCAAGATGGAATACTTATGCTTTATTTTTTATTTTTTTTCTAACGGGGGCTTTTTTGCACTTTTTCCCATTTTATTCATTATTTTTTCTATTTTCCATGACTGTGCAATGTCTCATTCCATTAGGCTAACAGTGCTACCCCTTGGCGAACTTTCGACCAATGACTCCCAGACCATTCAGACCTTAGGGTGCTAGGTGTAGAGACAATCCCCTCAGGCGTACTTGCTCAAGTAACAAAGGCCCCAAAATAAGACTAGTCACGGCGCTATTTTTTTAATAAAGCTTATATACCCCAAATTCTCCCCCCAAACTTAAATTCATGTCTAATTTTAGCCATCACTGCCTATTCTTGTTATTTTTTCATTCAACTGGAATTATCCTTTAGAAATCCATTATATCCATTTAGACTTACTCAACCAACATGGTCATTTCTTAATATATGCTATCCTGATACTATCAGTTTCAAACAGACAAAGACTTAAATCAAGTCAAGAAATCACATCAAAGACTTAATAATTAGTACTAGACTTGTTTACGCAATTCTAGTTTCATCATTGGCCTCGAATATACTTAAACTATTTAACAGTTGGAATCATGTGATATACTAAAAGCAACATTAACTTAAAAGTTAACATCAAGTTTAACAACTAAAACATACTCATAACATAATTTCCACAAGCTACTTTAAACATGCCACCTAAAAATGCAAATAAAACTAGACTACCCCCAAACTTATAATGAGCAATGTCCTTATGCGAAAAATATAGCAATTTAAAACAGAGGACTTCCCAGAAGAGCTTATTCCTTGGTCGCATCATCTTTATCGTCGCTCATCTTTTGATTAGAAGAGGGAAACACAGGCAGAACAGGAGCCGTAGGGAAATGACTGAGATCAACTCCAAGGTAAATCTGAGCATACTTAGCAGTCTGAGCTTTGAAGTAGTCGACCATGAACCCGTATATCACATATTGACGTTCAGATAGACGAACATTTTGGGCTTCAATGTTATAGAACCATCCTTCAATTTCATCGCTGAACCGCATCGGCAACGACACCATGAGATGTTGCTGATGAGGGTCCATAAGTAGGTGGAGCAGGAGCTTGTGGGGCAGTAGTTTGAGGAATTAAGAAGCCCAATCCAAGTGGGTGATTAGCACCACCAGTCCACACCCGGTACTTTCTTATCATTTTGTGATCCAAAATCGGCATTGGGGGTTGAATCATTTTGTCAGATTTCCATTTCACCCCAAATTTAGAACATAGAACACAAATGAGAGAAGGGTGGGGTAACCCTCCTGTGGTACCTCCTCGTGCAGCCCTCAGAATTGACTACTGAATAATTAGGCCGACATCCATCTTCAAGCCTTGAACTATCGAATATAGTAGCACGACCCTTTCCTTGGTGACATCGCTAACATGTGTGAAAGGCATCAACATTTCGTATATGAAGGCATACCAAGCCTTTCCGTATAGAATGAGGCGTGTATGGGGGAAAGTCATGCTGCCACGTTCATGCATTGTCCAAGTTGTGCCTGGTTGACAAAGCTCATGAATTATCACTTCATAGTCCGGTCCTTGGCTCACAAAACTAGCATATTCATTGTGTTGATTCATGTTGGGGTACTATTCATGAGGTACTATTCGCGAAGTACTACTCACAAGGTACTATTCATGGGGTACTATTCACCAAAAAATTTATTTCTTTTCTATCCAAATTATTTTTGATACTTGGATATTATTCTCGAATTTTACTCCACAAAGCAGTATCATGTTGACAATTTGGACATTATTGAATTCTGGATAAATTAAATTATAAATCTTTAAAAATTTATCCTTTGCTTTCTTTTAATTGAACTCTTCTAACATTGTCATCATCCTCATGCTTTTATTGTGATGAAAGTCATCATTGGTTTACGTGCATAGATGGACTGTTGATTGGTATGATTATGATGAGGGATAATTTGGTATGATCATGACCATTGATGATTACACAAATATTCTTGGCCCGTAGTACAGGAATAATTTGGGGACGTGATACTAATGAATATCCTTGGCCCATAGTACAGGGATGATTCGATGATGTGATTTATTTATTTAGCTGAGTCCCAACGATAAAGTTGATGAAAAACTTTTTAAATCATATAAGATAGTAGATATCATGCTCTACTTGACTCTTCTAATGGATTGCATATTCCGCTACAGTTAAACTTGTTGTCTATTATATTCTATCAATTTAACATTGTTGAAGGCTAATGATAACTTATTTTACATTATCTTAGTCATAATATTTCTTACTGGGCTAGTTGAGCTCACCCTTTTACTTCCATTGTTCTCTTCAGGAAATGAGAGCGTGGCAAAACTAGTTGGGGGGAGCGAAGTGATGATCCGAGATGGTGTTATAGTAGTCCTCACTATTCTATAAAATAGTGTGCCAATAAATGTAATGAGGACTCCATTTGAGTTTGGATATTGTCTAGAAGACGATATTCGTGTAAAAACTCTCAGCTCATGTTGTATAATTAAGTTTGTATTTGTATTATGTACCATGTATTTGGCGACCCAAGATGGGTGATTTATACCTATTTTGTGGGCATCACACTATGCCTCACAATAACTCAAAGAATATAAGAGGAATTATCCTACTCATGATCTAGAGTTGGCAGCTTTCGTTTTCGCGCTTAAGATTTGGAGGCATTGCCTGTATGGGGAGAAGGTGGAGATCTATACCGATCATAAAAGCCTCAAATATTTCTTCACAGAAAAGGAACTCAACATGCGACAACGATGTTGGCTTGAGCTGTTGAAATATTATGAGCATACCATTCAATACCATCCTAGAAAAGCGAACTTGGTAGCTGACGCGTTGAGTAGAAGATCATATGCGGGTACGAGTGCTATATTGTCAATGCAAAGGCCCATTTGGTATGACTTACAAAGGATGGAGTTAGAGTTAAAGGCTTTAGAGACCCATGTAATGATGTCAAACATACGAGTATGACCGAATTTAATTGATAAAGTTAAAGCTGCTCAAGTTACAGACCTGGAGCTGATGCGTATGAAGAAGAAAGTGCAAGAAAATGCTATTCCAGAAGCAAGAATCATTGAAGAAGGAATACTTCGAGTCAAATCCAAACTTTTTGTTCTTAACGACCCTGATTTAAAGTATAAGATCATGATGGAGGCACACAACACACCGTTTGCAATCCATCATGGGAGTACCAAAATGTATCGTGATCTTAGACATACATTTTGGTGGAGCAATATGAAGAGAGTGATAGCGGAGTTTATCTTAAGGTGTCTAACTTGTCAACGAGTCAAGGCGAAGCATCAAGTGCTAAAAGGTCCATTACAATAACTTAAAATTCTAGAATGGAAGTGGGAGCACATTACCATGGATTTTGTTACTGGTCTTCCCAAGGTTTCTCAAGGCATATATGCGATTTGAGTCATTGTTGATAGATTAACCAAGTCTGCTCATTTCTTACCTATACGAGAAACTTATTTACTTGAACGTCTTGCTCATATATACATAAATGAGATTGTAAGACTGCATGGTATGCTAATATCCATAGTTTCTGATTGAGACTCAAAATTCACTTCATGATTTTGGGTTAGATTTGAAAAAGCTATGTGCACGAATTTACGATTTAGTTCGGCATATCATCCTTAAATGGACGAGCAGTCAGAGAGGACTATTCAAACTCTTGAAGATCTATTAAGACTCTGTGTCCTTGACTTCAAAGGAAGTTGGGACAAGTTCTTGCCATTAGTTGAATTCTCCTACAACAACATTTATCAAGTAAGTATTGGCATGGCTCCATTCGAGGCGTTATATGGACGTAAGTGTTGTTCTCCAGTATGCTGGGATGAGGTGGGTGAAGAAACATTATTGGGACCGAAATTGGTAGGCATGACAACAGAAAAGATTCAAATGATCCGACAACGTATAAAAACCTAACAAGATCGACAAAGAAGTTATGCTAATATTCATCGAAGGGACGTGGAATTCAATGTTGGTGATCATGTGTTGTTATGTGTTACTCCATGGAAAGGAGTTACAAGATTTGGAATGTGAGGAAAGCTCAATCCTCTATTCATTAGCCCATTTGAAATCCTCGATTGAGTAGGAACTGTGGCCTATAGACTCACCTTACCGCCAAGTATGTCTCGTGTTCATAACGTTTTTCACATATCTATATTACTTAAATATGTGAAAGACCCGAACCACATTATTGAATTAGAACTAGACAAGATAGCGGAAGATTAATGTATGAAGAGTTACCAGTTAAAATCTTGGATAAGAAGGAACATATTCTACGCTCCAAGGTTATACCTCAAGTTAAAGTTTTGTGGAGAAACCACGATGTTAACGAAATGACCTGGGAGTTAGAATCTGAAATGAAATCAAGGTATCCTCACCTCTTTGACATACCAGGTACGTACCCCAATTTTGAGGATGAAATTTCGTAAGAAGGGGATATTGTAAGACCCCAACTTTCATGAATAAAGATTAATTTTTCTCAAAATATATTTTTGAATATTATGGTGTGGATTTGATATAATGTTATAGTTGTGGGTAATATTTATAAATTTTTCAAAGTAAGCAAGTTGTTATAAAATATTTGATTGGTTGGGGAATATTCGTTTTAACAGGGAATATCGTGTATAACGACATAATCATTAGTGACCCCTACAACGGAATTATTATCGGAGTTAGAAAGCAGCGAAATATCTTTTATGAAAATAACTATGAAAGTTTTATCGTTAACTCATTGGAAATACGGTGGTAAAGAAATGCGAATACGCATGGTTGCATAGTACACCGGTATTGATTATTGATGCTTACATGAGAAGTCACTCAATTATACTCAATTATTGCTGTAATAATTGCTGCATAATATCTCATGTTATTTGATTCAATTATTGTCAATATTTTATATTATTAAATCAATAATTGAGATGAGAAGTTATTCTCATTATTATTTACATAATTAACAATGTCTAAAAAGTTCTGTCGAGAAAAGGGGTTTGGTCACCTAATTGCGCGCCAATAAGGAAAAATCCTTATCGAAAAGCCCCATCTTTCCTGGGAACGATCTGGTTATTAATATTGCGAGTTATAATAATGATGAATAAATGTGGTTAAAAATATTGAGGGAATTTTTATGAAGTATTTTTTTATAAATTTTATCTTATTATTTGGACCCCCACTTACCCATTTTTAAAATTTTCGGTAGAAGTTATCTAAGTTTGGTTTATATATATATATATATATAATGGTAATGAAATAGGGCGGGGGATGATGACCGGGAATGGAGGGAGTTAAAATTGTTATTATATATATGTATTATATATATTATAATAAGTTTTGTTTTTTATGAAAAATAGAATATATTATATTTTATTTGCATAGTGTTTTACTATGCAGTGCATAGTAAATTCTTGTGATATCAAATTCAGCGTCCGTGAATTTTTTAAAAAACTGTTGCATCCGTGATTTCTTAACAATACCCCTTCCTTTCTCCTATAAATAGGATGCTTAGTTTAGAATTGAAAATCACACCAGAATTGAAAAATTCTTCTTCTATAATATTGAGCGTATTTCTTTCGAGTTTTAAGAAGCTTTGAGTGTAGAAAACAGTGAATGTTTTTTTCAAGAATATCCTCGATATACCAGTTGGAATACTCTTCTTTTTAAAGTAAGGGATATTATTTTTGTTCTATACTTGTAAGAAATAATATTTTCTTCCATACTCTGTAGTATGTAAGTAATATTATTTCATTTCAGATTTCGAATTCTACACTCATTTTGTTAAGTTTTGGCTTCTTTACTCCATGAAATTAGTAGAATATCCTTAAAATTTGCGTTTCATCCAGTATCTTTTCATGGAAATATTATTTTGAACATCTTTGATAAGTTTTAACTTTTTCATGCCGGAGTACTATTCATGGGATACTATTCCCGAAGTACTATTCATGAGGTACTTTTTACTCGGGTAATATTCACCCGAGGTACTATTCATGATAAAAAAAATTGGTTTCTTTTTGGTTCAAATCATTTTTGGTACAATATTATTCTTGAATTTTACTCCTTAAAGCAGTATCATGTTGACAATTTGAACATTATTGAATTCTGGATAAATTAAATGATAAATCTTTAAAAAATTATCCTTTACTTTCGTTTAATTGAATTCTTATATCATTGTCATCATCCTCATGCTTTTATTGTGATGAAAGTCATCTTTGGACCGTAGTGCATAGATGGACTGTTGATTGGTATGATTATCACCAGGGATTATTCAATATAATCATGACCACAATGTTACAAATGATGTGGTAAAAGTCCTCATTGGCCCGTAGTGCATTGATGGACAGTGGTTGGCATGATCATGACCATTGGTGAAAATACAAATATCTTTGGCCCGTAGTGCATGGATAATTCGTGGTTTTGATACTAATGAATATCCTTGGTCCGTAGTGCATGGATAATTCAGTGTTGTAGATTATTTATTAAGTTGAGTCTCAGGGATAAAATTGACGATAAACTTTTTAAATCATAGAAGATAGTAGATTTCATGCTCTACTTGACTCTTCTAATGGATTGCTTGTTCCACTGTAGTTAAACTTGATGTTTATTGTATTTTATCAATTTAACACTGTTAAAGGCTAACGTTAATTTATTCTGCATTATCTTGGTCATGATATTTTTTACTGGGCTAGTTGAGCTCACCCTTTTTCTTACATTGTTCTCTTTAGGAAATGAGAACGTAGCCGGAACTAGTCGGGGAACGGAGTGATGGTCTAAAATGGTGCATTAGTAGTCCTCAGTATTCTGTGAAATAGTGTGATAATAATTGTAATGAGGACTCCATTTGAGTTTGGATATTTTCTAGAAGATAATATTCGTGTTAAAACTCTTAGCCTATGTTTTGTGGTATTTTATACTACAGTTGTATAATTAAGTTATATTTGAATTCTGTACCATGTATTTGACGACTCAAGATGGGTGATGTATACCTATTTTAGGGACGTCACACAAAACACCAAAGAAAAGGAAACCCAAAGATCAACGATCCATTCTGGAAGATCCTGAGACATCTCAATGTCCATCAACCAAGGAGGAATTCAGAATACATCGAGACCACAAGTCCTGGAGAAAAGGCAACAATCAAGCAAGTAACAAGGCATATCTAAAAGGGAAGTGAATCAAAACATATTTCCTTGCCATATAATATTGTTTGATATATACAATGTGTCCTGTACGTGACAAAAATGGCTAACCTAGTCTATGTATGAAAACATAAGCTAATCTACAAACCCGTGGATAAGCAAGCTATCAAATCCAACATGGCATCCCTCTGAGTAGATGAAGGTGAATCTATGAGCTCCTGCCATAGGTTGTCCATGTGATCCAGGAGATCTATGGCCATTTGCATAGTTCTACTATGCTTATCAATGAATGCACTCATCTATGCAACAATGCTAGCAGTATGAGATCTAAGTGCAGTATTATCTGTAGTGGCAGCATCTCAGGTAACTAGAGCATCATCCTGCTCAACCAAAGCTGCATTCCAAGATGATCGAGCCTCATCCTGATCAACAACAATGGTATCCCTACTAGCTAGGGCATCATCCCTCTCAATAACAGCTACATCTCTACCAGAAAGAGCTGTCAACATCAAGGCCCTAGCCTGATCCCTCTCAAATGTCATAAGATGCAACCTCTGCTCCAAATACTCTACAGAAGGTGGAACCATAACAGTGTGAATACTTGGGGAATCAACTAGAGCTGCTGAAACCAGCAAACAACTCATCCTCGATGGGAGAATCAGGGTCCTCCATAGGCTCCCCATCATCAGAATCAATACCCGACTCTGAGGAAACAACCCTAGCCGATCCAATCTCTGCCTCCAGCTATGTAGAAACTCTAAAGAGTGATCTGGATGACTAGTCGAAAAGTCAGCCCTCTCTCGACGAATCAAACAATCATAAATCCTGGTCAAATCATCTATTGACAAAAGTCGAGATGACAATCGCTGACCCACTGCCCTGTTAAGGGGATGAATATCCTGAAACTGGTCAAATTGTCCCATGATAGCCAGTGGATGATATGTGGTCACCCCCTTAAAACCGGCTAGAGGGGAAGATAGTTCATGCCGACTTCATGAGTGATAAAGCTATAGAGAGAGCTGAGTCCCAAACATGGAAAAATAGCAAATTGATCCTAGATCCCTGATAAGAAAGCCAACCAGGATGCTGCGTCTGTACACTCAGTCGATTAAAAGGAATATGTGTAATGTCCCGAGAGTTTGAGAATCTAGTACATAATGATCATTAGAGAAAGATAATGAACTGGTCAAATAATATGTAATACTCAAATATAATTGAGTCTAAGTAAAGGTTATGAAATAAAACTTACAAGAATTTATTGTGAAAAATGGTTGGAGTGGTAATAAATAAAACCTATATTAAGGTAAAGTGTTGAAGATATTCAACGATAAATTTTAAAAAGAGATTTGGTGAAAATTGAGTAAGGGAGGTTTCATTGATTCCGATGACGGAATCCTTATAAGGAGGGAAGGATGTGACAATCCAAATTTCATAAGTTATTAAAATAAGAATTTAATAATTAAAATTCTTATTATGAGATGTATATATATTTTGAATTATGTGTTTTGGTGTGAGGAAATTAAATTTATATGAGATTTAATAGTTGATTAAACTATTAAAGAAAGTGAAGAAAATTAGTTATGAAAAAAAAAAAAAAATATGGGGCAAAAGAAATTAACTAAATAATATTAGTTAATTAAGATGGAAATTATATTTGGTATGCTTTATTGGTAATAAAATTATTATGAATTTAATCTAAGTAAATAAAGCGAGTAATTCACTTAATTTAAATAATGAATTAATGTAAATATAATTATTTTAATAAAGTGGGAAGATAATATATTACATGTAAGAGTAATGCGTTTATGTAATGACTTAATATATTATATTTAGCCAATTGAATGTAAATGGAGTATGCGAATAGGAAGAACTAATATAATTATAAATAAATATTGGTGTTAGGATTAATAAATTAAATAAATATCTAAATTATGATTAAAAGCATAGATTAAATAAATTGTCTTGGGAAAATTTATAAAATGAAAGAAAATTGTATAATTATACATAATAATTGTATAATTTATTAAAATAATTAGTGAAATAAATATTAATTATTTTAATGAAAATGTTTAGTTGATTAAAAGTGTTTTACTTATGAATGTAATTCCATAAGTCATATGGGTAAGTAGATGGGAAGAGTGTTGGCTGAATAATTTTGCAATAAAAAAAGAGAATGAAGTGTGACATGTTGGAGGAATTAAAGGAAAAAAAATATATTGTATAGTATGAAAATGAAGTAAAATGAAGATAAGTCAAATGAGTTTGTTTGAGGTCAAGCCAAACATGGCCTAGACCTTTTGTTTTTTTATATAACAGTTGGGGTTTTTGGGTGTATAACCGATACAAGTTAAGATCACGTATGTTTCATCAGTTTATTCCTCCTTTATATGAGTAAAGAAAACACAGAAAGAAAGATGAATCTTAGAGAGAAATTAAGAAGAAGGAAGAGACACTCTGAGAATCAAGAGGAAAAAGAGGATTAAAACAAGGACTTCCAATTATCTAACTAGATCTTAGAAGAATCAAAGGTAAATTCTTAAGTTTCTAGTTTTTGGTTTTTGTTTTCTAAAGTCTTTGTAATTAGGTTTTGGTGGTTAAATTTGTTGAAGTATAGTTTGTATATCTTTATGGGTATATATATATATATTATGTTATATATCATCTATAAGTAATTTTTAGGTAATTGAATTCATGAAATTATGCTAAAGATGAAGAACTTATGTTCTTAATGAAATATATATGTTATGGCTTAGTTGGAGTCAAAGTTTAGTTATGAAATCATGATGAAAACCTTAAATTGATGATGTATTATGATAGTACTCGAAAAAATGAAAACAACCTAAGTTGAACGAGTCAAAACGGATGCAAAACGAATTCTTAGTGATTGAATTCGCTAAATATGTTTAAAATATGAAAAATTAGCATGAACACTAAATTGGAACCCTTAAAATGAATTTTAAAATGTTTTTTAAGTGTTATAATTATTATCTAGATGAGTAGTTCAGTATTTCACGAGTTTATAGAGTCGAAAATCAACTAATTTGACTTAAAACGAAGAAGTTATGAAGATTTGAAGTATGTACACTAAGAAAACTGTAATATGGGCAAAGCCAAGCGTGGGCACACTACCCAAGAGCGTAGGCGCGCAGTTTGGCACTGCTAGATGGTGCGGGCACACTGGAGTTATGAAGGAAATGGGCGCGGCTGCGCCCATAGTGTGTCAGGTGTGACTATTTTGGTAAAACGGCCATAACGTTTTCATACGGACTCACGATTGAGGCGATTCAAGATGATCCAGAACGAGGAAGAATAGACCTACAACTTTTGTTCTTTACATTTTTCAATTTGAGGTGTTAGAAGGGGTAAAAATGGCCATCTTTGGGACTATTATGTTTTCAGAGGCAATCAGAGGGCGTCAGGCATTCACGTATGCAAGTGTAGTGCTTCTGATGATAAAAGATGTTGTTCTAAGTTATAACACATGAATTTTAGTAAATATAATGATGATTAACATTGATAAATGATGTATTAGATAAGTTGTATAAGCATACTAAGCATACACAAGAAAGACAAATCGGGCGTGTGACGAATAAATGTCGAAACGCCGTGATAAGTGTTAATGAACTTAAAAAGTGTTTCAATTCAATTGAAATGAACATTATAAGATATGGAATGTGGTTAATATAAAATCAATAAGGAGTCTTAGCAAGACTTAAACACTTGAATGAACTTCGAGTGTGACCTAAGAAGAAATATAGTGAGATATAAGTCGAAAAAAAACACAATCAAATTGAACATTGTGTATTGATAGTAGGAAGAGTTATGAGATATAGAGTAAAGTTTACATTACACTACTATGCATTGCTATGTGACTAATAGTTAATGTGCATGATTATATAATTGTTTAGGGCACGTGAAGTACAAATAGCTGTAAGATGTTAAACTATTATTGGTAAACAACGATTAAGGCAAGTCTTTCAGTTCCTATTTGCTATGTGAACTTGATGATTAACTATTTTAAATCTTTATTACAAAGAGCATGATGTGTTATATATATGTTGAAAGTATGAAATGTTAAAGTCAATTTATGACTACGTTGATTGAGTATTGAATGTTGATTGAGTAAGGAACTCAATCTTTATACTTGTTACGTGAACTGCATCATATATGTTATGTTAGTTTAATGATTATGAGATAAATGTTGATCATGTTATTATGTGCTACGTGATGCATGAAAAAAATTAGATTTTGCTGGGCTATCGAGCTCAACCTTGCAAATAACCACTTTTGCAGGTTAAAGATTCAAGGTAACACTATGTGCTACTTGAAAGACATGAATCAGATGTAATGCATGAAGATTTAGATACTTTGGCTAAGTTGTTATTATTTTAACCATGGTTAAGATTCCGGATAATATATGAAGTTTAATAGATGTTGAGTTATAAAGTTTAAGTTTTGTTCGTTGTATAAAGGGTATTAAACCTAGATGTAAGTTCTAGTCAATTAACTCTGATAAAGTGAGTAATAAACTAAGTATGGTTCAAAGGTAGGTAAAGATAAAGGTTTTGAGAAATGTACTTGATAAATCACAATGATTATGTAATGATAAACTGTAAAGTTTGAGTTATTTGATATGTAAAGGTTATCAGATTGAAATGTAAGATTTTATATAATAACTTTGGTGAAGAAAATTATAAAATAATTTAATTTAGAGATGTGTAGATGATAAATATTTTGATTCAGGGAATTAATGTAAGAAGACATAAAAGTTTTAATTATTCTAAATTTTATTAAGTTTAACATTGAATAATGATTTAAAATCAGATGTTAGACGTATTATTAACGATCGAAGTTGAAAGATGGATTATATTGATTTTGGGGTCGTTAGAATATGACATGGATATCTCATGGGAAAAGTAATATATATGACGTCTGAAGGTGCCAATCAGTCTCAAGTGTGTTATAAACCACACGTACAACAAGACGACATTGCCTTTGAAAATCCCTATAGAATGGGAAGGGCAAAACGTGGCCAACCTCAAGGTCTCTGCCAAAATCATCGGCAAGATGGTATGACCCTCCCTAAGAGCACAAACTACCATAATCACGCCGATGTCCAGATGGTCCATGTACAACGGCATGTACAGATAGGCCACAATGCACATCAAGAATATATCTACGCGGGTGACATGTCACTCACACTCAAAAATGGTGAAGCCCCTTGAATATCGCAAATAGCTGTCCAATGACCTAAATCTATCAATTAAAAAGTCCATGGACACCACATGCATCGAGGTAATCTCTTCTAGGGTAACTTTGCACCTCAAGCCTGTTAAGGTCATAAACTCTCGGCTCATGTCACTGACAGCCATTCGAGCGCAAGGTCGATCCAATGGAAAGTCTGTAAGACGGTCATACTCCTCCAATGTAGGACTCAAGTTATGGGTATCAAATCTGAACACATGTCTCTCTGGTATCCAATGATCAAGCATGCCCTTTATAAAGCCCGACGGAACCGAAAATGTCAGGAGAGTCATGGAGTGCCTCAACAAATGATCAACTGTCACCCGATCTAAGGAAGATAAATTGTCATACCAAGATCTCAATGAAGAGGCCACCAACATGGGTTGGGTATGCTGAATCCGACTAACAGTGGATGGAGACATCTGTAGAGCCGTATCATAAGTCCATCCAGGGGTCAATGCTAAACTCACCTCTGGGAATGCATATTAATGACATAATGCATGCATAATAAATGATAGATGACAATATAATGTAGGGAATAGAAAAAATTATACATACATTCCTAAGTACATCATCATCTAAATACAACATCTCTGTATACAACTAGAAAATGAAAGTACAGGGAAATGGGGCACAACCGCCCAACATGTAGCAGAGGCCTATCAAAAGATATAACAAGAACTGGGGCACAACCGCCCAATATCTAACAGAGGCCTATCAAAAGAAATAGCGAGAAATACATCACAAGAAGTCAATAATGTCTACATCATCCAATCTATCCATCTAATTTAACTCCTCCTAGGTCATTGAGTCTCTGCCAGAAGGGATATCAGGTCGATATAATGGAGGATCTATATTGGTAAAACCATCAGAATATGGGCCACCTGAAGGGCCTGCCCCAGAGCTGGAAGGATCAAAAGTATCCACCTCTGATGAATCTCTACCAAAATGCCAGACGAAGAAATGTGCTCGGTCTAACTGTTGGGTCAAACTCTCAATCTGCGTTAAATGAGTAGGCTCTCGGACTGATGCAATCCAATTTATCATCATGATGGAGCCAAGAACCATATCCCCATAAACTGTGTGGTGCGGGTTTGAGCTTTAATGGTGCGAGGGAACCACCAGCAGTAAAAAGCCTCCTGAGTGAAGGGACCCCCTAACAAAGTAAAACCATCTACACCCATCAAGGAGATCTCAGTGATCAGTTGAGATAAAGGCCAATGATGCCTGGCAGGAGGAAAGAACAAAATGCGTATATCTCATGTGGTGCTCCTGATAGCACGCTATCCCAAATAGAGCTCCCAACCTTCGTCAGTAAGGAGAGGAATCGATGGGTGGACAATACATACTCGACACAAGTCAAAAACCACCCTCAAAGCCAAGTGTCAAGTGGTGCTCGGAGTAAGGAACCCATGTAATGACATCTACGGTCAACAACTCTAACTATAGGCGAGAATGGGTGAAACCCTCAACTACATGAACCTCTACCAGAGTGGAGTAATTCCATCGTCGTCCCCATGGATAGGTGTCCAGACCTAACATGCTAACGGGACGAAGATATGAGAGCCTCTCGTAGGCCCAAAATTATGAATGCAAGGATCAAATATCTGCGGTCAGACAAACTGACAACTAAAATAAGGGGAATAAATAATCAAGAGAAAATACTCACCATCAAGAATGGGTAAAACCCTAACCAAGCATCTGTCACGCCTTCTGAGTGTAAGCGCATCCCTCTGAGGAAGTAGAAAAAGGTGTAGGAGCCCAATTAAACTCTCTGATATGGTCCACCTCCTGAGTGGCGCTAACTAAAGCAAATGATACCGTTGAGGAGTTGTCTGCTAGGAAACAACCCCTGATGATGACCAGGAATAATCGCTAAAAGATGCGATCTCTAACCCTCTGATCATCGGGCAATGGCTCAGTCAGAGGCCCACTCATGGCGTCTACACTCAAGGGACCAGAACGGACAGTCTGACCCTTGAGCGTCGTGGCCGGGACTCCCAAAAGGGATCTAACGGCTGTCGGGGAAATGTCAACCACCAAAGGCACTGGCGCACTTGAAAACTCCAATCTAGTGATGAATCACCAATCCATCGATGTCATCATCACCTCTCAATCTAGCAAGTGAAGAGACTGGGTCTGGTCAAACCAGCGCTCAGACAAAGCTCTAAGATAACCCTAGGGACAACGACAGGGGGTATTAAAAAGAAAGCCTCGAAGCCCCATGTGTGACGCCCCCAAAATTGGTATACATCACCCATCTTGAGTTGCCAAATACATGGTACAAAAATACAAATACAACTTAATAATACAACTGTCGTGTAAAATACGACAAAACATAAATTGAGAGTTTTAATAAGAATATTGTCATCTAGACAATATCCACACTCAATGGAGTCCTCATTACATTTATTATCACACTATTTAATAGAATAGTGAGGACTACTAATGCTATCATCTGGACCGTCACTCTGTTTCCCGACTCGTCCCAGCTATATTCTCATTTCCTGAAGAGAACAGTGAAAGAAAAGGGTGAGCTCAACTAGCCCAGTAAGAAATATCGTGACTAAGATAATGCAGAATAAATTTTCATTAGTCTTCAACAATGTTAAACTGATAAAATATAATAGACATCAAGTTTAACTACAGCAGAACAAGCAATCTATTAGAAGAGTCAAGTAGAGAATAAAATCTACTATCTTCTATCATTTAAAAAGTTTTAATCAATTTTTATCGCTGATACTTAGCTTAACAAATAAACCACATCATCGAGTCATCCCTGCACTACGGGCTAAGGATATTCATTAAATCATCCATGTTAATGACTATACCGAATAATCCCTGGTCATAATCATACCAAAAACTGTCCATCAATGCACTACAGGCTACTGAGGACTTTTACCACCTCATTTATAACATTACAGGTCATGATTATACTGAATGATCCCTAGTCATAATCATACAAAGTCCATCTATGCATATAAGCCAAAGATGACTTTTATCACAATATAAGCATGATGATGATGACAATGACATAATAATTCAATAAAACAAGTTCAAGAATAAATTTTAAAGATTTATAAGTTAATTTATCCTGAACTCAATAATGTCCAAATTGTCAACATGATACTTCTTTGTGGAGTAAAAATTCAAGAATGCTCAGAAGAATATTTCCATTAAAAGATATTGGATAAAGCGCAAATATCAAGGATATTCCACTAATTTCATGAAGTATAGAAGTCAAAGCTTTAACCAAATGAGTATAAGAGAATATATGAAACTGCAAATGGATTTTCGTCCCCTACGCGGTAATCCACTTAGACAGATCATTTCCACAATTTAATAACGAATGAATACAAAGGTTCATTCACCATGCATGTGATAATCCACATAGACAGGTTATTCCAACAGAATGATAAAGAATGGAATAACAGAAGAAATCACCATGCATGCGATAGACCGCACATATATGTTATTCCAATAGAATAATAAACAATGGAACTAGGTCATGCCTAAACGCATCGATTGTGATATTTAAACAGAATAATAAATAATGGAACCAGTGCAGGCGTAAACACACGAACACAAGATATTACGACGAATAATAAATGATGGAACCAGTCCCACAGTAAACGCGACGACGAGGATATTCCAAGCGAATAATAAAGAAAGGAATAATAGAAGAATTTCACCATGTATGCGGTACTTCGCATAAATAGGTTATTCCAACATAATAATGAAGAATGGAATAACAGAAGAATTTCACCATGTATACGATACTTCGCATAAACAGGTTATTCCAACAGAGTAATAAGGGATGGAATAACAATAGCTCTCTTCATGAATACGAAAGAAATAATACCCCTTACCTCAGAAGAAATTGGATACTGGAATAGTGACATAACCGGCTTCTCTTCTTCTTTCTCTCTATAGATTTTCTCTCTATAGCTTCTCTCTATAATTTCTCTCTATAATAATTGCTCTATAACTTTAGTGAATTGGTGAGAAATGAAGGAAGAATGAGCTTCTATTTATAGAAAAATATAGTTTCGATAATTGCACGTTTTGGGGCTCAAAAATTATAGTATAATACCTCCAACTTTTCTTTCATTTTTGATTTAGTCCTGCAAGTATTATCAAACTTGCACCACCTCTCCTAATAGTAAATAATGTGAATCAATAGTTATAATCATGTGAAAATACAAATTATGGTATAGTATCTCCATCTATACCTCCATCTTTAATTTAATCATGCAAGTATTATCAATCTTGCATCAACTCCCCTAATAGTATAAGAATGTGATTCAATAGTACACACATGTGAACAAATAGTTATATAAGCATGTGAATTAGTAGAAATTAATTGCTCATTTATCTGATAAATTCCCCGATTTATCAATATAACCCTCAGACATCAATTATCATCGGAATAAATGTCGATTACCACTAACACTAATAATCCCAACACAATGGAACTATCAAATTCATCTTTAATCAACACGAACTTATTCATCATTAATATTATAACTCATAATATTTAACAACCAGGTCGTTCCCAGGAAAGAGGGGGCTTTCCAATAAGGATTTCTCCCTATTGGCGCACAATTAGGTGACCAAACCTCTCCTTGGCAGAACTTCTAGACATTATAAATATTGCAATTTAATAATATGAATAACTTTGTCGTCTCAATTATTGATTTAATAATATATCATATAATGCGTACGGATGATCTTTGTGACAATAATCGAATAAATAATATGAGATATGATGCAACAATTCTTTGTAGTAATAATTGAGTATAAGCGAGTGACTTCTCACGTAAGCATCAATAACCAATCTGGTGTGCTACTATGCAACCACGCGTATTACTTTTTACTTTTACTACCGGGTAGTTCAACAGTTTTAACGGTAACACTTCCGCCGTTATTTTTATAACAAGATAATTCTGTCGTTTTCTTACTACGACAATACTTCTGTTCTGGGTATCACCAATGATTGTGCCGTCGTACGAATATTCCCTGTTAAAACGAATATTCCCTGACCAATCGAATATTATATAACCACTTGCTTACTTTAGAAAATTTATAAATATTACCCACAACTATAACATTATATCATATTCACACCATAATATTCAAAAATATATTTTGAGAGAAATTAATCTTTATTCATAAAAGTTGGGGTCTTACAACCTCCTCTTCTTATGAAATTTCATCCTCGAAATTAAGGTGCGTACCTGGTATATCGAAGAGGTGAGGATATCTTGACTTCATCTCAAATTCTAACTCCCAGGTCATTTATTCCACATCGTAGTTTCTCCACAAAACTTTGACTTGAGGTATAACCTTGGAGCGTAGAATATGGTCCTTCTTATCCAAGATTTTAACAGGTAACTCTTCATACGTTAAAACTTCCTCTATCTCATCTGGTTCTAATTTAATAATGTGGTTCAGGTCTTTCACATATTTACGTAACATAGATATGTGGAAAATGTTATGAACACGAGACATACTTGGCGGTAAGGCGAGTCTATAGGCCACAGTTCCTACTCGTTCGAGGATTATAAATGGGCCAATGAATCGAGGATTGAGTTTTCCTCTCTTTCCAAATCTTGTAACTCATTTCCATGGAGCAACACGTAACAACACATGATCTCTCATATTAAATTCCACGTCCTTTCGATGAAGATCAGCATAACTCTTTTATCGATCTTGTGAGGTTTTTATACGTTGTCGGATTGTTTGAATCTTTTTCGTAGTCATACATACCAAATCCAATCCCAATAACGTTGCTTCACCCACCTCATCCCAGCATACTGGAGAACGACACTTTCTTCCATACAACGCCTCAAATGGAGCCATGCCAATACTTGCTTGATAACTATTGTTGTAGGAAAACTCCATCAATGGTAAGAACTTATCCCAACTTCCCTTGAAGTCAAGGACGCAGAGTCTTAATAAATCCTCAAGAGTTTGAATAGTCCTCTCTGACTGTCCGTCCGTTTGAGGATGATAAGCCGAACTAAATCGTAAATCCGTGCCCATAGCTTTTTGCAAACTAACCCAAAATCTTGAAGTGAATCTTGGGTCTCGATCAGAAAATATGGATACTGGCATACCATGCATTTTTAAAATCTCGTTTATGTACATACTAGCAAGATGATCAAGTGTATAAGCATCTCGTATCGGAAAGAAATGAGCAGACTTAGTTAATCTATCAACAATGACCCAAATCACATCTATGCCTTGAGAAACCTTGGGAAGACCAGTAACGAAATCCATGGTAATGTGCTCCCACTTCTATTTTGGAATTTCAAGTGGTTGCAATGGACCTTTTGGCACTTGATGCTCGCCTTTGACTCGATTGACAAGTTAGACACCTTGAGATAAAGCAAATATCTCTCTCTTCATATTACTCCACTAAAATGTATGTCAAAGATCACGATACATTTTGGTACTCCCAAGATGGATTGCAAATGGTGTGTTGTGCGCTTCCATCATGATTTTATACTTCAAATCAGAATCGTTAGGAACACAAAGTCTGGAGTTGACTTGAAGTATTCCTTCTTCATCGATTCTTTCTTCCAGAATAGCACCTTCTTGTACTTTCTTCCTCATACTTATCGCCTGTGGTCTGTAGCTTGAGCAGCTTTAACTTTATCGATTAAAGTTGGTTCCACTTGTATATTCGCCATCATCAAATGGGTCCCTAGAGTCTTTAACTCTATTTCCATCCTTTCCAAGTCATACACAATGGGCCTTTGCGTTGACAATAATGCACTCGTGCCCGCATATGATCTTCTACTCAATGCTTCAGCTACTACGTTCGCTTTTCCAGGATGGTATTGGATGGTATGATCATAATCTTTCAACAACTCAAGCCATCGTCGTTGCCGCATGTTGAGTTCCTTTTGAGTGAAGAAATATTTGACGCTTTTATGATCCGTATAGATCTCCACCTTCTCTCCATACAGGTAATGCATCCAAATCTTAAGTGCGAAGACAAAAGCTGCCAACTCTAGATCATGAGTAGGATAATTCCTCTCATATTCTTTGAGTTGTCGTGAGGCATAGGCTATGACTTTTCCATGTTGCATGAGAACACATCCTAACCCTTTGCCTGAAGCATCATTGTAAATGACAAATCCCTCCGTGCCAGATGGTATTGTTAGAACAGCTGCTGAAATGAGTCTCATCTTGAGTTATTGAAAACTCTTCTCACATTCCTCGCTCCAACTGAATTTTGTATCTTTTTGAGTCAGCTGCGTTAATGGAGTAGTAATTCGAGAAAACCCTTCTACGAATCTTCGATAATAACCAGCTAAGCCGAGAAAGCTACGTACTTCAGTTACTGACTTAGGTTGCTCCCAAATTTGAATTGCTTCAATCTTTGTCGGGTCAACAGATATTCCATGATTTGATATTACGTGCCCAAGGAATGCTACATCCTCAAGCCAGAACTCGCATTTCTTCAACTCGGCATATAGCTTGTTTTCACGAAGCTTTTGAAGTATCAGCCTCAAGTGTTGCTCATGGTCTTCACGGGTTTTGGAATAAATGAGGATGTCATATATAAAGACGACCACAAAGTGATCCAAATATTCCTTGAATACTCGGTTCATCATATCCATGAAGGCAGCAGGAGCATTAATCAATCCAAAAGACATGACTAGGAATTCATAATGCCCGTACCGAGTTCTGAAAGCAGTCTTTGGAATGTCTTCAATTTTAATCTTCAACTGATGATATCCAAAATGAAGATCGATCTTTGAAAAGAATTTGGCGCCTTGCAACTGGTCAAACAGATCATCATTACGAGGTAACGAGTACCTATTTTTGATGGTGACATGATTTAACTCCCGATAATCAATACAAAGTCGCATACTTCCATCTTTCTTCTTCAAGAATAGAACGGGAGCACCCCAAGGAGACGTCTGGGGACGAATGAAACCGATGTCTAACAATTCACGATTTGGGTTTTAACTCACGAAGTTCAATAGGAGCCATTCGATATGGGATGGGTTTTATACCGATTTCAAGGTCGATACAAAATTTAATTTCACGCCTCTGGGTAGGCCAAGAAGTTCTTTAGGAATACGTCGTGGAAATTTATTAACAATAGAAATATCATTCAAATCGGCGATTTTTATTTAAATCCTCGACATGGGCTAAGAAAGCTTGACATCCGTTTTCAATAAGCGAATAGCTTTATGGCTCGATATGACATTGATTGATTTTAGTGGTTTGGTCACGCTTGAATTCAGTATAATAGGTTGGTTAAGAATATGAAAACTAACAACCTTACGAAAATAATCGATTTTAGCATGATGAGTAGTTAACCAATCAATCCCTAAAATCACATCAAATCTAAGTATTTTCAAAGAAATAAGATCGGCGTAACGTAACGTCTTTATTCTTGATTTGAATCAAACAAGACTTATAAGCGATTGTGGATGTAATGAAGGTTTCTCCCAACGGAGTTTCAACAGATAAGTCAAAGTTTAATTTCTCCGGAGTCAAATTTAAACGTTGAGCGCAAGTAGGAGAAATGAAAGAATGGGTAGAACCAATATAAATAAAGTATCAACTTTGCTAGAGTTTATGATTAGCTTACCCGTGATCACCTCGTTCGGATTCCTCGCTTTTTGGGAGGTTACGACAAACGGTATCCCTTGAACTACCGGTATTATCTTGTTTGGGACCCCCTTTGATGCCTCCATTGTAAGACCCCAAATTATTAATAAATGAAATTTATTTTCCTCTATTTATTATTTTGAAATAGTAAGGGTTGATTTGATTAATGTGGATAGTTATGGGTAAAATACGCAAATATTTTGAATAAGCAAGTGGTTATAAAATATTCATTATTATTTTCGGGAATATTCGTTTGGTCGTGGAATATTAAATGCTCACGGGGAATATTAAATGCAATACGTAGCGATCTTTTGTGGGCCCCATAACGGAAAGCGATTGGATGAAGAAAACGACAAATATAAGTTGTTTATAAATAAACGTAGTTATTACCAATTAATCTTGTTGGAATACCCGTGGTTAAAACACACTAATACACGTTGTTGAACAAGAAGACACGGTATTGCACCAATTATTGATTCTTACGTAAGAAGGAACTACTCAATAATTATTACGATGAATTACTATTGTATTTTATTTTATTGATTCAATAATTCTTTGCATTGATATTTTATATTACTGTTGTTTCAATAAATTATCATTACATA
Organism: Panax quinquefolius; assembly: GCA_020205615.1. Classification (NCBI taxonomy): domain Eukaryota; kingdom Viridiplantae; phylum Streptophyta; class Magnoliopsida; order Apiales; family Araliaceae; genus Panax; species Panax quinquefolius. The sequence continues at coordinate 56,607,166 of CM035159.1, forward strand.
GTATTTTCCATTATCGGAGCAATAATTCATATTATCTGAATAATATTATTGGATAACATTATTGGCAATGTCTAGAAAGTTCTGTCTAAGGAGAGGTTTGGTTACCTAATTGCGCGCCAATAAGGAGAGATCCTTATTGGAAGCCCCCTTTTTCTGGGAATGGCACGGTTGCCAAAGATTTGTGATTCTCGTAATATTATTTGTGAATAATTAATTATTGATTTATATGATGAGGAAAATATTGATTTTATATGGATATAGATGGAGAAAATTTTTAAAATGACAATTGTTGAAATTAATATTTTATCTTTTTACGATAAAATAATTCATTTAAATATATTATTTAAATAATATATTAATTGGTGATATTTTATAATGAATGTGGGATATATGAGTATATGAGGAGGAAAAGTATTTTGTGGTATTAAATGTTTAACATATATTTTTGTGTGTTGGTGGATACAATTATTGACCGAAATTTGATTATACTTTTGTAAAATCGTCAGTTTATGGATTTTGGTCAATTTACATTTTGGAATTTGGAAAAACTTTCTTTTGAAAAGTTGTAGAGAATTGAATTTCCTATAAAAATTCGCGAGATTCGAATTTTCTGATAAAAGGGCTATTTATTATGAATTATTGAAGTTCCGAAGCTCCAAAATAATTAATTTTTGAAAGTTTAAAATATTTAAAATAGGAAAAACGTTTTTTTTTGTTTTGTGGGCAGCCCTAGCATGTGAAAGATAATTTGAAATCGGGTTGTCAAAATGTGCGTAGAGAATTTGTAATATATATAATATTATTATATTAAATTTTCTACTTTGGTATTCTAAGCATTTTCCTATAAATAGGGTGCTTAGGTTAGAATTGAAAATCACACCGTAAACTCAAGTTTTCTCTCTATATTATCGGCGTATTCTTGTGAGTATTTTGAGTATACTTTGAGTATTGCTATCTGATTGCAAGTTCAAGTCATAGGCTATATCAGGTGTTTCAACTAGAAATCTTGTCTTTTCGAGGTAAGGGATGTTATTTTATTCGAAAATGATATTATTTCTTCAATATCATTATCTTTAAAATATTGGTTGGAACTTTTTATCAAATTTGGAACTTTTTCATGTCGGGGTTACTATTCATGAGTTACTATTCACGAGTTACTATTCATTTAGTACTATTCATGAAGCATGATGATTTTTTTTGTGAAATTTCTATCTTTTGGTGTCAGAATTACTATTCACGTATACGGCACTATTCACGTATATGACACTATTCACGAATACGGCACTATTCACCAAAAAATGAAATTTCTTCTTTTTGTCCAAAATATCTATTATGGATACTAGCTTTGATTGTATCCATGTTTTAATCATTCTTGAATTTTACTCCACTCTGATTACTTATGAAGTATTTTTGAACTTGGATTGTTTAAAATACGAATCCTTAATATTTGTTCTTTTGTTTTCACTGGATTCGTTTTTTTTGAAATATTTTTCATCATCCTCAATCCTAAATGATGATATTATTGAATATCTTTGGCTTGTAGTGCAAAGATGAATGATTTCTTGATGAATATCTTTGGCCCGTAGTGCAAAGATGAACAGGTGTTGAGATGAACATGACTGACTGATTAATATCTTTGGCCTGTAATGCAAAGATGAATATTTGATTCCAGATATATATTGATTGATGTTACAGGGATAAAATATTAACGATGAACTTTTAAATTCATATATAGAAGATAGTAGTTTGCATTCTCTACTTAACTCTTCTAATGAATTATTATTTTCATTGTGAAGATTGATTTAAAAGCGGTTGTCTATTGTATTCTATTAGATTTTTCCTGTTGAAGACTAACGATAATTTGTTGTATATTATCTTAGTCATAATATATTCTTCTTGGGCTAGTTGAGCTCACCCTTTTCCTTTTGTTCCATTTTCTTCTTCGAGGAAAGGCGAGAATGTAGCGAAAGTACTAGTTGGGGTATGGAATGAAGGTTCTAGAGAGAGTTGTTTAGTAGTCCTCGCCATTTTGTAAAATAATGTATCAATAATTGTGATGGGATTTATTTCGTGTGGATATTGTCTAGAAGACAATAATTGTATTTAAACTCACAATATATATGTTGTCGTATTTTTTACGACAAATGTATTAATAAAGTTGTAGTTATTTTTCGTACCATGTATTTGGCGACTCGTAATGGGTTGGATGGAATGGACCTATTTTGGGGCGTCACATCCATCCCAATTTGGACTTGACTTTGGTGCATGGAAAAAAAATTGGGCTAGGTGGCCTTTTTTCCACAATTATAACATGCTTTGACCGCATCGATGCGGTTTGGACTTATGTGTCCTTCCCTCCACATTTGTAACATATCTGACGAAGCGGTTGTTTTCCTTCCTTAACAAATGAGTCTTTGGTGACGACGTCTTTCCATCTTTCTTTGAACCTTCTCTTCTTGAACTTTCCACTCCTATTGTCTTGGCCATGATTACCAATCAAGTGGTTATAGTTTTGGGAGGTTGATTCCTCGCATTTGTTATCACCGCTTCGATGATCGCTACCACTTGTATTATCAATTTATCGTCTGCTCTCTCTTGGTTGGGTTGACTCATTATCATGCTTTAATAATTGAGCCCTATTCACAACATCTGAATACAAACACGGTTTATGAGAGATAAGGTATTGGCGTATCTCGGGTTTTAAACCTCTTAAAAACATCCGTGTCATTCTCTCCTCATTATCAACCAAGTGGGACGTAAACTGAGATAACTCGGCAAACTTAGCTTCGTACTGCGCTATGGTTATATTGTTTTTCTTAAGCTTGATGAAATCTACCTCCTTCATGTGATGAATACTTTCAGGAAAGTACTTGTCGTTGAACAGCTCTTGGAATTTCTCCCAAGACATCTTCAGTGCGGCAGGTTGTGTACGCTTTACAGATTCCCACCAGTAATCTGCCTCTGCACGCAACATGAAGGTGGCAAAGGGAACCTTTTGCTCCTCGGAGCATCCCAAGACATCAAATATCTTGTTGATCTGCTTTATCCACGTCTCCGCCTTAAGTAGTTTTGGCTCTCCAAAAAACTCCGGTGGTCCCAGCTCCTTGAACTGCTTAGCGGTGACCATCCGAGAGTTGTCAATGTTTCCACCTGCATTTTGGACAGGAGCCGCCTTCGCCTGATGTTGCATGAATTGCATAAAACCTCTGAACATCCCATCGTTCACCATTTCATCGGTGTTATTGTTTTCATGAGGATTATTGTCTTCCTGTTGCACATTACCCTGGGCATTGATCGTTGGTGACTCAACGGTCTCATGTGCTTCATTGCTTATCTCAACATTTTTGGATGCCATTTTCAAATACTACAACAAAACAAGGGTTAATTAACATATCACATATTATCCCAATACTCTGACCGACCAATTAAATAACATATAAGCTTAGGTAGGTCATACTAGAGAAGGAATTCCCCGTCTCTCCCCTCCTAGTTCTTGTCTCACATCTCAGCCAGGGATCATATCCCTAAGCTTTGATACCAACTGTGACACCCCCAAAATAGGTATACATCACCCATCTTGAGTCGCCAAATACATGGTACAAAAATACAAATACAACTGTCGTGTAAAATACGACAAAACATAAACTGAGAGTTTTAATACGTATATTGTCATCTAGACAATATCCACACTCAATGGAGTCCTCATTACATTTATTGTCACACTATTTAATAGAATAGTGAGGACTACTAATGCTATCATCTGGACCGTCACTCCGTTCCCCGACTCGTCCCAGCTATATTCTCATTTCCTGAAGAGAACAGTGAAAGAAAAGGGTGAGCTCAACAAGCCCAGTAAAAAATATCGTGACTAAGATAATGCAGAATAAATTATCATTAGTCTTCAACAATGTTAAACTGATAAAATATAATAGACATCAAGTTTAACTGCAGCAGAACAAGCATTAGAAGAGTCAAGTAGAGAATAAAATCTACTATCTTTTATCATTTAAAAAGTTTTCTATAATTTTTATCGCTGAGACTCAGTTTAACAAATAAACCACATCATCGAGTCATCCCTACACTACGGGCCAAGGATATTCATTAAATCATCCATGGTCATGACTATACCGAATAATCCCTGGTCATAATCATACCAAAAACTGTCCATCAATGCACTACAGGCTACTGAGGAATTTTACCACCTCTTTTATAACATTATAGGTCATGATTATACTGAATGATCCCTAGTCATAATCATACAAAGTCCATCTATGCATATAAGCCAAAGATGACTTTTATCACAATATAAGCATGATGATGATGACAATGACATAATAATTAAATAAAACAAGTTCAAGAATAAATTTTAAAGATTTATAAGTTAATTTATCCTGAACTCAATAATGTCCAAATTTTTAACATGATACTTCTTTGTGGAGTAAAAATTCAAGAATGCTCAGAAGAATATTTCCAGATACTGGATGAAGCGCAAATATCAAGGATATTCCACTAATTTCATGGAGTATAGAAGTCAAAGCTTTAACCAACTGAGTATAAAAGAATATATGAAACTACAAATGGAATGAATACAAAGGTTCATTCACCATACATGTGATAATCCATATAGACAGGTTATTCCAACAAAATGATAAAGAATGGAATAACAGAAGAAATCACCATGTATGCGATAGACCACACAGACAGGTTATTCCAACATTATAATAAAGAATGGAACCAGGTCATGCGTAAATGCACTGACAAGATATTCCGAGAGAATAATAAATGATGGAACCAGTTAAACAGTAAATGCACGAGCATGGATATTCGATGCGAATAATAAAGAAACGAGAATAATAGAAGAATTTCACCATGTATATGTGTGCTTAGATAAACAAAGTTGTTCCAACATAATAATGAAGAATGGAATAACTAAAAAATTTCACCATGTATGCGCAGATTACATAAACAAAGTTATTCTAATGAGAATAATAAGGGATGGAATAACAATAGCTCCCTTCATGAATACAAAAGAAATAATACCCCTTACCTCAGAAGAAATTGGATACTGGAATAGTGATGTAGCATGCTTCTCTTCTTCTTTCTCTCTATAGATTTTCTCTCTATAACTTCTCTCTATAATTTCTCTCTATAATAATTGCTCTATAGCTTTAGTGAATTGGTGAGAAATGAAGGAAGAATGAGCTTCTATTTATAGAAAAATATAGTTTCGATAATTACACGTTTGGGGCTCGAAAAATTACAAAGACAATACCTCCAACTTTTTTTTCATTTTAATTTAGTCCTGCAATTATTATCAAACTTGCACCACCTCCCTAATAGTAAATAATGTGAATCAATAATTAAATCATGTGAATCAATAGTTATAATCATGTGAAAATATTAATTACGGTATAGTACTCCATCTATACCTTCATCTTTAATTTAATCATGCAAGTATTATCAATCTTGCATCAACTCCCCTAATAGTATAAGAATGTGATTCAATAGTACACACATGTGAACAAATAGTTATATAAACATGTGAATTAGTAGCAATTAATTGCTCATTTATCCAATAAATTCCCCGATTTATCAATATAACAACCAGACATCAATTATCATCAGAATAGATGTCGATTACCACTAACACTAATAATCCCAACACAATGGAACTATCAAATTCATCTTTAATCAACACAAACTTATTCATCATTAATATTATAACTCACAATATTTAACAACCAGTCGTTTCCGAGGAAGGGGCTTTCAATAAGGATTTCTCCTATCATGGCGCCTTAATTAGGTGACCAAACCTCTCCTGGCGAGAACTTCTAGACATTGTAAATATTTCAATTTAATAATATGAATAACTTTGTCATCTCAATTATTGATTTAGTAATATATCATATAATGCGGATGATCTTTGTGACAATAATCGAATAAATAATATGAGAGATATGATGCGACAATCTTTGTAGCAATAATTGAGTATAACCGAGTGACTTCTCACGTAAGCATCAATAACCAATACTGGTGTGCTACTATGCAACCACGCGTACATCGTACTTTTACTACTAGGGTAGTTCAGCAACAGTTTTAACGGTAACACTTCCGTAGTTATTTTTATAACAAGATAATTACGTCATTTTCTTACTACGACAATACTTGGTTGTGTGGTCCACTAATGATTGTCTTGGTCGCACGAATATTCCCTGTTAAAACGAATATTCCCAGACCAATCGAATATTATATAACCACTTGCTTACTTTGCAAAATTTGTAAATATTACCCACAAATATAACATTATATCATATCCACACCATAATATTCAAAAATATATTTTGAGAGAAATTAATCTTTATTCATAAAAGTTGGGGTCTTACTGTGACGCCCCCAAAATTAGGTATACATCACCCATCTTGGGTAGTCAGATACATGGTATGTAATTTAAATAAAACTTACTAATATAAGCTGTAGTGTACAATACGACATAAAGCGTGAGTTTGAATACAAATATTATCTACTAGATATTATACAAACTCAAAAGGAGTCCTCATTACAATTATTATCACACTATTTCACGAGAATAGTGAGGACTACTAATGCTATCCCGGACGGACCATTACTCCGTTCCCAGACTTCGTCAAACTATGTTCTCATTTCACAAGAGAAAAAGTGAAAGAAAGGGTGAGCTCAACTAGCCCAAGAAGAAATATTATGACTAAGATAATGCGAATAAATTATCATTAGCCTTCAATGATGTTAAACCGATAAAATATAATAAACATCAAGTTTAAGCTGCAAATGAACAAGCAATCCATTAAAAGAGTCAAGTAGAAAATAAAATCTATTACCTTTTATGATTTAAAAGGTTTTTCATCACTGTTATAGCTGAGACTCAGCTTTAATAAATAATCCACATCATCGAATCACCCCTGCACTACGACCAAGGATATTCTTTAGTATCACGACCACAATTATTCATGCACTACGGGCCAAGAATAATTGTGTATTCATTAATGGTCATGATCATGCCAACAACTGTCCATCAATGCACTACTACTAATCGAGGATTTTTACCACATCATTTGTAACATTACTGGCCATGATTACAAGATAGTCTCTCGGTCATAATCATACCAAGTCCATCTATGCACTACATGTGCCACATATGACTTTAAAAAAAATATAAACATGAGGATGATGACAATGATATAAGAATTCAATAAAACAAGTTCAAGAATTATTTTATCCAGAATTATTAACGTCTAAATTGTCAACATGATCTTTGTTTTGTAGAGTAAAATTCAAGAATGATCGGAAGAATATTTCCATGAAAAGATCTTTGGATGAAATGCAAATATCAAGGATATTCTACTAATTTCATGGAGTATAGAAGTCAAAGTTTTAACCAACTGGGTATAATAAAGAATGGAATAACAAAAGAAATCACCATGCATGCGGTGCAGATAGGCAAAGTTATTCCAATGTAATAATAATAACGGACTGTGTCGGTGAAATTCACACCAAGCGGGATGTTCAACAGAATAATAAAGATGGAACCGGATCCGGTGTAAAACACGAGATAGGATATTCCAGCAGAATGATAAAAAGCGGAACTAGAGTCTGTGTAAAACACATGAGATAGGATGTTCCAATAGAATAATAAAGACAGAACCGGTCGGTGTAAAAAAACATGCGATGAGGATGTTCCACAGAATAATAATAATAAAGGCGGAACCCGGTCGGTGTAAAACACATGAGACAGGATGTTCCAAGCAGAATAATAGAAGAATGTTACCAAGTATAGGGTAAACCACGTACAAAAGTTATTCCAACAAAATAATAATAAGCAATGGAATAACAACAGTTCTCTTCATGAATAAGAAAGAATAACACCCTTTATTGAGTACAACAAATAATATTCCCTACCTTAGAAGAACTGAATATTGGCAAAGTGAAGTAGCGAGTAATACTTTTCTTCTTTCTCTCTATAGTTTTCTCTCTCAGAGTTTTGGTGAATTCGTAAGAAAATAATGAAGGAATGAGCTTCTATTTATAGGAAAATAGAATGCATAGTAATTAATCCATGAACGGTCCAGATTGATTTACTTTAATCGGACGGTCCATATTTAAAGAAAAATCTTTTAAATAAAATATAATATATTCTATTTATATAAAAACATTTTACTATGCAAACACTATGCAACACTATGCAAAACACTATACAAAAACACTATGCAACACTATGCATAATAAAATATAATATATTTTATTTATAGAATAACTTTAATAAAGTATTCATTTTATATAAAAGATGTTTCATTTTATTACGTTAATAATACTGAATAAAAAAAAACGTCATTATCGCTATAATAATTCATATTATTAATAAACAATAATGGAATCAAACCGAGTGACTTCTCACATAAGCATCAATAATCAATACTACAGGTGCTACTATGCAACCACACGTATTCGTACTTTTTACTACCGAGTAGTTCAACAAGATCAGCGGTAAAACTTCCGCCGTTATTTCAATTAAATATTTTTGTCGTTTTCTCAATCCGACAATAATTCTATTAATGGGGTCCACCAATGATTGAGCTTAGTTATGCGAATATTTCCTCGCTAAACTGAATATTCCCAGACCAATCGAATAATATAACCACTTGCATACTTTGCAAAATTTATAAATATTACCCACAACTATAACATTATATCAAATTTATTCCATAATATTTAAAAATAATATTTATAGAAATTTCATCTTTATTTATAAAAGTTTGGGGTCTTACAACCTCCCTTCTTATGAAATTTCGCCCTCGAAATTAGGGTACGCATGACACGGTATGTCGAAGAGGTAAGGATACCTTGATTTCATTTGATTCTAACTCCCAAGTCATTTCCTCAACATCGTGGTTCCTCCACAAAACTTTGACTTGAGGTATAACCTTAGAGCGTAGAATATGTTCCTTCTTATCCAAATTTGAGAACAGAACCTCTTCATATGTCAAATCTTCACGCTATTTCATCCGGTTCTAACTCAAGAATATGGTTCGGGTCTTTCACATATTTACGTAACATGGATATGTGAAAACGTTATGAACACGAGACATATTTGGCGGTAAAAGCAAGTCTATAGGCCACGGTTCCTACTCGATCGAGGATTAAAATGGACCGATGAATCGAGGATTAAGTTTTCCTCTCTTTCCAAATCTTGTAACTCCTTTCCATGGAGCAACTCTTAACAACACATGATCTCTATATCGAATTCCACGTCCTTTCGATGAAGATTAAGATAACTCTTTTGTCGATTTTGTGAGGTTTTTATACGTTGTCGGATCGTTTAAATCTTTTCCGTAGTCATGCGTACCAACTCCGGCCCCAACAACGTTGCTTCACCCACCTCATCCCAAAGATCTTGGAGAACGACACTTTCTTCCATACAACGCTTGAATGGAGCCATGCCAATATTTGCTTGATAAGCTGTTGTTGTAGGAAAACTCCACCAATGGTAAGAACTTGTCCCAACTCCCTTGAAATCAAGGACACAGAGTCTTAATAGATCTTCAAGAGTTTGAATAGTCCTCTCCATTGTCCATCCGTCTCGAGGATGATATCTTTGAAGCTAAATCGTAAGTCCGTGCCCATAGCTTTTTGCAAACTAACCCAAAATCGTGAAGTGAATATTGGGTCTCGATCAAAAACTATGGATCTTAAGCATACCATGCGATCTTACAATCTCGTTTATGTATACATAATGAAAAGACGTTCAAGTGTATAAGTTTCTCGATTTCGGAAGAAATGAGCGGACTTGGTCAATTTATCAACAATGACCCAAATCGCATCAATGCCTTGAGAAACCTTAGGAAGACCCCAGAACGAAATCCATGGTAATGTGCTCCCACTTCCATTCTGGAATTTCAAGTGGTTGCAATGGACCTTTTGGTACTTGATGCTCCGCTTTAACTCGTTGACAAGTTAGACACCTTGAGATAAACAGTGATATCTCTCTCTTCATATTGCTCCACCAAAATGTATGACGAATATCATGATACATTTTGGTACTCCCAGGATGGATTGCAAATGGTGTGTTGTGCGCCTCCATCATGATATTATACTTTAAATCAGGGTCGTTAGGAACAAAGTCCGGAGTTGACTCAAGTATTCCTTCTTCATCGATTCTGCTGCCGTGATAGCACCTTCTTGCACTTTCTTCCCTCATACGATCGACTCCAGTCCGTAGCTTGAGTGACTTTAACTTTATCGATTAAAGTCGGTTCTACTCGTGATATTCATTATCATCACACGCGTCCCACGAGTCTTTAACTCTATCTCCATCCTTTGCAAGTCACACAAAATGGGCCTTTGCGTTGACAATAACGCACTCATTTCTTGCATATGATCTTCTACTCAATCGCATCGGCTACCACGTTCGCTTTTCCGGGATGGTATTGGATGGTATGATCATAATCTTTCAACATTCAAGCCAACGTCGTTGTCGCATGTTGAGTTCCTTTTAAGTGAAGAAATATTTGAGGCTTTTATGATCCGTAAAGATTTCACTTTCTCCCCATACAAGTAATGCCTCCAAATTTTAAGTGCAGAAGACAACACCGCTAACCCGGATCATGAGTAGGATAATTCCTCTCATATTCTTTGAGTTGTCGCGAGGCATAAAGCTATAACTTTTCCATGTTGCATGAGAACACATCCCAACCCTTTACTCGAAGCATCAGAGATGACAAATCCTCCGAGCGGATGGTATTGTCGTAGCAGTCTTTGAAATAAGTCTCCTCTTGAGTTCTTGAAAACTCTTCTCACATTCTTCGCTCCAACCAAACTTTGTATCTTTTTCGAGTTGAAGTCAATGGAGTAGCGATTCGAGAAAATCCTTCCACGAATCTCCGATAATAACCAAATTAAACCGAGAAAGCTACGATTTTGGTCATCGATTTAGGTTGTTCGACTTTGAATAGCTTCAATCTTTCTTTGGGTCAACAGATATTCCATGACTTGATACCACGTGCCCAAGGAATGCTACTTCTTCAAGCCAGAACTTGCATTTCTTCAACTTGGCATAAAGCTTATATTCACGAAGCTTTTGGAGTGTCAGCCTCAAGTGTTGCTCATGATCTTCACGGCTTTTGGAATAAATAAGGATGTCATCAATAAAGACGACCACAAAGTGATCTAAATATTTCTTGAATACTCGGTTCATCATATCTATGAAGGCAGCAAGTGCATTAGTCAATCCAAAGGTCATGACAAGGAATTCATAATGCCGTCATCGAGTTCGAAAGCCGTCTTTGGAATGTCGTGGTTCTAATCTTCAATTGGTGATATCCTAACGAAGATCTATCTTTGAAAAGAATTTGGCTCCTTGCAATCGGGTCAAACAGTCATCAATACGTGGCAATGGATACCTATTTTTGATGGTGACATGATTCAACTCCCGATAATCAATACAAAGTCGCATACTCCCATCTTTCTTCTTCACGAATAGAACTGGAGCACCCCAAGGAGAAGTACTAGGACGAATAAAGCCAATGTCTTAACAATTCTCTGTAGTTGGGTCTTTAACTCCACGAAGTTCAATAGAGCCATTCGATATGGGGCTTTGGAAATAGGTTTTTTGTACAAGGGTTCAAGGTCGATACAAAATTCAATTTCACGCCCGGGGTAGGCCGGAAGTTCTTCTTGGGGAATACGTCAGAAATTTATTAACAATAGAAATATCGTTCAAAAGCGGACGTATTTTTGTTTAAATCGTGACATGAGCTAAGAAAGCTTGACATCCGTTTTTCAATAAGCGAATAGCTTTATGGCTTGAGATGACCGTGATTGATTTTAATGGTTTGGTCATTTGAATTTGCATAATAGGTTGATTAGGAATATGAAAGCTAACAACCTTACGAAAATAATCAATTTTTTGCATGATAAGTAGTTAACCAATCAATCCCTAGAATCACGTCAAATGCAAGTATTTTAATGAAATAAGATCGATGAGGTAATGTGAGGGTACCGATTTGAACCAAACAAGACTTATAAATAGTTGATGTAATGAAGGTTTCTCCCAACGGAGTTTCCACAGATAAGTCAAAGTCTAATTTCTCCCGAGTCAAATTTAATCGATGAGCGCAAGTAGGAGAAATAAAAGAATGGGTAGAATCCGGTATCAAATAAAGTATAGACTTCATTAGAGTTTATGATAAGCTTACCCATGATGACCTCATTCGGGTTCCTTGCTCTGGAGGTCACAACAAACGCTCTCCTTCAGACTACCGATTTTGACTTTTCGGGACTACCTTTGGTGCCTCCATCCTAGTTGAATTTATCTTCTAGAAACGACAAAATCGAGCTAAGTGACCTTCTCTTCCACAATTATAACATGCTTTGACGGCATGATGGCTAGATTTTGATCGATGTATCCCTCTCCTCCGCATTTGAAGCATATGATAGGTGGTCTTTCTCCTTCCTTAACAACGAGTCTTGGTGCTTGACGTCTTTCCATCATTGTTGAATCTCCGTTTCTTGAAATGTCCATTCTTATTATTTTAGCCTCGATTACCACCGAAGTGGTTACCATATCCGCCCGTTGATTCCCTCCACGCTTGTTGTCACCGCTTCGATGACTACTCTCACCGGTATTATAATTTTGTTTACCGCTTCTTTTAGTTGCGTTGACTCGTTATCGCGCTCCACTAATCGAGCCCTATTTACAACATCCGAATACAAACACGGTTTATGAGAAATAAGATGTTGACGTATCTCGACTTCAAACCTCTTAAAAACATTCGCGCCATTCTTTCTTCATTATCCACCAAGTGGGGACGCAAATCTTGATAACTCAGCAAATTTTGCCTCAGACATGCGATTTGGCCATATTATTTTGTTCTAACTTGATAAACTCCACATAGATTCATGTGGCGTAATACTTTCGTGAAAGTATTTGTCGTTGAAAAGCTCCTCGAACTTCTCCCAAGATATCTTTTAGACAAAGAGAGTTGATACGTTTTACCGATTCCCACCAAGAATCGCGCCTCCGCGCAACATAAAGGCGCAAGAAGGAACCTTTTGCTCCTCGGAGCATCCCAAGACATCAAATATCTTGGTAATCTGCTTTATCCATGCTTCCCCGTAAGTGGTTTTGGCTCTCCTTTAAACTCCGGTGGTCCCAGCTCCTTGAATTGTTTAGCGGTGATCGCCCGAGAGTTTTCCGTGTTTCCACCTATGTTTTGGACAGGTGAGCTCTCTACTTTCTTTGTTGCATAAATTGCATAAAGCCTCCGAACATTTGATCATTCATCATTTGGTGTCGGTGTTGTTGTTTGCATGAGGATTATCGCCTTCGATGCACATTATCCCGATTATTGATATGTGGCGAATCAACGATCGCTTTGTGCTCCATCATGCTATTCTCAACATTCTCGGATGTCATTTTCAGACATCGCCACAAAACAAAAGGTTAATTGACATGTAACAAATTATCCCTATATTTTGATCGACCAATAAAATAACACATAAACTTAGGTAGGTCATACTAGCGAAGGTATTCTGCCTCTCCCTCCTAGTACTATTCTCACATCTTAGCAGGATCATATCCTAAGCTCGATAATTAACCGTGACGCCCCCAAAATTAGGTATACATCACCCATCTTGGGTAGTCGATACATGGTATGTAATTTAAATACAACTTACTAATATAAATCGTAGGTACAATACGACATAAAGCGTGAGTTTGAATACAAATATTATCTACTAGATATTATACAAACTCAAAAGGAGTCCTCATTACAATTATTATCACACTATTTCACGTAATAGTGAGGACTACTAATGCTATCCTCCTCGGACCATTACTCCGCTCCCCGACTCGTCCCGGCTATGTTCTCATTTTCAAGAGAACGGTGAAAGAAAGGTGAGCTCAACTAGCCAAAGAAGAAATATTATGACTAAGATAATGCGTAATAAATTATCATTAGCCTTCAACAAATGTTAAACCGATAAAATATAATAAACATCAAGTTTAACTCCGCAGTGGAACAAGCAATCCATTAAAAGAGTCAAGTAGAAAATAAAATCTAATATCTTTTATGATTTAAAAGGTTTTTCATCATCATTATAAATGAGACTCACTTTAATAAATAATCCACATCATCGAATCACCCCGCACTACTGCCAAGGATATTCTTTAAGTATCACGACAACAATTATTCATGCACTACGGCCAAGAATAGTTGTGTATTCATTAATGGTCATGATCATGCCAACAATCATCCATCAATACACTACACTGACTAATCGAGGATTTTTACCACATCATTTATAACATTACGGTCATGATTACATAGAATAGTCTCCGGTCATAATCATACCAAGTCCATCTATGCACTATGTGCCACATATGACTTTAAAAAAAATATAAACATGAGGATGATGACAATGATATAAGAATTCAATAAAACAAGTTCAAGAATTATTTTATCCAGAATTATTAACGCCCAAATTGTCAACATGATATTGTTTTGTAGAGTAAAATTCAAGAATGATCGGAAGAATATTTCCATGAAAGATCTTTGGATGAAACGCAAATATCAAAGATATTCGCTAATTTCATGGAGTATAGAAGTCAAAGTTTTAACCAACTAGGTATAATAAAGAATGGAATAACAAAAGAAATCACCATGCATGCGGTGCCGCATGATAGACAAGGTTATTCCAATGAATAATAATAACGGAACCAGTCGTGTGAAATTCACACGCACAGGATGTTCCAATGTAATAATAAAGATGGAACGGATCCTGTAAAACACATGATTGGATATTCCAAAGAATGATAAAGACGGAACCAGTCGGTGTAAAACACACGATAGGATGTTCCATGAATAATAAAGATTTTAACCAGTGGGTGTAAAACACATGCATGTGATGTTCCAGCAGAATAATAATAAAGAGCGGAACCAGTGTAAAACACATGATAGTGTAACGCCCCAAAATTAGGTATACGCCACCCATCTTGGGTCGCCACTTACATGGTACATAAATTCAAATACAACTTACTAATATAACTGCGTGTATAATACTATAAACCGTGAGTTTGAATACAAATATTGTCTACTAGATATTATACAAACTCAAAAGGAGTCCTCATTACAACTATTATCACACTATTTCACGTAATAGTGAGGACTACTAATGCTATCCTCTCGGACCATTACTTACGTTCCCCGACTGTCGTCCCGCCTATGTTCTCATTTCCTAAAGAGAAACAAGTGAAAGAAAAGGTGAGCTCAACTAGCCCAAGAAGAAATATTATGACTAAGATAATGCGTAATAAATTATCATTAGCCTTCAACAATGTTAAACCGATAAAATACAATAGACAACCACTTTAATCTGCGGTGGAATAAGCAATCCATTAAAAGAGTCAAGTAGAGAATAAAGTCTACTATCTTTTAGGTTTTAAAAGGTTTTCATCAATTTTTATCATTGAGACTCAAATTTTAATAAATAAACCACCACATCTAATCATCCCCGCATTCACGGCCAAGGATTTTCATCAAATTATCAATGGTCATGACTATATACCGAATCACCCCCGGTCATAATCATACCAAAACTATCCATCACCGCATTACAGCCATCGAGGACTTTTGTCACATCATTTATATCAAGTCATGATTATACCGAATGATCCCCGGTCATAATCATACTAAGTTCATCTATGCACGTAAGCCAAAGATAACATAATATAACATGAGGATGATGACAATGACATAATTATTCAATAAAACAAGTTCAAGAATTATTTAATCCATGAATTATTAACGCCCAAATTGTCAACATGATCTCGCTTTCAGAGAGTAAAATTCAAGAATGATCGAGAAGAATATTTTCATGAAAAGATATCTTTGGATGAAACGCAAATATCAAGGATATTCTACTAATTTCATGGAGTATAGAAGTCAAAGTTTTAACCAATCGGGTATAATAAACAATGGAATAACAAAAGAAATCACCACGCATGCAGATTGCCGATGACAAAGTTATTCCAGCGTAATAATAATAACGGAACCGTGTCGTGAAATTCACAATCGATGTGATGTTCAACAGAATATTAAAGATGGAACGAGATCCGGTGTAAGACACACACGATAGGATATTCCAATGTAATGATAAAGACTTTTAACCAGTCCAGATGTAAAACACCTGTGCATGGATGTTCCAACAGAATAATAAAATCTTAACCAGTCCTGTGTAAAACACACACATGTGATGTTCCAAATGAATAATAGAAGAATGTCACCAAGTATAGGGTAAATCACAGATACAAAGTTATTCCAACAGTAATAATAAGCAATGGAATAACATAAGGATTTTACCAAGTATAGGTATGCCGTGATACAAAAGTTATGTATAGGGTATGCCACCACTTTACAAAAGTTATTCCAATGTAATAATAATGAATGGAATAATGTAAGTTCTCTTCAAGAAGAAAGAATAACACCCCTTACTACGTACAACAAATAATACCCTTCACCGTAAAAAGAAATGAATATAGAAGTAAAGGAAGTAGCGTAATACTCTTCTTCTTTCTATAACTTTCTCTATAGCTTCTCTCTATAATTTCTCTCTGTAGTTTCAATGAATTCGTAAGAAAATAATGAAGGAATGAGCTTCTATTTATAGGAAAATGGAATGCATAGTAATTCAATCCATGAACTATCCGTATTGATTTATTTTAATCGACGGTCCATATTTAAAGAAAAATCTTTTAAATAAAATATAATATATTCTATTTATATAAAAACATTTTACTATGCAAACACTATGCAATACTATGCAAAACACTATGCAACACTATGCATAATAAAATATAATATATTCTATTTATGTAATAACTTTAATAAAGTATTCTATTTTATATAAAGATGTTTCGCTTTTATTACGTTAATAATAATGTAATAAAACAAAACGTCATTATCGCTATAATAATTCATATTATTAATCGACAATAATGGAATCAAACCGAGTGACTTCTCACATAAGCATCAATAATCAATACCGTAGTGCTACTATGCAACCACACGTACATCGTATTTTTTACTACCGAGTAGTTCAACAAGAATCAACCAGTAAAACTTCCGCCGTTATTTCAATAAAATATTTTTGTCGTTTTCTCAATTCGACAATAATTACATTGTGGGTCCACCAATGATTGGTAGTTATACGAATATTCCCTCGCTAAACCTAATATTCTCCCACCAATCGAATATAATATAACCACTTGCATACTTTGCAAAATTTATAAATACTACCCACAACTATAATATTATCTTAAATTCACACCATAATATTAAAAATTATTTTGACAAAATTTAAATCTTTATTGATAAAACTGGGGTCTCACGAGATAGGATGTTCCAATGTAATAATAGAAGAATGTCACCAAGTATAGGGTAAACCATTATACAAAGTTATTCCAATGTAATAATAATAAGCAATGGAATAACAACAGTTCTTCTTCATGAATAAGAAAGAATAACACCCCTTACGAGTACAACAAATAATATTCCCTACCTTAGAAGAACTTAATATTGGCAAAGTGAAGTAGCGAATACTTTTCTTCTTTTCTCTCTATAGTTTCTATCTCAGAGTTTCAAGTGAATTCGTAAGAAAATAATGAAGGAATGAGCTTCTATTTATAGGAAAATAGAATGCATATAGTAATTAATCCATGAACGGTCAGATTGATTTACTTTTAATCGACGGTCCATATTTAAAGAAAAATCTTTTAAATAAAATATAATATATTCTATTTATATAAAAACATTTTACTATGCAAATACTATGCAACACTATGCAAAACACTATGCAAAAAAACACTATGCAACACTATGCATAATAAAATATAATATATTTTATTTATAGAATAACTTTAATAAAGTATTACATTTTTTATATAAAGATGTTTCGCATTTTATTACGTTAATAATACTGAATAAAACAAAACGTCATTATCATTATAATAATTCATATTATTAATCGACAATAATGGAATCAAACCGAGTGACTTCTCACATAAGCATTAATAATCAATACCGTGTGCTACTATGCAACCCACACGACATCGTATTTTTTACTACCAAGTAGTTCAATAAGATCAATGGTAAAACTTCCGCCGTTATTTCAATAAAATATTTTTGTCGTTTTCTCAATCCGATAATAATTCATTATATGGGTCCACCAATGATTGAGTAGTTGTATTTAATATTCCTCGCTAAACCGAATATTCCCCACCAATCGAATAATATAACCACTTGCATACTTTGTAAAATTTATAAATATTACCCACAACTATAACATTATATCAAATTTATTCCATAATATTCAAAAATAATATTTATAGAAAATTCATCTTTATTTATAAAAGCTAAGGTCTTACACTTACACCATGCATGAACAATCTCTCGGTACTCTGGATGGAGAGTCTGATACATATAATATATGCTAAACCAGTTCCCTCTGGGCTGCATAAAGCTGGGAACCTGCATTAAATTACAAATAAACATCAGAACCCTTGTCCCCATAAATGGGAAAAGGAAGATCAACACGGCTATTACCTCATTCGCGTGAAGATAGATCGAGGGGTGACGACTTAAATCATCCAGGAGATCTGGAATCATCATATTTATAGCTGCAACCTTCCTACGGGAATGAAAGAAGAAGGAGCAGGATCCACAATGGTACGTCCTCTTCCTCGCCCCTCGACATCCGATCTCTCAACCCTTGGGATAGGGCGAATAACTGACTTAGTCAACCGACGAGGCTGTTAGGCGGGCGAGGCCGAGGAATATTTGAAGCTCTCCTCCTCACATCTGAAGAGTCCCTATGAGAGCTACTCGGCTAGTCTAAATCCATATATATCTGGACAAAAGCCCTCGAATCACCTCAGAAAGGGTGTGGTAAATTCTAACGTGAAGCTCATTAAATTCATATCATAGCTTCATGCATGTATGCATTACTTTAACATATATCTACAGTAGAGTTAAAGTTGCATGTTCATTAAATGCCCAAACTTATGAAAAAAATTTCTCTAGTCTCTTTTGTAAAATAGAGTGTCCACATGCACGTAGGCATGACTAGGTGGAAATTCAGTAGCACACCAACTCAAAGTCATAAAAATTCTATATGCATGAAAAAATGTCAAAAACAAATCCATCATGGTAGCATAATTACCAAGATTTCTTTACTTCAAAATCTTTGCTCATTTGTCCTCAAATAGGATGAAAAAATAGCAGAAAAGGGTGTCAATTGACTGTTTCAAAAGTCAATTTTTTTCACATCAATACATTCAACATGGTAAAAGACTAACATTTATTGCGTTGAATAAATTTTATCAAGTCATATGAGCATGCATATTCACTACTATGTGTTTAGAAGCATTTTATATGATACCTCACTTTCCAACAGTCAAAACTAAAAAAGAAAACATGTACCAGGATAGTGCGAGTAACGATTGTACGGTGATAGATTTTGCAAAAATAGCCCAAACTTAGTAAATATGAAGAAGAAATCTTGAATTCTTTGTGTGGCTTCAACTTAAAATGACTTGTGAAAGAGATGGGATGGAGTATATAACCCACGGGTGTGGGTTGGGTTAACCCACAATGACCATGGGTCTACTCTGATACTACCTGGTGGTCCCCACCCCTTCTGGCTTGATCAAATTTGAGTTACAAAGGAGGTCCCAGAAGTTAAAAAGTCAAATCAAGGAAAAAGGTGCTACACGATTAAGCGAAAATGACCTGAAATCCTAAATTCAAAGACCAAACTGTGGGTCTACATGCAAGTCATTGGTATACGCCTGGGTATAGGGTTCAGAAAGCTGATGATAAAAGCTATTGAAAGTGGCCCTTGTTAATATATCATGAATGTCTAATGCCACGAACCTGGGGTTGTGGTTAAAATCAAAAGAATTTAAACTTGTCCAAAGGTATAACTTGTCAGAAAAATGTCCCCAGCGGAGATTTCAGACATCCTTGACAATGTAAGCTATTGAAAGCTATTTCAACGAGGGTCAGACATCCCAAACACTACAAGCCGTTGGCGACAACTCCAGTGAAGCATTGGAAATGATCTGATGATGAAAGTCGTTGAAAGCTACTTTAAAGAAGATCAGAGTATCTAACGTTACAAGTTGTTGGAGATAACTCCAGTGAAGCGTCAGAGAAGTTTGATGATGTAAACCATGAAAAACCATCTTCATTGGGGATGACCGATGATGAAATCTATTATACAGGTCCTCAGCCAAGACACCATAACTGGGATCCTAAGAACATCTCTTTGACTTGTCGGTAAATCAGTCTCAGATAGCACTGATGGACATTTCAAACCACTGGTGACAACCCCATCATTTTATCGAGAGATTTTAGTGATGAGAGCTTTGTAGACTATCGTTCGAGTATACATCAAAGTAGTTCATTGGAGCTATCATTGACAAATCCATCCCCCAACAAAAATGGTGGGAGCAAGCAGTTATCACATCCTATTTGAAATTATTCCATCATCTCAATATTATCATATTTTAAAAGTTTAGTAGTCTTTATCTTGTTTATGCCATTGCATTTTATAAATATGATAAAGAGGGGCATCTGTAGACACTCAAAATTTTGCATTCCTGTTACTAACCATGCAGGAGGGAAGAATCGTCTTCCAAAGATAACCCTGGAAGCCAAATCAATCCAACCGCGGGAGATCTAGTTCCTCTCCCGAAGATAACCCCAGGAGATTAAGTTCCAACCCCGGAGATAACCTCGGGAGATCCTGTTTCCAACCTCAGAGATAACCCCGGGAGATCCAAGTTTAAACCCTAGAGATAACCCCGGGAGATCCAGTTTAAGTCCTGGAGATAACCCTGGGAGATCAAGTTCCAACCCCAGAGATAACTTCGGGAGATCCAGTTTCTAACCTCGGAGATAACTCTGGGAAAGTCAGTTCAAACCCTAGAGATAACCCCAGGAAATTAACTTCAAGGCCCAGAGTCAACCCTGGGAGGTCAAACCAACCTCAGAGATAACCTTGAGGATAGTCATAGTCAACAACAGGCTAATCTCAGAGATGACCCTAAGAAAAGACTACTACAACTGCGCCAAAGCCAAAAATAACCCCGAAAAGGGAAAAATTATCATTTTCCACCTCAACCTCGTCTCAACACATTTCAACTCAAACAACATCCAAAGATGTCCCACAAGAACCATAACTCAAATCCCAAGTGACAATTGGACAAGCAACTTAAACGGATAGACAACAAAGACTTGGAGATCTGGTCATAGACCTATCCTCCCAGCTTCGGACAATGTCTAATCCTATGTCATTGTGTAACTCTCATCAACAGCTTTCCGAAAAGGCACAACACGCCTTCATCGGATGCCCAGATTGAAATCTATGAAGGTTCGAGCGGATAACCCATAGCCCGAGTGCACGTAGTTTGAGACGACGAGACCCGCAAAGCCTGGGCCAGCCCGGGCACCCGCAGGTAGACTCGCGACCATCTGGTTTAAAAATATGAGCACCCATCAGCTTATTTAAAAAAGAGAAAAAAGAAGAAAAGAGAGAAAACTCTGTCCATTTCATCCTTTAACCTCTTATAGAGTGCTCCATACTTCGTGATTCTTCTTTCTAAACACTTGTAAGCTCGTTTTCAATAATATACTGAAATTTAATCGGTGGAAACTGAGTTTTCAGTCCCCAAAAGCTATCTGAAGTCATCTTGGCAACCCATTGTAAGATTTTTTAGATTTTTATTACTTTAATATATATATATATATATATATATATATAGCCTTGAACTTGAACAACTGAGCTTGGATCGAATATCTGTGGCTTTTACCGCTTATATATATATATATAAGCTATAAAAGCCACATATATTCTATCTAGGCCCATGGCTTTTACCGCTTATATACGCTTATATATAGATAGAGAGAGAGAGAGAACCTTGAACTTGAATAATTGAGCCTGAATCGAATATCCATGACTTTTACCGCTTATATATATATGTATGTATGTGATAGCCCCAAATTCGGGTCCTAAATCACCACAGATCTAGCACAATCATTCTATAACTATTGCGGAAGATATAATCATAAATTGTTTATACAATAAACTTTACACACTATTCCCTAAGGTTGAGTAACCTTAACTTATACATAATTCATAACTTTTCTAACATATAACATTATTATCATTGAATACTATTACAAATCTAACTGTACACATTAATTTAAAGCTGTAACTGTCTTTAACCTTTCCTTGTATCTGACGCATTCGTCTTAATCTACAATGTTTATCATGATATAGCAAGGGTGAGCATAAGGTTGCCCAGCAAGTATAAATTTATTTGAGGATATATCATGATTGAAAGAGTTTGAATAATAAGCTGGCTATAATTCAATAATATAGTTATGAATTAGCACGAACAAACTTGCATAGCTAAAGAACCTTTAACATGAACATATATATATATATCTGGACCGAATGGTAATGAAGGTGATCAACCTTTCATACCTGATTAATACATGTAATATGTACAGAGTACAATTTAACAATTCTTAGACATGGCAATCAGCTCCAGCCCTAGAGCCACTCCGCCTCGGCCTCCGACTTTATGGATGGATGCTATGGTGGCTCATTGCAGAGACAATTATGATGATTACAACGAGAACGATGAAAGGGGGGGAGGAGCAAGAAGATGGAGGCGACCAGAGGGATGTATCTCCGGGGGGGAGTGCGATGGGTGATCTTAGGGGACCCAATGGCGAAGAAACATGTATATTCGATAGACTCTCCAAGCTTCTCGTAAGTCCCCCATATTTTATGGGTACCCTTGTAAGGCAAGAGCTCCACCTCAATCTTTTCTCTACAAACAGTATTCACTCCTCTCTGTTTCACATCACAAGCATCCACATCATGATTTCTAATCTTATAAGTGGTGTTCATGTATTATGAATTGCTAGGATAAAGAATGTTTTGATTTCGTGGTTTTAAAGAAATTAAATAGAAATCCTCGAAAAAACACCGATCAAGTTATTGAATTTACATAATGTTAATATATTAAAATTTGTGTTATTCTACGTGTTTGATAGTAATACGTTGCCATAAACCCTTAATTCTTGTTGGTGCTCTTTAATTATTGAATTAATTAATATATTAGGCCAAAATGTAAAGGTTCCATTTTAAATTGTTTACAACATCTTCCACATTTACCAAGTGTGACCAATATAAATATAAACTATTATTTATGATTAGACTTTCTAATTAATATATTAGTATTTCTAATGGAGTTGCATGTATCCCTCTTCCTCTAAATATTAAGTTTGTAACTTATGTACTTTGTTTGTCTTCTTGGTCCTTCCCCTCTTAGATTGCAAATTCGTGAACCAAGGGAAGCTTGTTCCAGAGGAAGTAATTTTTGGTCTCTTGTCAAAGAGACTTGAAGAAGGAAACTGCAGGGGTGAAAGTGGGTTCATTCTGGATGGGATTCCTCGAACAAAGATCCAAGCTGTGAGTTACATGTTTATTTGAATTATCTTCTTTTTGTTTTTCTTTAAACTATGTACTTAAGTAATATTTTTGAGCATGCAACTTGTCTTTTAGGTGCTTAATAGTTGTTGTATCATATTTGAAATCTGTACATATAATCCTCCATTTTTTGTATGCCAAACTATTGGAAAATTAGTATCTCACGTGGTTCTGATATGCTGGACTGGCATAGTTACATCATTGTGTGACATTATGCTCCCTCCATCCAGGGAAAAGAATCCTACTTGCTCTCAAAATTTCTTGATGTTATTTTTAGTAGGATATTTTGTGTTGACATTGTGTTGGGTATTTATGTTTGTGTGGTGATATGATGTAATCAAACAGTCCTCAAGCTATTTTCAAAGATCCATTCAGGAGGGGTAACCATATTTTGGTAAGTTATTTTGTTTTTAGTTTATTTAATCTGCTTATTCACTTACAGTTCCTTGTGTTTTAGATTGTTTTGTTTTTTCCTCGAGTTCCTTGAGCTACTAATTCTTTTTCAAAGATCCATTTAGATTGTTTCACCTAGTTCCCTCCACCACCGTCGTTTATTATTGGTAGTTAGTTCTCATTAGTTATGAGAAACTATTTATAAGACAATCTTTATTTATCAAACTTACCGGAGAAAGAATATGCTCCATATTTATCATGATTCTATTTATTATGCAAAGAATCTCTCTCTTTGGTAGGAATCCTTGTTGAATCCATCATGAAAGCTTTTGAATAGGTTATGAACTATTTCTTTCTAATTGATCTTTTCCCAAAATATTTGGATACCTACCGTAATATTAACAAAAGAAGTGTATTCAAATTGAACTTCTTAAACAGGCATGGATGTTCTCCTTACGGACTATTATTATTGAAAAAAAATAGCCTCATTTCTTCTAATAACTTTTCTCGCTTAACATGTTTTTTGTTTTGTTTTGAAGATCGAGTCCGCACTTCAAGAAGGGGTTGATTTAATGTCATACTAATATTTAATACTACTCTTAGGCTACCCCGAAGCTATTAGGCTCTTCTTTGTCATCATACAAATATTGCTCAGAAAAAATAATTGCAAACAAGATGGTTATCGCCATTTAATATCTCTACAATGCATAATTGTTTATCTTCCTTCCGCCAATGTCGTATACATGATATCATTTCATTTCCTTTTAAGTTCATTTGCTAAACAAACCATTGCGAACAAAGTATTGGAATCAAACTATACTAAGGATGAACTCGATGTAGTTTCCATTTAGCAAGCAGTACATCATATTTTGACCTGTTATGTCAAGATTATGTCAAACAGTGCTAAGAATGACTAAAATTGCCTTTTACTCTTTGGTACCTAAATTATCTTGTAATTAGAAACCCAAAAGATGCTCCCATCCACTTGGTGGAAAATAGTAGAAATTTATCAGAAAGAAGAGAATCCAGGATGGTATAGAATAAATCCTACTATTAAAAACAAAAAATTGATAAAAGCGATGTCCTTATTAGACTACAGCTATCCTATAACCACTAGCCACTAGGTGACTAGGTGTTGGTTTTGAATCCTCCCTATCTCAGCATCTAAGTGTACAAAAATGAAAGGATATTGTACTTATCAGCCACTGCTTAATCATTACTTAGCAATAAGAAGCATATTCTCTTCTATGGTCTTTCACAATGGGCATAATACTTCTATATAGTTGTTTATCTTTCTTTACTGGTTATGAACTAATTAGCTTCCCAACATTATGCAGGCATATATGTATGGATTCTTTAAGAACAAATGCATCATTTTTCTTACAAGGAGCAATCACTTGGCCTGTCTCTTGGCCTAATATCATCCACAAATCATGATGTAACATACAATCTCTCTTAGCAAAAGTTACTGGCGTATTTTGGGAGAACCTAGTCTTTTTTGCACATGCTTAGATTGTAGCTTAATTTTATGGATAGTTTGGTTTATTTTGTGGATTGAAAAGTGAATTTGAGATGTATATATGGATAGTTTGGTATATATTTTGTGGATATAGTAATTTGAAACCGTAAACGAATGGTATTATTGGGATGTTTTTTGAATGGTTGATACATTTTGGCTTTAAATTTAAATGAGAATTTAGACCTTTTAGCTATATATCATGTCATTAGCATATTGCAGGTGCATTGGTAATATAGGTGAATTACAACCTTTTTTTTCTTTTTCTTTTTTATCTATAACATTTTAAAAATGTTGTATATTTGTATAAATAAATGACACCTTCTAAATAGATGACACATTATAAACGTTGTGTAAATGTGCCTAAACGTTGTCTGATATATTAAACTACAACAATTTAGCCAGAAAACGTTGTGGAATCATACCTTCTATAATGTTTTCAAGCATATACTAATTTATGGAAAACAAATTTACATCGTTTTTTTCTTAAAAAACGTTGTATAATGTGTCTAACTACAACATTTTAAAAACATTGTGTAAGGGTGTCAAATATATGACACCCTTAACCACTGACATTTTTCTGATTGAAACCACAACGTTTTTTCTGCGTTATCTATTTACTGTTTTGTAGTAGTGTGGGTGATCTAAAAGCTTATATATGTAGTCCATATGATAGACTACAACATTAATACAACAACTTGGCCCAACAATTAAACCACAACAAGATCTAGGATCTTAAAAATCACTGTCAGACCATCTTGGGTTTCTGGGCTGCCCAGAAATCAATTGGTCAATGTCGGTCAACGTACTTTGACCTCCTATATCTTTCAATATACACATGATCTGACCCTGCTTTCAGTTTTAGATCATAGTCGACATGACAAAGAGCATATCTATAACTTAAAACACACTAAATAACTAACAGATAAAGATCTAGAGGCCCTGACATTAGGATGTCAGGCCTTATTTTTCACTTTTCCAGATTTAAGAAATCTTCCATTTTGAGCACTTTGATGTTATGGATCTGGGATCTAACAACCCAGATCACTAAAAAACAACTTATTACATAACTTTAAACAACCAATTACAACATATCACATCAGATCATAAGATTTCTAAAATTTAGGGTTTTTATACCTTTTCTAGATTGATCTTGATTTTCTGATCCTTGATCCTGTTATTTACTTGCTATGAACTGATCCTAGCTTTGTTTATCACTCTCTCTCACTCTAGATTTTGAAAATTGAGGAGAGAGAAGTTCTTGGAGGAAAATGAAAACTAAAGTAACTTTTCTTACTTTAAATCGCCTATGCTTAGATTCAATGTATGCAAATCTTGCTAGGTGGCACTTGATCTGATCTTGGATAGATATATTGCACATGGCATATCAATTAGGTTACCAACTCAATATTATGGCTAGATTTACAAGCCACCTATTAAAGAATGTGACAAAAGGGCATTCTAGTCATTTGATTCCTACATTTAATGGCATAATTGTAACATGTGCAAACCCTTAGGGTTAAAACCTAAGGTTTCACAAATTAAATCTAGAATTTCCAAATTAAGGCTTTAAAAATGGAAAAATTAAACTTTAAAATTTATAATTAGTATTTTCTAATTATATTAAAGTTTACTAATCACTCTCAAGCTTGCTAATTAGGATTAATGTTTCCTAATTAACATTAAAAATTTTAAATAATATCTAGGGTTTTCCCAAAAATGTGAATTATGATTTATAACCCAAGAATTAGGGTTTCCAACATTAAAATTAGGGTTTTCTAATTAAAAGAATTTCTAAATAATCAAATAGGCTTACCCCTAATTAGATTTGTGATTAATTAATACACAAAAACCGTATACCTTGTATTTAAATCCCCAATTTAGGGTTTCAAATTCCCGGAACTGAAATTAGGGTTTCCAGAGTCAGTTTCTAGGGTTTCTTATAAATTGTAAGAATTTTCTAACTAAACGTTGACGTTCTTAATATACGATTAGGGTTTGACACAAATATAGCTTATCTGGTCAACCCTTGACCCTTAACCACCTTCTATACACATATAATACCTTATTCACAGAACATATACACATATACACTTAATCTTGCATAATTCACCAAAATCCTTCACAGAATTTTGAAATCCTCAAAATTCCTTCCTAAAAATGTCAAATCCATTCACTTATTTTCTGTCGAGGTTCTAATATTGAACCTTAAATTAATCATTTATGATTTTAAAAATTTTCTAAATTCTCGGGTTGTCACATTGACCCCTTCTTCTAAGAATTTTGTCCCCGAAATTCACCTTACACCATCCTGCTTACACCATTTGTGACGCCCCCAAAATAGGTATACATCACCCATCTTGAGTCGCCAGATACATGGTACAAAATTCAAATACAAACTTAAATATACAACATGCGATGTGAGTTTTAATACAAATATTATCTTCTGTATAAAGATTCAAACTCAAAATTCTCATATATCTTTGTGAGTTTCAATACAAATATTGTTACGTATATAATATGATAATATTCATATTTAAATTATTACAATGCCATATAAAGTACAACAACAAATATATCAAGTCTCCGAAGGAACACGAGAAGATTTCTGTTCTCCTCATTCTAATGGAGTGCACCTTTGACGCTTCCAAATTCTGATTCACCTTACCCTATTGTTGTTCACCAAAATTAAATATCAAATGATGTATAAAACATGTCACACATATTTTAAGTTCTCAGTACGATTATTATGCCACACCGTTTCATAATTTGATTACGCTTGTGACTAATTCGCACTACCACTTTATACCCATGTTCTCTCTGCTAGTCCCGCTACCCTTTTATTACCTAAAAGGGTGAGCTCAACTAGCTCGGTAAGAAATATTATGACTAAGATAATGCAGAACAAATTATCGTTAGTCTTCAACAGTATAACAACTGATAGAATATAATAGATAACAAGTTTTAGATCAACAACTGCAGCGGAATAAGCAACTCTCAAAGTATCTAAATTCTCACAAAAATACGCTCGACAATATAGAGAAAGAGAAAACTTGTTTCTTGTGTGATTTTCAATTCTAACCTAAGCGCCTATTTATAGGAAAATACTAGAACGCCATAGGAGACTAAATTAATAAAATATTAATATTTCAAAAATTTTCTACGCACACATTTTGACCCAAATTTCAGCCATCACCAGTCGGGCCCACCAAAATCAGATTTCCACACCAACCAAAAGTGGGGGCCCACCTACGTTTTTAATAAAAAAAATATTTTTTGAAACTTCAATAATTCATAATAAATAGCTCTTTTATCAGAAAAATATGAATTTTATGTCCATTCCACACAAAATCGAATTCTCTACAACTTTGCAGAAGAAAGTTTTTCCAAATTTCCAACAAAAAATATCTGAATTCCACAAACGGACAATTTTCAACATCTCTTAAAATTCATAACAAATCATACGTTAATTTTTAACGGTTCAAAATTTGTGGACATATACTCAACTTATATATGTATAACATATCCAAAAATCACAATGATCTAACGGTCGGAGTATAACTCACGCAATAGAGCTTTAAGAACACCGGTTTGATTTTTTTTAATACCTCCAATCCGACAAAATACTGATAAAACACCTAAACATTAATTCTTTCATTTATAACCACATAAAATAAATAAATCCATCATTTATATCCGCATCGAATAAATATTTCCTTATCAATAATTAATTATTCACAAATAATATTACAGAATCACAATAATGACAACCAGATACGGTTCCCAGGAAAGAGGGGGCTTTCCGATAAGGATTTCTCCATACTGGCGCGCAATTAGGTGACCGAACCTCTCCTTGACAAAAATTTCTAGACATTGCAAATAACGTTATCTAATAATATTATTCAAATAATATGAATTGTTGATATGATAATGGGAAATATCATGCGGTGACAATTATCAAACAACAATAATATAAAATATCAACGCAACAATTATTGAATCAATAAAATAAAATATTAAGCAAGAATTATCGTAACAATTATTGAGTAGTGCCTTATTACGTAAGGATCAATAATTCAAAAATCGCGTAATACTACCGTGCTCTCGCAAGCAACCAATGCAGACATCATCGTATATTTAACCACCAGGTATTCCAACAATGTTAACGGTAACATTTACGCCGTTATTTATAAAACTCAAACTTGTCGTTTTCTTCATACTAAAGTTATTCTGTTATGGGGCCCACAAATGGATGCGCCGTCGTATGAATATTCCCCAACAAGAATATTCCACGACCAAACGAATATTCCCCGACAGAAATGAGTATTTTATAACCACTTGCGTATTTTGAAAATTTTATATATATCACCCTTAACTTTAAACTTTTATCAATTTAAATATTTACTAAATAGAAAAATTGAATACTTTTATTTCATAAAATTCGGGATCTCACACCATTCACAATTCATACTCATCATCACATGCTACCCAATACACCACTCACAAGAGTAAATTTTCATTTTTTAAAATATTGCTGAGGAGTTATATAAACTATTATCTGTCATTTTTGCAAAGGTTTTATGGAAATTCATCCGCAAACCGTCATAACTTACGGACATAGTAGGTGATTAGCCCGTTATGCCCTGTAATAATCAAGTACTACTGGTCAGAACCATTTTCTTGTTCCTCTTATCCGCCTTGGGTGCATAAAATTTTCTTACCTCAGTCTTATTGGATTCCGCACCAAAACAATTTGGTTCGGGAAATTTATTTCAATGAGCACTTAGAGTTTTCATAAACATTAGTCTAGCTGAATCGAATAGCGTAGACTAATATCAATAATCAATTTAAATCGATTATTTAGGTATAGGCAAATCCCGTTGGCAAATTAAAATTTTTGAAAATATTTTTGAGAATGACGTCATGATGTCGTAATGTATTAACAGTCCGTTTGAGGATGCCGTCATTGTATTACTTTGTCATAACACATCAAACAATAGTGGAACAATGATTTTTGGATCGTTCACACTAAGTATTCTTGTATTTATAACTCTATCAACTTTTATCATCTCGCACCAAAGTTATATGGGACATGAGTGATAAATAAAATTATATTTTGATATATCAAATAATTGTGTCTAAGTCAAATAAATAAGTAGCATAGACTATTCTTTAAACCGTTCAAAAATCATTACGAATATATATATATATATATATATATATATATATATATATATATATATATATATATATACTCAAAAACATATAATGTGTATTTAGCTTGATGTCAAAATTTCAAAGTCTAGCATAGCTAGGAGTTTTGAAAAACTTATGTCTCCACTAATAATCATTTGCTTAAATAGTCTATCTATTCCTATTATCTTTAATACTCCATTCACACATGACTATTCCCAGTTCGTCAAACCACACTCATGAGTTCAGGAACTTTCCACAATCATATGAGTTTAAGAACTTATCCTAGTCAGACCTTTGACGTCAATTCGCTGAGGGGTTTATAAACATTTCATATAACTATGAGTCACGAACGTAGCATAAGTATGAGTTTTAAGAACTTGTACTTAACCTTATATTCTCTACCTATAACCTATCTATCTGTTATATACATGAGAAAGGAATCACCCTCTTAACATGCATATAACAAATAGCGCGACATAGACATTTCAATGATTATCATTACTAGAAACTAAGTGGTTATTACACCAAGTACAATTCAACTCCCATACAAAGAATCATACAACTCAGCAGCTGACATGAGTCCTCAATTGAAATCCCCACCTAATCTTAACTCCCTTCTCAATACAAATTTCATTCAACTCATATTCATAATCCTTTCCTGAATCTGTACCAATTCATAGTACAACCGACACAACAATCTTTCTTCAGTAACTTTTCAATCATTAGATTGATTCTTCTCCCTATTTATCACCTTATCAGATCACGGGGTGATCTCATCGTATATATTATAATTCATTTCTATACTATGATCATTTTGTTTTACGATCTCTATATTTTAGTCATTTAGACTCTATCTATTCATCACTACTGTTCACCTTTATTATCAGACTTAGGGAACTCCATATCTTTATAACTTGTCGAGATTTGTCTTTCAATAATACCGACCAACTAACTCTATGTGAGTTAGATTTTATCCTAATCACTGCAGTTATTGGTCTTAGGTATTCCTACCTAAGGTTCATAACCTACAGCTTTGATACCAACTGTGATAGCCCCAAATTCGGGTCCTAAATCACCACGAATCTGGTACAATCATTCTATAACTATTACGGAAGATATAAACATAAATAGTTTATACAATAAACTTTACACACTATTCCTGTGATGCCCCCTAATCCGGGTTACCTGACTCCCGAGTTTGGTGCTCACGATCCACAATATAAATAACATCTAACTACACATTTAATTATGAATAGACATATTAACTACCTTAACCGATATAGTTAATACATTCGCCCTAGGTTATATAACCTTTATATTACAAACATACCCTTTAGATATACAAAAAGGGTTTACAAATACAACATAATATATATGTTAAACACAAGTATCACAATATTGCACCTTTGCCTTTTATCTTCACAGCTCCTCTAGCTTCTTCGTCCCTAGCTGAAATGTTTTATTTAGCTAGGGTGAGCAACAAATTTGCCCCGTAAGTTAAGATATACAATAAATGTATAAAAATCAAGAAAACAAACTATCTAATTCGATAGAATGACTCCAAAGTTCGGGGAACTTTGAAATAGCTGAACAATTTGTTCTTCTCGAACTAATTTTCTCGCAACCTATGCAACAAATTAACGAAAGTATACAATGCTTTCAAAGTTTCTACAATATTCTAATGAATAATCAAGAATCAATTCTACGCAATAGCAAAGTGGAATGTTTTCCAGATTTATGTTGAGTGGTCACACATGACCTTGAACTTTTCTTCTCGGGTAGATATCAAAGATTTACTTTGATATATACTCAGGTGTATCTAATAACCATAAAGATTAAATCATACCCCTCTGCAAGTATAACAAGTGATCAACTTTATTATACCCTTATATTATGCATAATACTTAATCATAGCGCTCAATAGTCAAATTTAAGACCAATAAAATGTTCCCTTTATATAAAAGGTTGTTCTTTTCAGTCTCGGAATCAAGATTTTTATTTACCAACGAAATACTGTGATTTCAAATTCTAATTACTTATATCTGCCTAGCCGAAATAATTGGCATCAATCATCAATAATAATTGATTTCTCTTTTCGAATCTATCAAATTCTAACAAATGTTCGTCTAGCCAGAATAATTAGCTAAGACATTTCTCAACATAATTTGGCAATAAATAGGAATTATCTGTACTGTCAATTCTAGCTTCTACATATATGAATATCCAACAACAGATATTCTACAAATGTATATTTTCCGAATCAGTAATTCAATTTGAATTATTAAACATGCATTAACTGTGAATAATCAACAATAAATCCCTGGACGTGGTATAATTAACAATAATTAACCACCATAATAATTGAACAATATTAACTCAGGGTTGAGTTAAGGAAACTTGCCTCTTCTACTGATTACAGCTACACAATAAACTTATCTGCTTTTGAAAGACCTATAACCAATAATATTGGTCTCACAATTAGCACAATAATTTATAACACGCAACACTGTATTCTATAGTCAAACCTCTCCTAGGCATATTAACACATAGTCACATCAGTGTTTATAACCTATATAAACACTTAACAAGTCTAACTATTTTGGTGTGGTTGGACTTCGGTCCATTCTCGGTATTATGGTACCCTATCCGACAATTAACACAGTTATTGGCAAGTAAATTCGGTTTCTAAGCTTCATTAATTTAGATAAGTCAATTATCATTTATAATATTTTCGGAAGCTTTTAATAATTATCAAACAATTATCATTTATGGCTCCGGTGGAGATGAAAGAACTGATGGTACAACTACAGGAGCTGTTGGACAAGAAATACATTCAGCCGAGTGTGTCACCGTGGGGAGCACCGGTGTTATTCGTAAAGAAGAAGGATGGGTCAATGCGTCTTTGCATTGATTATAGAGAGTTAAACAAAGTCACTATTAAGAATAAGTATCCATTGCCGAGGATAGATGACTTGTTTGATCAATTGAAGGGTGCTAGATATTTCTCGAAAATAGATTTGAGAAGTGGGTATCATCAACTGAAGGTAAGAAAGGAGGATGTACCGAAGACGGCATTCCAAACTCTGGTATGGACATTACAAATTTTTGGTGATGTCTTTTGGTTTGACAAACGCCCTTGCAGCGTTCATGGATTTGATGAACAGGGTGTTTAAACCATTTTTGGACAAGTTTGTGGTGGTGTTTATCGACGATATTCTGGTGTACTCTAAAACTCAAGAGGAACATGTGGAACACTTACGTCTAATGCTGGAAACGCTAAGAAAAGAAAAGTTGTACGCGAAATTCTCCAAATGTGAATTTTGGCTGGAACGTGTACAATTTCTTGGGCATGTAATTGATAAGGATGGGATTTCTGTAGATCCATCAAAAGTTGAAGCTATGATAAATTGGGAACAACCAAGAACTCCATCAGAAGTGAGAAGTTTCTTGGGATTAGCATGGTATTACAGACGGTTTATCCAGGATTTTTCCAAGATTGCCACTCCGTTAACAAATTTAATGAGGAAATCTGTAAAATTTGTTAGGATGGAGAAGTGTGAAGAAAGTTTCCAAGAATTGAAAAAGAAGCTAAGTATGGCACCTGTGTTGTCATTACCAGATAATACAGGAAATTTTGTGGTGTATAGTGATGCTTCACACAAGGGATTAGGGTGTGTTATTATGCAAAACGGTAAAGTCATCGCGTATGCATCAAGGCAATTGAAAGATTACAAAAAAGGGTATCCGACTCATGATTTAGAGTTGGCGGCGGTTGTGTTTGCCCTGAAGATATGGAGACACTATCTCTACGGAGAGAAATATGAGATTTACACAAACCATAAAAGTCTGAAGTATATTTTCACACAGAAGGACCTGAACATGCGTCAAAGAAGATGGATGGAACTGATAAAAGATTATGATTGTGAGATCTTTTATCATCCAGGCAAAGCAAACGTGGTTGCAGATGCCTTGAGTAGGAAAGGCAGAGAAAAGTTGATGTTGTTAACTGATAAGGAGGAGCTTATTACAGCAATGTCAAGGTTAGAGTTGGAAATCAAATTTCCAAGAGAATCGATGAAAGATGTTACCAGATGGAAGCCAGTCCAACTTTGGTGGACAAAGTGAAGAACGCTCAACTGCAGGATGAGGAATGTAGAAAAATCAGAGAAAGAGTGGTCGAGGGAAAAGAGGTAAAATACAAGGTTGATACTGATGGAATGCTGAGATTCGGGGGACGAATCTGGGTACCAGCCATACCAGAGATTAAAAAAGAAATCTTGATCGAAGCTCATAACTCGAGATATTCAATTCATACAGGAAGTACGAAGATGTATCAAGATTTGCGACGACATTTTTGGTGGCCAAATATGAAAAGAGACGTTGCAGAATGCGTTGCAAAGTGCTTGACATGTCAGAGAGTCAAGGCCGAGCATCAAAGACCAAGCGGGTTACTTCAACTATTGGAGATACCAGAATGGAAATGGGAACATATCACAATAGATTTTGTGGTAGGTCTTCCAACAACTCAGAAAGGATACGATGCGATTTGGGTGATAGTGGACAGATTGACAAAATCTGCACACTTTTTGCCAATAAAGATTAGATTCAATCTTGATCAGCTGGCAAAGTTATATGTTAAAGAGATTGTGTTGAGACATGGAGTTCCAGTGTCAATTGTGTCAGATAGAGATCCGAGGTTCACATCAAACTTCTGGAAGAGACTACAAGAATGTATGGGAACACAATTACGAATGAGTACGACATATCATCCGCAAACCGATGGGCAAAGCGAACAAACTATTCAGACATTGGAAGATATGCTGAGAGCATGCGTAATGGATTTCAAAGGAAGCTGGGATGAACAATTACCATTGGTGGAATTTGCCTACAATAACAACTACCACGCTAGCATTGGCATGCCGCCTTACGAAGCATTATACGACAGGAGGTGTAGAACTCCACTATGCTGGGATGAAGTCGGTGAATGTCAACTGTTAGGACCAGAACTGGTACAACAAACCGCCGAGGTTGTCAAACTCATCGTAACAAGATTGATATCGCTTCAAGATGAGATAAAAGAAATATGCTGATTAACACAGATAAGATCGTGCATTCGACGTATGAAGTTACGTTTTCCTAAAGGTTTCTCCTTGGAAGGGAAAAATTCAATTTGGTAAGAAGGGGAAACTAAGTCCGAGATTTATTGGACCTTCAAGTCTTGCGAAGGTTGGAGAGTTAGCTTACGAGGTAGCTCTACCTCCAAAGTTGCAAAACATTCATAATGTTTTTCACGTGTCGGTGTTACGACCATACAAACCTGATTACAAGCACGTGATTGAGTACGAACCATTACAGTTTGAGAAAGACTTGTCCTATGAAGAGGTTCCTATCCAAATAGTCGACAGGAAAGAACAAGTGCTCAGGAATAAGGTGATACCTTCTGTGAAGGTAATTTGGAGAAACCACAATATCAAAGAGGCTACGTGGGAACTCGAAGCTGAAATGATGAAGAATTACCCTGCATTATTTGTTTAATTTGTGTCTTCGATTCTGGGGGCAGAATCTTTGTAAGTAAGGGAGAATGTGACGAATGAATTGTTTAAATGGTGATTCTGGGGACAGAATCCTTTTAAGGAGGGAATGATGTAACATTCTAGAATTTAATTGTTATATTAAATATTTATTGAATTATTTAAATATTTAATGGATGTGTTTATTATTGAATAAATATTTGTTCAAATTTGAATTGATGTGGTTAATTATTTGTTAAATAAATAATTAAGGAAAATTAATTATTTTGCTAATTTAATTTAATTATTAAGTTAGAGAATTTTGATTAATTGAATTACTATTCTTTTTATTGAAATTTGTAAATTTAAAAAGATGTGTTGGTGGATTGAATAAAGTCATAATTATATAGAAAATTATAAATAAAAAAATGTGTTGGTGGATTGAATAAAGTTATAATTATATAGAAAATTATAATTTTGTGATATTGATTTATGTGTTAAAGTGATTTGATAAATTGTTTTTAGAATTAATTTAATTAAGTTAATGTGTGACAAATAACCTTTTATAAAGGAGTTATTAAAATAACTTAAAGGAGTTTTAATTCCATTTTGGTCAAACAAGGCCTAATGTCTATTAAGTCTTTAATTTATTTGAGTTTTACCAAACAAGGTGTAAGGTTAATGGGTTATTTTTTTAGTTAGTAACCAAACAAGCCTTATGGCTTTTGATTTCAAAAACTTTTAACTGATGTCAGTTATGTATTTTATATTTATATTATATAATTAATATATATAATGTGACACCCCCAAAATAGGTATACATCACCCATTCTGAGTTGTCAATACATGGTACAGAAACAACTACAACTTTATTATTACAACAGTAAAATTATGAGTTTGAATACAAATATTATCTTCTAGACAATATCTATACTCAAATAAATTCTCATCACATTTATTAATACATTATTTTACAAAAATGGTGAGGACTACTAAACAACTCTCTCTAGAACCTTCATTCCATACCCAGGCTTGCACTCGCTATATTCTCGCCTCCGAGAAGAAAAATGGAACAAAAGGAAAAGGGTGAGCTCAACTAGCCCAAGAAGAATATTATGACTAAGATAATATACAACAAATTATCATTAGTCTTCAACAGGAAAAAATCTAATAGAATACAATTGACAACAAGTTTTAAATCAATATTCGCAATGAAATAATAATTCATTAGAAGAGTTAAGTAGAGAATGCAAACTACTATCTTCTATGTATGAATTTAAAAGTTCATCGTCATCTTTTATCCCTATAACATCAATCAATATATATCTCGAATCAAATATTCATCTTTCACACTACATGCCAAAGATATTCATCATTGGTCATGTTCATCTAAACACTGCTCATCTTTGCACCACGGGCCAAAGATATTCATCGAAATCATTCATCTTTGCACTACTAAAGCCAAAGATATTCAATAATATCATCATTTAAGACCGAGGATGATGAAAAATATTTTAAAGAAACGAATCCAAAAAAAAAAATGACAAGGATTAAGGATTAAGGATTCGTACTTTGTTTTATCCATATCCAAAAATACCTCAAAATAATCATAGTGGTGTAAAATTCAAGAATGATCAAAACATGGATATAATCAAAGCTAGTATCCACAACAGAGATATTTTAGACTTAAAAGGGAAAATTTTCATTTTTTGATGAATAAGATTGTATTCGTGAATAGTGTCGTGTATACGTGAATAAAGCCGAGTATCGTGAATAGTAACTCTGACACCAAAAGTTCCAAATTTGATAAAACTTCAGATCAATATTTCAGCATAATGATATTGAAGAAATAATACCATTACGAAAAAATAATAATATCCCTTACCTCGAAAGACAGTACTTCTAGTTAAAACACTGGATATAGGCTATGACTTGAACTTGCACCGTATAGCAATACTCAAAGTATACTCAAAATACTCACAAGAATACGCTCGATAATATAGAGAGAGAAAACTTCAGTTTCTGGTGTGATTTTCAATTCTAACCTAAACACCCTATTTATAGGAAAATGCTTAGAACACCAAAGTAAAAAATTTAATATAATAATAATATATATATACAAATTTGTCTACGCACCTAGAACCATCTGAATTCAGCAACTTGCATGTGTTTAATGAGGCTAACCAAACACAAAAACATTTTTGTTAATTAAAACAATTAAAACTTCCAAAAATCAATTATTTCGGAGCTTTGGAAATTAAATAATTCATAATAAATAGCTATTTTATAAGAAAAATTCAAAACACGTGACTTTCCATTGAAAATTCCATTATCTATGACTTTGCATAAGAAAGTTTTTCCAAATTCCAAACAAAAATTGATCGAAATCCACAAACGGGCGATTTTACAGGCTATAATCAAATTTCGGTCAATAATTGTGTCCACCAACACACAAAATATGTGTTAAACATTTAATGCCACAAAAATATTCTTCCTCCTCATATACTCATATATCCCACATTCATTAATGCCACAAAAAAAATATTCTTCCATCTATATACTCATATATCCCACATTCATATATATAAAATATCACCGTTAATATATTATTAAAATAATATATTTAAATGAATTATTTTATCGAAAAAGATAAAATATTAATTTTCAACAATTGTCACATTAAAAATTTTCTCCATATATATCCACATAAAATCAATATTTTCCTCATTATATAAATCAATAATTAATTATTCACAAATAATATTACAGAATCACAAAGATCTTTGGCAACTGTGCCGCTCTAGGAAAGAGGGGCTTTCAATAAGAATTTCTCCTCATCATGCCGCAATTAGGTGACCAAACCTCTCCTTAGATGTAACTTTCTAGACATTGCCAATAATGTTATCTAATAATATTATTCGAGATAATATGAATTATTGCTTCGATAATAAAAAATATTGTGTAATGACAATTATTGAAAAACAATGTTAATATAAAATATCAACGCAAACAATTATTAAATCAATAAAATATCGAGCAAAGAATTATCGTAACCATTATTGAGTAGTGTCTTCACGTAAGAATCAATAATTGGTGCAATCTGGTGCAAAGCATCGTGTTTTTTAACCATTTAGAGTATTTTAATAGTATTTTAACAAAGATTTTAACAAAGATTAATAGCAATACCGTGTGCTACTTACTTATATTTGTCATTTTCTTCATCCAATCGCTTTCCGTTATGGGGCCCAAAAAAGATCGTATTCGTCAGCATTTAATATTCCCGACAATACTAATATTCCACCACCAAACGAATATTCCCAAACAATAATGAATATTTTATAACCACTTGCTTATTCAAAATATTCATGTATTTTACCCATAACTATCCACATTAATCAAATCAACCCTTACTATTTCAAAATAATAAATAGAGGAAAATAAATTTCATTTATTAATAATTTGGGGTCTTACAACCTCCCTCCATATGAAATTTCGTCCTCGAAATGGACGACGCACTGGTGTTTCAAAAGGTGAGGATACCTCGCTTTCATTTCCGCTTTCTAACTCCCGTGTCATTTCCTCTATAGCATGATTCCTCCACAAAACTTTAACTTGTGATATGACCTTTGCTGCGTAGGACATGCTCCTTCCTATCCAAGATCTTGTGACAGTACCTCCTCATCACGTTAAGTCTTGGCTATCTCGTCCGGGTTCTAACTCAATAACGTGGTTCGAGTCTTTCACATATTTACGAAATGAGATATGTGAAACACATTATGAACACGAGACATACTCGAGAAGGTAACGCAAGTCTATAGGCTACATTTCCTACTCGGTCAAGAATTTGAAATGGACCAATAAATCATGGATTGAGCTTTTCTCTCTTCCCAAATCTTGTAACTCCCTTCCATGGAGCAACTCGCAACAATACATGATCCCCTATACTAAATTCCACGTCCTTTCGATGAAGATCCGCATAACTCTTTTGTCGATCTTGTGCCGTTTATATACGTTGTCA
Organism: Panax quinquefolius; assembly: GCA_020205615.1. Classification (NCBI taxonomy): domain Eukaryota; kingdom Viridiplantae; phylum Streptophyta; class Magnoliopsida; order Apiales; family Araliaceae; genus Panax; species Panax quinquefolius. The sequence goes on from CM035159.1 coordinate 56,647,388, forward strand.
AATCATTTGGATCTTTTCCGTAGTCATACGTACCAACTCGGGTCCCAACAATGTTGCTTCACCCACCTCATCCCAACATATTGGAGAGTGACACTTTCGTCCATATAATGCTTCAAATGGAGCCACACCTATACTTGCCTGATAACTGTTGTTGTAGGAGAATTCCACCAATGGTAAATACTTATCCCAACTGCCCTTGAAGTCTAGGACATAGAGTCTTAATAGATCTTCAAGAGTTTGAATAGTCCTCTCTGATTGTCCGTCTGTTTGAGGATGGTATGCCGAACTAAATCGCAAATCTGTGCCCATAGCTTTTTGCAAGCTAACCCAAAATCTTGAAGTGAATCTTGGGTCACGATCCGAAACTATGGATACTGGCATGCCATGCAACCTCACAATCTCATTTACATATATACTAGCAAGACGTTCAAGGGAATAAGTCTCCCATATCGGCAAGAAATGAGCCGACTTGGTTAATCTATCAACAATAACCCAAATAACATTGATACCTTGAGAAACCGTAGGAAGACCCATAACGAAATCCATGGTAATGTGTTCCCACTTCCATTTCAAAATCTCAAGTGGTTGCAACGGACCCTTAGGTACTAGATGCTCCGCCTTTACACGTTGGCAAGTTAAACACATCGAGATAAACTTTGCAAGCTCTCTCTTTATATTGTTCCACCAAAATGTATGTCGAAGATCACGATACATTTTAGTACTTCCAGGATGGATTGCAAATGGTGTATTGTGTGCCTCCATCATAATCTTATACTTCAAATCGAGTCGTTAGGAACACAAAGTCTAGAGTGGACTCAAGTATTCCTTCTTCATCAATTCTCGCTTAGGAATAGCTCCTTCTTGTACTTTCTTCTTCATACGCATCATCCTCCGGCCCGGTGGCTCGAGCAACCTTAACTTTTTCTATTAAAGTTGGCTCTATCGTATACTTGACATCATCGCACTCATTCCGATATGATCTTCTACTCAACGCGTCACTACCACGTTCGCTTTTCGGGATGGTATTGAATAGTGTGGTCGTAGTCTTTCAATAGCTCGAGCCAACGTCGTTGCGCCGCATGTTGAGTTCTTTTTGAGTGAAGAAATATTTGAGGCTTTTATGGTCCGAATATATCTCCACTTTCTCCCCATATAGATAGTGCCTCCATATCTTTAGCGAAAACGATCACGCCAACTCTAGATCATGAGTAGGATAATTTCTCTCATACTCTTTAAGTTGTCATGAGCAGGCAAAGGCTATGACTTTTCCACGTTGCATGAGAACACATCCTAACCCTTTGCCTAAAGCATCATTTGTAGATAACAAATCCATCCGAACCGGATGGTATTGTTAGAAACAAAGCCGAAATAAGTCTCCTCTTAAGCTCTTGGAAACTCTTCTCGCATTCTTCGCTCCAAATGAATTTTGTATCCTTCCGAAGTTAGTTGAGTTAATGGAGTAGCGATTCGAGAAAACCTTCCACGAATCTCCGATAATAACCACTAGACCCGAGAAAACTACGATTTACTTGGCCACCGAATTTTGGTTGTCTCTAACTTTGTATTGCTTCAATCTTCGTCGGGTCCACGGATACTCCATGTTTTGACACTGACGTGCCCAAAGAAATGCTACTTCCTCAAGCTAGAACTCACATTTCTTCAATTTGGCATATAGTTTGTTTTCACGAAGCCTTTGGAGTATCGACTTCAAATGGTGCTCATGATCTTCACGACTTTTGGAATATATGAGGATGTCATCAATAAAGACAACAACAAACCGATCCAAATATTCCTTGAACACTTCGGTTCATCATATCCATGAAAGTCATAGGAGCATTAGTCAGTCGAAAGACATGACTAAGAATTCATAATGCCCATACGAAGTTCAAGGCGTCTTTGGAATATCCTCGGTTCTAATCTTCAAATTTGATGATATCCGTAAGCTAAGATCGATCTTGAAAAAAAAATTGTGCCCCTCAGAATTGGTTAAACAAGTCATCAATACGAGGTAGAGGATACCTATTCTTGATGGTGACATGGTTCAATTCCCGATAGTCAATACAAAGTCGCACACTCCCGTCTTTCTTCTTCTTTACTTAATAAAACAGAGCACCCCAAGGAGATGTACTAGGACGAATGAAACCGATGTCCAACAAATTCCTCGTAGTTGGAACTTTAACTCACGAAGTTCAATAGAGCCATTCGATATGGGGTTTTAGAAATGGGCTTTCAACTAGGTTCAAGATCAATAAAGAATTCAACTTCACGTTCGGGGTAGGCCGGAAGTTCTTCAGAAATAAGTCGGAAAGTCAATAACAACAAGAATATTATTCAAATTTGACGTGTCTTTATTCAAATCCATAACATGGGCTAAGAAAGCTTGACATCCGCTTTTTCAATAAATGAATACTTTATGATTAGATATGACCGGTTATTGATTTTAATGGTTTAGTTGCTTGAATTAAATACAACAAAGTTGGTTAGGAATATGAAAAACTAACAACCTTACAAAAACAATCAATTTTGGCATGATGAGTAGTTAACCAATCAATCCCTAAAATCACATCAAAAGCAAGTATCTTTAAAGAGATAAGGTCAACGGTGTAAGGTGATGGTGCCAACTTGAATCAAACAAGATTTATAAGCGTGGATGTGATGAAAGTTTCTCCTAACGGAGTTTCCACAGATAGGTCAAATTCTAATTTCTCCTGAGTCAAGTTTAAACGTTGAGCACAAGGTGAGAGATAAATGAATGGGTAAGCAATAGGTATCAAGTAAGGTATAAACTTCGCAAGAATTTATAAATAGCTTACCCGTGATCACTTCGTTTGGGTTCCTCGCATTTTGACCAAATCCACAACAAACGCTCTTCCCTAACCGATTGACTTTGAAGTACCTAGATTTGGGGGTGTCACACTTGTCAAAATATTAAAGTTATTTATAATAACCTAAAATATTTTTAAATCACCAATATTCTACTTAAATGATTTTTAAAGTAATTAAAATTATTTTAAATCATCACCATTAATATTTAAATATTAATGAAATTATCATACAAATATTAAAAGTCATTAATTATAACTTAAAATATTTTTAAATCATTTTTCTCATTTTTAAATCAATAAAATCATTTTTAGTTCATTTATTTAATATAATAATTAAATAAATCTAATATCATTAATATTAATTTATTAATGAGAATTCTCCAAAAATATTGAAAATCATAATTTATAATTTCAAATATTTTCTAACACTTTATGCTTTCATTTAAAATGATTTTAAAATATTAAAATCATTTTTAACTCATTTATTTAATATAATAATTAAATAAATCTAATATCATTAACATTAAATGATTAATGAAAATTCTCTAAAAATATTAAAAGTTATATTTTATAACTCAAAATATATTTAAATATATTATTCTTATTTAAAATGATTTTCATAATATTAAATCATTTTTCTCTAATTTATTTAATACACTTATTAAATAAATTAAATACCTTTAGTATTTAAATAATTATAAATATTAAAGAAAAATATTCCAATTGGCCAAAAATTATTTTTCATAATTTAAAATAATTTTTAAAACCATTTTTAATAATTTTTATAATTTATTTCTATTTTTAAATAATTTCTAGAAAAATCAGAAATTAGAAAATAATAAAACCGTCGCTAAAGACCTTTAGCGACACTTTTCTGTCGTGTTAGGTGTTCTTGGCTCAAAAACACTGACAAAGTCAGTGTTCAAGGGGTCATGTTTGACCGACCTTAATTCTCTTCTCGAATATGTTATGATTAATTTAAGACTTTGATATTATAGCATGTATGTAATACTACAACATTCAGTTATCAATTTGGTCATAACACTTCTCAGAAAGGAGATCTGAATCTCCAAAATCACTGATAACGTGTTCCTGGGTTTTTTGGGTTACCCAGAAACCCAGGCAGTTTCGAGTACTTACTTTGATGCTCGATAATATCTAGGTTCTGGTCATCAAACAAGTGAGTTCTTGGTTCATACCTCTAGCACACATGACAAGGAACAACTTCATAACATTAGTTCAGTCCAAACATAACACATTTACCAGATAGGATCCGGTCAAACCCTGTTAGAGGGCTTGCTCATGCGATTTTTGGAATTTCCAAAAACTGCAAAACATGACCAAATAGCTTGGTTTGACCATCCATAAAATCCTACATGTTTGTTATTTAAGAGATCTAAAGGTATAGGTCTCAAGTCCACACATTAGACTACACATTTATTACAACAACGTCAATAAACAACATCAAACCTGTCAGATCTATGACTTAGAAAAACTTGTCAGACTCTAAAAAACTGCTTTCTGGGTTACCCAGAATGTACTCTGTCATGGTCGATCAACCGACTTTGACCGAGTATAACTTGAAATCTAAGCATTCAATGACCCTGATTTCACTTGCAGAACAAAGTACTCATACCAGACTACCGATCCAAAACATAAAACAATAAGAATCATAAACACACACGAATCTGTGGCTCCTGACATTAGCTGGTCAGACCATAAACCATGTTCTTGGCAGTTTTGAAAATCATCACTTTTAAAGCATTTTGATGCTATGGATCCATGTTATATCAACATATATCACCATAAAACATCATTTAACATAAGTTTAAACACATAAACACAAAAATTTTCTTAGCATTTAGGATCAAAATAGGTTAGGGCTTTTATACCTTTTCTTGAATAAGCTTGGATCTTTAATCTCCTAAACTAAACTTGATGTTTCTAGAGGTTATAATATGACTGAAATACTTGGTGAATTCAGGGGTTTGGTTAGAGAGAGAGAGAGAGTTTTTAAGAGCTTTGGTGAAAATGACCAACTTTTTGTGACTTTCTCTCTCTAATTCTCTTATATAATTGATTCAATGAATGCTCAAATGCTAGGTGGTGTTTTAGATCAGTGTTTGGGTGAGATATAAGTTACAATGGTCAAGTAATTAGGTCACCAACTAAAGGTATTACCAATTTTACAAGTTAGCTCATTAAAAAATATAAAAAGGGTATTTTTGTCATTTGCATTCTAAATTTAATGGCATACTTGACAATTGCACAAACCCTTGGGGTTTAACCCTAAGGTTCTAACCCTTAGGTTTTAAAACACTAACTTCTAAAATTTCTAATTAGGGTTTTAATTAGAAAAATTAAATTTCTATATTATAATTAGGGTTTGTAAAATAGAAATTAAGATAACTAAAATATAATTAGGGTTTTCTAATCATATTTAAGTTAAACAAACACATTAGGCATGCCGATTAGAATTAGGGTTGCCTAATTAGGGTTTAGGAAATCCCGAATTTTAAATTAGGGTTTCATGCACGCGTCTGATTAGGGTTTTTAACTGTACATTTGGTTTTCTAAATCTGAGATTAGGGTTTCTAATCCCTTATTAGGGTTTACAATATAAAACCCTATCCAGTCAATTATTAATCATTAACTTTATACAATATAAACACATACTCACAGTTACTAATATTATAACTATAATTTCTGTCGAATCCCTATCGAGAAATTAGGGTTAGGGTTTCTAAAGCTGTTAAGCACAACTCTACTCTAATTTCTCAGTCAATACACAAATTGACTAATTCTCGAGACTCGTATCACAGATATACAGTACAATATTAATAGTCAATATTAAATAAAAAATAATTCTTAAATTTTGGATTATTCGAAATCTCGGGTTATTACAATTCCCCAAGGTCGAGTAACCTTAACTTATATACAATTCATAACTTGTCTAACATATAACATTATTATCATTCAATATAATTACAAACCTAAGTGTACACACTAAATTAAAGTTGGAACTGTCTTTAACCTTTCCTTGTATCCGACGCATTCGTCTTAATCTGCAAGGTTTATCATGATATAGCAAAGGTGAGCATAAGTTTGCCCAGCAAGTATAAATTTATTTGAGGATATATCATGATTGAAAGTGATTGAATAATAAGCTGGCTATAATTCAACAATATAGTTGTGAATTAGCACGAACAAACTTGCATAGCTGAAGAACCTTTAACTTGAACATATATATATATATATATATATATATATATATATATATATATATATATATATATATATATGGTAGAATGCTAATGAAGGTGATCAACCTTTCATACTTGATTAATACATGCAATATGTATAGAGTACAATTTAACAATTCTTAGACATGGCAATCATCAATGATTAACCATAAGTATATTTGGATGTAACAACTCTAGATCGACTTAAAGAAAACTTGCTTGTTCGATCGATTACGGTTACACAATTTATTAAGCTTTGACTGAAGACCTAATATATAAATAATATTGATATACAAATTAGAATAATATCATCACAGTATTTAAAATAACCTAAACACATTAACACATAATCCTATCAGTCAATATAACACATAAGACCTAGTATCAAGTCAAACTATTAAAGTCCGAGTTGAATTCGGTATAATTCAGACATCCTAACGGCTAAGTCGTACAATTATCAAGTTTAAGTTCAATTAAACTCTGCCTAAACACTTAACAGTTATCTTAGATAATTTTATTATCAGACACAAATATTTTTCATAATCCCGTAATAATTTTCAAGTAATTATTACCATTTATCATAATTTTTCAATCACTTATATCTTATTTATATAATATAAATACCACATTATTCTCATATCATTAATATTTATTTAATATTAAATATTAATGAAAAACCTAACATAATATTATAATATATTTATAATATCACAAAGTATTTTTAATACTTTAAAATCATATTTATATGATTTTTAAACCATTAAATTCATTATCCGATAATTGCTATTAATATTAATATATTAATATTTTCATGATAAAATATCAAAAGTTATATTTTATAACTCAAAATATTTTTCTAACCCTTAAATCATTTTTATATGATTTTTAAAGCATAAATTCTAATTTTCCAAATTTTATTTAATATATTCATTAAATAAATCCATTACCATTAATATTAATATATTAATGAAATTCATCACAAAATATCAAGTTATTAAAAATAACTTAAAATATTTTCTTATACCATAATATAATTTTTCATGATGATTTTTCAAATATTAAAATCATTTTTAAATAATTTATTTAATATTATAATTAAATAAATTAAATTCCATTTATATTGCAAAAATATTAAATATTTATGAAATATACTCTAAATAATTAAAAACTAATTTTGGGACTTTAAAATAATTTTTAGGAATTTAATATTAATTTTTAATAATTAAAAACCATTTTTCTCTATTTATTAAATAAAATAATAATTTTCAGTAATTAAATGTCGCTAAAGGGGTCTATAGCGACAAATTTTTTGCTATAGGTGTTCTTGATGAAACCTAGAAATTCATAGCTTGTTCGCAGGGTGGGTGGTTTGACCAGCCTTTGATTCATGATTATAAGGTTTCTAGGTTGGGTTAAGTGTTATAATTATGGTATAAGTGTAATACTACAACTATAAACCAAGATCCTGGCCAACCCACAACATATCAAAGAGATCTAATTTCATCAATTCACTGTCAGAGCTGTTCTTCAATTTCTCGGTTTTCCAGAATTGAAGAACAGTTGAGGTACCTACTTTCCAATCCTTATAACGTACATCCTGGGTCTGGTTTATGTGATATAAAGATTTAGACCTGTAGTCTTAGTGTCAAGGAACATAAATAATTCACTAGATCAACTCAACAACATCACCAACGTAAGATCTGGACCCCACAAACTAGGCCATTAAAATCTGTTCTTGAACATTTCGGAAAATTGAAATGTTCATCGACGATGACAATCAACCTGTGTTTGACTTTGTATAACTTTTAATCTGTTAAGCATTTGGGTGATCTAAAAGCTTATATATATAGTCCATATGATGTATCACAATATTAATACAACAACTTGGCCCAACAATTAAACCACAAGAAGATCTAGGATCTCAAAAAAATCATTGTCGAGCCATCTTGGGTTTTTCGGTCGCCTGAAAATCAGTTGGTCAATAAATCATCAACGTACTTTGACCTCCTATATCTTTCAATATACACAAGATCTGACCCTGCTTTCAGTTTTAGATCATAGTCGACATGACAAAGAGCATAACTATAACTTAAAACACACTAAACAACTAACATATAAAGATCTAGAGGCCCTAACATTAGGATGTCAGACCTTATTTTCAACTTTTCCAGATTTAAGAAATCTTCCATTTTGAGCACTTTGATGTTATGGATCTAGGATCTAACAACCCAGATCACTAAAAAATAACTTATTACACAACTTTAAACAACCAATTACAACATATCACATCAGATCATAAGATTTCTAAAATTTAGGATTTTTATACCTTTTCTAGATTAATCTTGATTTTTTGATCCTTGATCCTGTTATTGACTTGCTATGAATTGATCTTAGCTTTGTTTAACACTCTCTCTCACTCTAGATTTTGAAAATTGAGGAGAGAGAAGTTCTTGGAGGAAAATGAAAAGTAAAGTAACTTTTCTTACTTTAAATCTCCTATGCTTTGATTCAATGTATGCAAATCTTGCTAGGTGGCACTTGATCTGATCTTGGATAGATATATTGCACATGGCATATCAATTAGGCTACCAACTCAATATTATTGCTAGATTTACAAGCCACCTATTAAAGAATGTGACAAAAGGGCATTCTAGTCATTTGATTCCTACATTTAATGGCATAATCATAACATGTGCAAACCCTTAGGGTTTGACCCTTAGGGTTAAAACCTAAGGTTTCACAAATTAATTCTAGAATTTCCAAATTAAGGCTTTAAAAATGGAAAAATTAAACTTTCAAATTTATTATTAGAATTTTCTAATTATATTAAAGTTTACTAATCACTCTCAAGCTTGCTAATAGGATTATTGTTTCCTAATTAATTAACATTAAAAACTTTAAATAATATCTAGGGTTTTCCCAAAAATGTGAATTAGGATTTATAACCCAAGAATTAGGGTTTCCAACATTAAAATTAGGGTTTTCTAATTAAAAGAATTTCTAATTAATCAAATAGGCTTACCCCTAATTAGATTTGTGATTAATACACAGAAACCGTATACCTTGTATTTAAATCCCCAATTTAGGGTTTCAAATTTTCGAAACTAAAATTAGGGTTTCCAGAGCCGGTTTCTTGGGTTTCTTATAAATCGTAAGAATTTTCTAACTAAATGTTGACGTTCTTAATATACGATTAGGGTTTGACACAGATATAGCTTATCTGGTCAACCCTTGACCCTTAACCACCTTCTGTACACATATAATACCTTATTCACAAACATATACACATATACACTTAATCTTGCATAATTCACCAAAATCCTTCACAGAATTTTGAAATCCTCAAAATTCCTTCCTAAAAATGTCAAATCCATTCACTTATTTTCTGTCTAGGTTCTAATATTGAACCTTAAATTAATTAATTATGATTTTAAATTTTTTCTAAATTTTCGGGTTGTCACATTCACCCCTTCTTCTAAGAATTTCATCCCAGAAATTCACCTTACACCTTACACCATACTGCTTACACCATTCACCATTCATACTCATCATCACATGCTACCCAATACACCACTCACAAGAGTAATTTTTTTTTAAATATTGTTGAGGAGTTATATATACTATTGTCTGTCATTTTCACAAAGGTTTTATGGAAATTCATCCGTAAACCGTCATAACTTACGGACATAGTAGGTGATTAGCACGTTATGCCTGTGATCGATCAGAAATCACTTTGGTCGGAACCATTTTCTTGTTCCTCTTATCCGCCAGGCGATAAAATTTTCTTACCTCGGTCTTATTGGATTCCGCACCAAAACAATTTCGTTCAAGAAATTTATTTCAATGAACACTTAGAGTTTTCATAAACATTAGTCTAGTTGAATCGAATAACGTAGACTCATATCAATAATCAATTTCAATCGATTATTTAGGTATAGCCAAACCCCCTTGGCAAATTAAAATTTTTGAAAATATTTTTGAGAATAACGTCATGATGTCTTACTGTATTAACAGTCCGTTTGAGGATGTCGTCATCGTATGACTTTCTCATAACATATCATACAATAGTGGAACAATAATTTTTGGATCAAATTCACACTAAGTATTCCTATATTTATAACTATAACAACTTTTTATCATCTCTGCACCAGGTTACATGGTACATGAGTGATAAATAAAATTATATTTTGATATTTCAAATAATTTGCGTCTAGCCAAAATAAGTAGCATAGACTATACTTTAAACCGTTCAAAAATCATTATAAATATATATATATATATAGAGACTTCAAAAGCATATAGTGCGTATTTAGCTTGATGTCAAAATTTCAAAGTCTAGCATAGCTAGGAGTTTTGGAAAACTTATGTCTCCACTAATAATCATTTGCTTAAATAGTCTATCTATTCCTATTATCCTTAATACTCCATTCACACATGACTATTCCCAGTTCGTCAAACCACACTCATGAGTTCAGGAACTTTCCACAATCATATGAGTTTAAGAACTTATCCTAGTCAGACCTTTGACGTCCATTCATTTGAGGGTTTCATAAATATTTCATATAACTATGAGTCACGAACATAACATAAGTATGAGTTTTAAGAAGTCGTATTTAACCTTATATTCTCTACTACTATAACCTATCTATACGTTATATATACATGAGAAAGGAATCACCCTCTTAACATGCATATAGCAAAAATAGCGCGACATAAACATTTCAATGATTATCGCATTTTAAACTAAGTGGTTGTTACACCAAGTACAATTCAACTCCCATCTGAAGAATCATACAACTCAAATTTCTTGACATGAGTCCTCAATTGAAATCCCCACCTAATCTTAACTCCCTTCTCAATACGAATTTCATTCAACTCGTATTCATAATCCTTTCCTGAATTTGTACCAATTCATAGTACAACTAAGACACAACAATCTTTGCTGTAACTTTTCAATAATTAGATTGATTCTTCTCCCTGCTATCACCTTATCAGATCACGGGGTGATCTCATCGTATATATTACGATTAATTTCTATACTATGATCATTTTGTTTTATGATCTCTGTACTTTTAGTCTTTTAGACTCTATCTTTTCATCACTACTATTCACCTTTATTACCAGACTTAGGGAACTCCGTATCTTTATAACTTGCCGAGATTCGTCTTTGAATCATACCGACCAACTAACTCTATGTGAGTTAGATCTTATCCTAATCGCTGCAGTTATTGGTCTTAGGTAGTCCTGCCTAAGGTTCATAACCTACAACTTTGATACCAACTATGATAGCCCCAAATCCGTGTCCTAAATCACCACGGATCTGGTACAATCATTCTATAACTATTGCGAAAGATATAAACATAAATTATTTATACAATAAACTTTACACACTATTCCCTAAGGTCGAGTAACCTTAACTTATACACAATTCATAACTTGTCTAATATATAACATTATTATCATTCAATACTATTACAAATCTAACTGTACACATTAACTTAAAGTTAGAAATGTCTTTAACCTTTCCTTGTATCTAACGCATTCGTCTTAATCTGCAATGTTTATCATGATATAACAAGGGTGAGCATAAGGTTGCCCAACAAGTATAAATTTATTTGAGGATATATCATGATTGAAAGAGTTTGAATAATAAGCTGGCTATAATTCAAGAATATAGTTGTGAATTAGCACGAACAAACTTGCATAGATGAAGAACCTTTAACATGAACACACACACACACACACACACACACACACACATATATATATATATATATATATATATATATATATATATATATACCAAATGGTAATGAAGGTGATCAGCTTTTCATACCTGATTAATACATGCAATATGTATAGAGTACAATTTAACAATTTTTAGACATGGCAATCAGCAATGATTAACCATAAGTATATTTGAATGTAATAACTCTAGATCGAGTTAAAGAAAACTTGCCTGTTCGGTCGATTACGGTTATGTAATTTATTAAGCTTTGACTAAAGACCTAATATATAAATAATATTGATATACAAATTAGAATAATATCATAACAGTATTTAAAATAACCTAAACACATTAACACATAATCCTATCAGTCTATACAACACATAAGACCTAGTATCAAGTCAAACTATTACAGTCCGAGTTGAATTCAGTATAATTCTAACATCCTGACGGCTAAGTCGGACAATTATCGAGTTTAAGTTCAATTAAACTCTGCCTAAACACTTAACAATTATCTTAGATAATTTTATTATCAGACAAAAATATTTTTCATAAGCTCGTAATAATTTTCAAGTAATTATTACCATTTATCATAATTTTTAATCACTTATATCGTATTTATATAATATAAATACCACATTATTCTCTTATCATTAATATTTATTTAATTTTAAATATTAATAAAAAACCTAATATAATATTATAATATATTTATAATATCACAAAGTATTTTAATACTTTAAAATCATATTTATATGATTTTTAAACCATTAAATTCATTATCATTAATTTTTATTAACATTAAAATATTAATATCTTCATGATAAAATATCAAAAGTTATATTTTATAACTCAAAATATTTTTCTAACCCTTATATGATTTTTAAAGCATAAATTTTAATTTTCCATAATTTATTTAATATATTCATTAAATAAATCCATTACCCTTAATATTAATATATTAATGAAATTCATCACAAAATATCAAAAGTTATTAAAAATAACATAAAATATTTTCTTATACCATAATATAGTTTTTTCATGATTTTTAAAATATTAAAATCATTTTTAAATAATTTATTTAATATTATAATTAAATAAATTAAATACCATTTATATTCCAAAAATATTAAATATTTATGAAATATACTCTAAATAATTAAAAACTAATTTTTAGGACTTAAAAAATAATTTTAGGAATTTAATAATTAAAACCATTTTTCTCTATTTATTAAATAAAATAATAATTTTCAGTAATTAAATGTCTCTAAAGTGGCCTATAGCGACGAAACTATCGCTATAAGTGTTCTTAATGAAACCTAGAAATTCATAGCCTGTTCGTAGGGTGGGTGGTTTGACCAGCCTTTGATTCATGATTATGAGGTTTTCTGGGCTGGGTTAAGTGTTATAATTATAGTATAAATGTAATACTACAACTCTAAACCAAGATCCTGGCCAACCCACAACATATCAGAGAGATCTAAGCTCATCAATTCGCTGTCAGACCTGTTCTTCAATTTCTGGGTTTTCCAGAATTGAACAACAATCGAGGTACCTACTTTCCAATCCTTATAACGTACATCCGGGTCTGGCTTATGTGATATAAAGATTTAGACATGTAGTCTTAGTGTCAAGGAACATGAATAATTCACTAGATCAACTCAACAACATCACCAATGTAAGATCTAGATTGATCAAACTAGGCCACAAAAACTGTTCTTGAACATTTCTGGAAAACCCAGAAATGTTCATCGACAAACGGTCAACCCAGGTTTGACCTGGTATAACTTTGATTCCGTTAAGCATTTGGGTTATCTAAAAGCTTATATATGTAGTCCATATGACAGACTACAACATTAATACAACAACTTGGCCCAACAATTAAACCACATCAAGATATAGGATCTGAAAAATCACGGTCAGACCATCTTGGGTTTTTGGGCTGCCCAGAAATTAGTTGGTCAATGTCGGTCAACGTACTTTGACCTTCTATATCTTTCAATATACACATGATCTGACTTTTCTTTCAGTTTCAGATCATAGTCGACATGACAAAGAGCATATCTATAACTTAAAACACATTAAACAACTAACAGATAAAGATCTAGAGGCCTTGACTTTAGGATGTCGGGCCTTATTTTCAACTTTTCTAGATTTAAGAAATCTTTCATTTTGAGCACTTTGATGTTATGTATCTGGGATCTAACAACCCAGATCACTAAACAACAACTTATTACACAACTTTAAACAACCAATTACAACATATCACATCAGATCATAAGATTTCTAAAATTTAGGGTTTTTATACCTTTTCTAGATTGATCTTGATTTTCTGATCCTTGATCATGTTATTGACTTGCTATGAACTGATCCTAGCTTTGTTTATCACTCTCTCTCACTCTAGATTTCGAAAATTGAGGAGAGAGAAGTTCTTGGAGGAAAATGAAAAGTAAAGTAACTTTTCTTACTTTAAATCTCCTATGCTTAGATTCAATGTATGCAAATCTTGCTAGGTGGCACTTGATCTGATCTTGGATAGATATATTGCACATGGCATATCAATTATGTTACCAACTCAATATTATGGCTAGATTTACAAGCCACCTATTAAAGAATGTGACAAAAGGGCATTCTAGTCTTTTGATTCCTACATTTAATGGCATAATTGTAACATGTGCAAACCCTTAGGGTTTGACCCTTAGGGCTAAAACCTAAGGTTTCACAAATTAATTCTAGAATTTCCAAATTAAGGCTTTAAAATGGAAAAATTAAACTTTCAAATTTATAATTAGTATTTTCTAATTATATTAAAGTTTACTAATCACTCTCAAGCTTGCTAATTAGGATTAATGTTTCCTAATTAACATTAAAAAATTTAAATAATATCTAGGGTTTTCCCCAAAATGTGAATTAGGATTTATAACCCAAGAATTAGGGTTTCCAACATTAAAATTAGGGTTTTCTAATTAAAAGAATTTCTAATTATTCAAATAGGCTTACCCCTAATTAGATTTGTGATTAATACACAAAAATCGTATACCTTGTATTTAAATCCCTAATTTAGGGTTTCAAATTCCCGGAACTGAAATTAGGGTTTTCAGAGCCGATTTCTAGGGTTTCTTATAAATCGTAAGATTTTTCTAACTGAATGTTAACGTTCTTATTATACGATTAGGGTTTGACACAGATATAGCTTATCTGGTCAACCCCTGACCCCTAACCACCTTCTATACACATAAAATACTTTATTCACAGAACATATACACATATACACTTAATCTTGCATAATTTACCAAAATCCTTCATAGAATTTCGAAATCCTCAAAATTCCTTCCTAAAATGTCAAATTCATTCACTTATTTTCTATCTAGGTTCTAATATTGAATCTTAAATTAATCAATTATGATTTTTAAATTTTTCTAAATTCTCGGGTTGTCACAATATATATATATTTCCATTCCAAAGTCTTGCCTAGATTCCAAATTTGGCGGTTGGTGGTATATATATATATATATATATATATATATATATATATATATATATATATATATATATAACTATGGGAACCCATCCATGGCAACCGGTTGCCATGGGAACTGTGCAACAACCTCTTTTTGTACCGTTGATAAATTGATTTGAAGGTTGAGATTAGAAGTTAAATATGATAAGCCGACACAGGTTGTTGTGCCCATATATTTACTTATACCGACTTCTATTTTAATAAGAGAGGTCCATGTAAAATATTTTTGTCAGTATAGTTATACAATATGAATATTTATTATTAAAATAATCCAGCCGGAAGAGCTTGTACCGGCTTATCCTTTTTTTTTCTTTTCTCCATTATATGTCATGACTCAGCAAATTAAAATAAAATAAAATAAATAAATTGAACCTACTAAAGATGTACCTCTCATGGCTAGGAAATAAAATAAATTTAATAAGATCCAACTATTCATTTGCTAAAATGATTCGAACTCTCATGACCTCCAAAGACCAAACCCTCGTATATATGACCACCGAGAGCACCACAGCCTAGTCTTTCATTTCAACCAAGGATATATCTTTATATTAAAACTTCACCATCCCCAAAAATCTATATATTATTATTATATTACGATTTATTTTATATAAATCTATATTATTAATTGGGTTTGTTAAAATAGAAATACATTAAATTTTTATATTTATTATTATCCCTTTAATATTTTTTTCTTATTTTTGTAATAATATCAATAAAAGGATTATTAATATATAAAAATAAATATCATTCTTTAATAAAATATAAAGTGGTCATTATAAATCTAGCATTATTAGTATTAATAATTTTATTATTAAATTGGTTGAGTGGAATTTAAATGGATTTAGATTATAGTAATTTATTTTATTATTACACATATATTTATTTTAATATTTATTTTAATTATTATTTGAGTATGAGTAAATAATATAAAACATTATTTTTAATATTAATATAAACAATGTGATTATTAATAACTAGACTGAATAATAATATCCATAAAGTTCAACCAAATAGATATTTTTATTAATTAATATGTACATTAGGTAATGTTGGACAAGTTTTATATCTCGTAGGTAAAAAGTAATTCATGGATTTCTTGTAGAGCTCCATGCGATACTTGCAGAACGAAAGACCGTGACATCTTCCAAGGACCACTTTCAGGCAAATATCACTATTGGCCTTAACGAATGAGTCAACATACTTGCATACAAAATGCCACACGATCCGAGTCGTTGTGTTTTTTTGATTCGAATCTTTGCGGTACCGCGAGTAGGATTATCATTTGGGCACGACGATTGGATTACCATTTCGTAAACAAAATGGTATCAAATGTACCTGCATGTACAAAGTAGTTGGTTAATGAATTTTTAATATTAAAGGACATTATAAAAGAAAAAAAATTTAAATAAAAGAAAAAAAATTTAAAACTACACATACCACAACTTTAACGAATTCTGCGTACATTTCCTGTAACTTCATATGTTTGGTATCATTGTAGTACGGGTCAATTATCGTAACCAACCAATCTTCAACTCCAAATAGGAAAAAGACAAAATTGCATTGATTTATAATGATCAATTTATATTTTATTAAAGAATGATATTTATTTTTTATATATTAATAATCCTTTTATTGATATTATTACAAAAATAAGAAAAAAAATATTAAAGGGGATAATAATAAATATAAAATTAACTTATTTCTATTTTAACAAACCCAATTAATAATATAGATTTATATAAAAATAAATCGTAATATAATAATAATATATAGATTTTGGGGGATGGTGAAGTTTTAATATAAAGATATATCCTTGGTTGAAATGAACAGCTAGGCCCGTGGTGCTCGGGTGGTCATATGACGAGGGTTTGGTGCTGGAGGTCGCGAGTTCGAATCTGTTTAGCAGCGAATAGTTGGATACTGTTAAATTTTTTCTATTTCCCGGTAGTGATAAAAGTATCTTAACCGGAGTTCAATTTATTTATTTTATTTTATTTTAATTTGCTGAGTCATGACATATAATGGAGAAAAAAAAAAAAAAAGAAAAGGGTAAGCCAGTACGAGCTGTACCGGTCGGAAAAAAAAGGATAAGCCGGTACAAGCTCTTCCGGCCGGATTATTTTAATAATAAATATTCATATTGTATAACTATACTGACAAAAATATTTTATGTGGGCCTCTCTTATTAAAATAGAAGCCGGTATAAGTAAATATATGGGCACAACAACCTGTGCTGGCTTATCATATTTAACTTCTAATCTCAACCTTCAAATCAATTTATCAACGGTACAAAAAGAGGTTGTTGCACAGTTCCCATGGCAACCGGTTGCCATGGATGGGTTCCCTATAACTATATATATGTATATAACTATATATATTTACTGCTTTTATATATATCTGCTTTAAATTCTTTCACAATGTAGATATTTAATCTTCAAGCCTGTGAACTAGATTTTCCTAAATCTAGCTATCTCTAACTTTAATCAGTTCAAAAGTGATTAAACTAGAACCGTTGAAGCTAGAATGACTTAGATTTATTTAAATCTAGTTTTCTTTCTAACTTTTGTACATATTAATCAATCATGTGAGCCTAGGAGCCATGAGATCAAAGATTCAGCCCGTGAATCTAGATCTGGTTCCCACGATGGACATTTATCAGCTGTAGCTAGCTTGTAAATTATCTACAGTGACTGGATATCCTTGGATGGCTCTCATGCCCATAAGAAGTTCGGCACTGCTACGTATCTTATTTTCTCGAAGATGCTTTGCATCTCTAAAATAAAATTAATCAAGATGAATATAGAATAAAATAGAAGTATCAAAGGCCTCAATTACTATTAAGCATAATGATTTAAAAACCTGTTTTCCAAAACTTCACTGCTATATCTTGTTAAAATTGAACTTTATATACAAGTCAAACCCTTTGTATATAGGTGCAAACGAGACATAGCACTACTTCTAGATAATTGCACGTAGGCCCAATAAACACACACACACACATGCAGATAGTTAGGGTAATTGAAAAGTTACGGTAACTGTGTTTTCACGGAAGTTGGGGGGTGCCTAACACCTTCCCCCCGCTTAATCAAGCCCCCGGACTCAATGAATCTCGGTTTCTAAGGCTATTAAACAGTGTCCAACCATTGGGCCTTTGTGTAAACCTATTCAAAATCGGTTGAGTTGGTACAACCATTTCAAATCTACTGACTGGCAACTGTAATTTCAAATCGTTGACATTCACATGTCGGACCTTTTCAAACTTGCCTTTTTCAGACAAAACCCAACCAAATGAGAACACAAAAGGGAAAGTACAAAAAAGGACACAATTTTCCCGACGTCGACAGAAATGTTATGTATTCAACATATAATACTAATATTGATCTAGCTGAAATAAATGGCATAAATCTTTCAATAACAACTTAGTTCGAATAATAGAACGATTAATCAATTGTTAGTCTAGCCAAAAAAATTACCTGAGACATGGTTCATAAATAGTTCATGAATAAAAGAACTTTAAATTTATTTCATAGTTCAAATAATAAAATAGGAAATCAATTGCACTATGTGCGAATAACAATAATCTTAATGGATGTGAATAATCAACAATAATTATCCACTAATCATGCTTTAAAAAAATAATAACTCAAGTTGAGTTAGGAAAACTTGCAATAATTGCAAATATTCAATAATAATAATAGATGTGGAATACTCAACAATAATTATCCACTAACATCCTGGAAAAATAATAACTCGGGTTTGAGTTAGGGAACTTACAATAAATGCGAATATTCAATAATAATCATAGATGTGGAATAATAAAAAATAATTATCTACTAACATGCTTGAAAAATAATAGCTCAAGTTTGAGTTAGGGAACTCACTGATCGGGTTGACAAATCGCTATGCAATTTAATTTAACTTCTTTTGAAAGATCTATCATTAATAAGATCAATTGCTCAATTAGCATCACATATCTTAACTCATAATAATATTATTCCATAATAATATAAAATAACATAATCAAATAATACCTTAACTTATTAGTAATATTATCATTGTTTGATAATATCCTATCACTTAACTGTCATAACATTTCATTATTTCTTCGCATTATTAACCACTTAATAATATTTTATTCCTTAACAAGTATTATTAATCATTCAATAACAACTTACTCACTGTAGACACTCGAAATTTTCTGCACAACTGTTACTAACATTGCAGGAGGGCAGAATCGTCTTTCGGAGATAACCCTGGAAGACATTTCACATCCATTCCGGATACTACCGGAAGTTCAATCTCAACCCCAGACCATACACCGGGAGTATCATTCTCAACCCCGGAACACATACCGGGAACATCATTTCCAACCTCGGAGATAACCGAGTTTCGTCCTTGGCGATAACCCCAAGGAATGCTGTTGCAGTTTCGTTGATAACCCCGGAAATGCTTGTTTTAAACGCATGCTATCAGCTTCAATCAGACCTCCTGCTGAGGCACTCATACCTCAGACCCGGAGCTAACACCGAGCAGACAGACATCCACAAGATGACATTGCGGCATTCAACACTTGCAGCAGTCCAATCTCAGATGTAGCCCTGAGCAACGTCTGCTTTCAACTCAAATCAGCGATAACCCTGATGAGGAGTCATACGTCATCTTGCTACCTAAACACCTGCGCGTCGTCTCAACACTTCATACATACATACATACATACATACATATAACAATGTCCTTCAAGAACCAGGAGTTCCAATCCCGAGTGAGTATTATGCGTGGTAGCACACCGGATATAATTTGAAGCTTGAAGACCATGGGCATGGTCCCCTCTTCCTGACTTCGTACAACCTCTATTCCATGTCATTGCGTAACTCTCCACATAAGCAGTCTGAAGAAGGTCGTATATACCTCGTTCGGATGCTCGGATTGAAGTTCTGCAAGTTCGAGCGAATATTACAAAGGCATGCAGTGCACATACTTGAGACGATGGGACCATGGAACCGGAAGGCGGGCAAACAAGCAGTGCAATTGTGGTCATTTAGTGTAATCATGGCTAGCGACTCTATAAATATAGAGCTTGGGCTAGCCATTTTAAAAAAAAAAAGAAAAAGCGAGGAAGCCTCATCCAATTTGCTTTATACACACCCTATATTGAGTGCTTGCTCTTTTTAAACACTGTTAGCCCACATACAGATTATATAATTACCTGGCATGGAGTCGAGTGTTTATCCATATAGAGTCATAGAAGTCTGCATTGGCAGCCCACTGTAAGCCTTCTTACATTCTATAAAGCCTTTCTCTTCATATTTAGACACACTATTCTACACATTGAGAGTCGTGTTGTGTGCGTATGCCTAGACTTTGGTCCGTGGTTTTCATTTCTGTCTGTATATATATACTTATATATGTATATATTTTTTATATGGACTAACATTATCGAGTTATGCCTCTATTGAGCCTAGACTTATGTCTGGAGCGTTTACTTGCTTTTCTATATATATATACTTATATATATGAACTATTGTCAGACTCTGTCTGATGAGCCTGGATTTTACATCCAGAGCGTTTACTTGCTTATATATATATATAATTATTGTCAGACATATCTGATGAGCCTATATTTTATATCCGGTGCGTTTAATTGCTTATATATATATGTATAATTGTTGTCGGACATATCCGATGAGCCTGGATTTTATATCCGGTGCATTTACTGCTTTTATGTATATATATATATATATATATATATATATATATATATATTCTGTCAGGCCTAGAGTTTACTTCGTGGCCTTTTATAGCTTTATTTACATTTCGTCTCACCTGGAGTTTACTTCGTGGCGGTTGATAGCATTTACTGCTTTATTTACATTTTTGATCCCCCATGGAGTTGCTTCGTGGTGGTTGATCATGCACACACACACACACACACACACATATATATATATATATATATATATATATATATATATATATATATATATATATATATATATATATATAATCGCCATCGCTTTCCATACAAATTGCATAGCACCATGTGAGCCTCGAGTCAGTGATCACAGATTCAGTTTACTGAATCTAGATTCGGTTCCCGTAATGGACTTTTTCAGCTGTAAGCAGCTTGTACATTATTTATAGTGTACAAATTTCCTTGGATGGGTGTCATGCCCATAAGGAGTTCTAAGATCGTCAGATATTATTTTCTTGAAGATGCCTCACATCTCAAAAAAATAAAAGCAAACAAGTTTAACATTTAACAATAAAATGGAAGTATGAAAAGGTCTCAATTCCTATTGAGCATGTGGTTTGAAAAACCTCTTTTTACAAAACTTCATTGCTATATCTTGGTTAAAACTGAATTTTTCCATAAAATTCAAACCTTATGTATATAGGTGCGAACGAGGCCTCGCACTACTTTCAAATAATTGCACATTGATCCACACACACACACACACACATTCATATAACAGTTTCTTTGAGAAGTGGCGGTCACCGTATAACACGGATGATCTCCAGGGTGCCTAACACCTTCCCTCCGTAAATCAAGCCCCCGAACCCTAATGAATCTCGGTTTCACAGACTCGTTTAACAGTTTCACATCACTGGGACAATGTGCAAACCTTTTTGGTTGCGTTGGTGCAACCAGTTAAAAACACCAACTGGCGACTCTTAAAGTCAAATCGTCGACATTACACATGTTAGACCTTTTTCACTTGTTTTTTCAAACAAATCTCACATTAACATGAGAACACCAAAGAACAAGTAACGAAAAGGGACACTAAAAAATCCCGACGTCGACAGGTGGCGACTTTGCTGGGGACTCCAGTAAGAGGGCTTAAGCCGCTATTACAAGCTTTTCAAAATTTTTATATGCTTGTGTGTGAATGTTGCATTTACATTTATGATGAATGTGTACTAATGCATCTTACTTACTGCACTGCTAAATATCTATCTATGATATTAGTGCTTTGCACATGTCATTATTTTGCATGAACAGTGAGACACATTGTATGTGAATGTATGTTGTGTGGTTCCTCCACCAGGAGGCTATCCTATCGGTGTTTGATTACTGGACTCGTAGGAAGACTAATTCCAACGAGGCTCGGGAAAGGCACCACCTAGATTCGCTCCAGTTGAAAGATCGGATTAACTTCCCGTAAAGTAGATTGCGATGATCTGGGAACCTTCATGCCAAAAAGTCGCGAGAGTAACCTAAGATAAGTCAACCTCTGATAAACCAAATGCGGAGGAAAGTTTCTTCATGCTCTCCATTTTCAATTACTTGTAAAGCATTTACTTGTAATTTAATTCCATGATCATTTATATGTAATGGAAAAATATGAAGAATATATGTGCACACATGACATATTATCAATTAACAACCATTTTTGAAGGACCATATTCCTAAAACGGACACATCATGATAACATTTACATTATCCCTAAGACTAAACTACATAAGTCTTTTGTAGGGAAACAATTGGGCCTGTTACCCGCTCAAAATCCAAAAAGACCACGAGCCTACAACCAATCATATCTTCTTCTGACCAGTCTAATACTGTTTCCCAAGAAGAATTTGGCAGATTGAGTAAAAAAATCACAGACTTGGTCGTTACTCACTGAAAGAACCGCATCACCCACCTGTGGTACAAAGATACCTACACATACAGAATCCTCTACACAAGGGGGAGCCCAAGGTTTGGAAAAAACAATTCCAGAACCTCAGTTGGATACAACCAACAAAGACCCTGAAAACACCCATCTCAAAGGAGATCTAGACACCGGTGACATCAGGAAGAAGGTCCTCCAAATGGAGGAAACTATCCGTGTTCTCAAAGGGATTGGAACACATGGAAGTGTCTCTCATATACTGACCTTTGCATATTCCTTGGTGTTCATTATCCAGAGAAATTCAAAACCCCTGATTTTGAAAAATATGACGGATTAGGGGATCCTTATACACATTTGAAAGTGTTCATTGGAGAACTTGGATCTTATGCGGAAAATGAAAAGCTCGTAATGTCATTGTTCCGTAAGAGTCCGATCGAGAAGCCCGTTTATGGTATACCAGATTAGACAACTCCAAGATCCATAGCTGGGAAGAGCTAGCTCACGCCTTTCTCACTCAATACAGTTTTCAATATCAGATGGCTCCTGACCGGTACCAAATTACCAAGGTCAAGAAACAGTCTAATGAGTCATTTAGAGAGTATGCTCAAAGGTGGAGGCGCCTTGCTGCTCAAGTTATTCCTTCCATGACAGAATCAGAAATGGTCATGACTTTCATAGATGTACAAGAAGCTCTTTTCTATGAGAGAGTTCTAGCTGATATTGGCAAACCATTTTCTAAAATGATCAAACACGGAGAGATGGCTGAGATGGGATTGAAGTCAGGTAAGATTCAAGACCTAGCTGCTCTTAAAGCTGTTCCTGAGCACATCTAATCCGGATCTTATGGAAACAACCCCCGGAGGGTCCATAAAAAGAAAGAGGAGGATGTTTCCTTGATATTATAAGGTCAAAAAGGCAGTTAGAACATGCCTATACAGAGGAGAAACTACTCCCCTTTCCAAGCACAGTCTTCAAACCCTCCATTGCCTAAAACTGGAGAAGTAAAGCGACCTCGAACGTTCACACCCTTATGGGACTCTCTCGAGAATATTCTTGCTCTTCTGACTAATCAGAAGAAAATCACACGTTTGCTTCCACCAGCCAACCCTAATGAGAAGGGTTTGAATGCTACTCGAAAGTTTGCTTATCATGCCGGAGCACCTGGACATGATACTCAAGATTGTTGGGCCTTGAAATAGAAGATCCAAGATTTAATAGACAACGGTGAGATCGTGGTCACCAAACCAGATCAACCTCATGTGCAAGACAACCCTCTTCCTCAAGACAAAGAAGAAGAGGTCAACATGATCAGTTGGAGCACTGGGCAAAGTTCCAGTTTTAATGATGAGCCATCTCAGACCATCAAAGACGGTGTTGATAGATGGGATTATGCAAAGTTCCAGTTTACTATGGAACAAAAGATGAAAGCTCTTTGCAAATAAATTGAGCAATTGGCGGAACTGGTGACCCATCAGCATCAAGTCACACGTAAATTAATCAGACATGAGCATGCCTATCTCCTTCCGTTTGTTATGAATGCTCCACCCTCACCTTCAGAAATCGAAGCTATGGAGGATAAGGTTACAAAGCGAGCAAATACTAAAGCCCGTTGGGATTTTTCCAATCAGAGGGAGTTCACCTATCTAGGCCAACCTATGAAGGAAATATTTCAAATGCTGATCAATGAAGGAAGAATTACATCCCTTCTACCTCCAATTAATCCTCGTGCAGGATGGTTTATCCCTGATGGAGTGTTGTCAATATCATTCCTATTCTCACGGTCACAGCACAAATGAATGTTGGGCACTCGCCATCTTATTCAAAATCTCATTGATAGCGGTGTCCTGCAGCTGGCAGACGATAACACTGTGCAACTTGAGAGTGGGATTACATGGAAGGGATCAGTAGCAGTGATATCCGTTGAGGATTATGATACTGTCAAAGCATTTCCCATACAGATAATTCAACTCAAAGGAGCTGACAATCCTTTGAAAGTGGTCGCACCTGAGCCAATTTCCTTACCTTTCAGACCACAATATCCTGTTGTCAGCTAACACAAAGTTCCATGGAATTATGGAGAAGTTGAAGGATCCACGTCTTATACTACTGCTACAGTGTCGAAGGATAATCCACTGTATCTTCCTCAAAGGGTTATCAAGCCTACCCTCAAAGCAAAGGGGAAGATTCCCATGGAGAAGATTGAAAAATTTCTCCACACTATGGGTCATAATGAAGCCAAGGTAGTTTTAAGCTTGAGAGAAGCTCCACATCAGATATCAATACTGGACTTGGTTTTCTCTTCCGAGGATCATCGGAAGATTTTATTGAAGGTTTTGGAAGAAGCCAATTTATCGAAATCAGTGGATGTGGAAATATTTCAACATATGGTTGATCACATTTTCAACAACAATGTGATATCCTTCACTGATGACGATATACCTCCCGAAGGGACTAGTCATTGCAAGCCACTGCACATCGCAGTGTTATCCTCCGGGTATATGTTAGCTGGAGTGTTGATAGATGGAGGTTCATCTGTGACGCCCCCAAAATAGGTATACATCACCCATCTTGAGTCGCCAAATACATGGTACAAAAATACAAATATAACTTAATAATATAACTGTCGTGTAAAATATGACAAAACATAAACTGAGAGTTTTAATAAGAATATTGTCATCTAGACAATATCCACACTCAATGGAGTCCTCATTACATTTATTGTCACACTATTTAACAGAATAGTGAGGACTACTAATGCTATCATCTGGACCGTCACTCCGTTCCCTGACTCGTCCCAGCTATATTCTCATTTCCTGAAGAGAACAATGAAAGAAAAGGGTGAGCTCAACTAGCCCAGTAAGAAATATCGTGACTAAGATAATGCAAAATAAATTATCATTAGTCTTCAACAATGTTAAACTGATAAAATATAATAGACATCAAGTTTAACTGCAGCGGAACAAGCAATCCATTAGAAGAGTCAAGTTGAGAATAAAATCTACTATCTTCTATCATTTAAAAAGTTTTCAATAATTTTTATCGCTGAGACTCAGCTTAACAAATAAACCACATCATCGAGTCATCCCTACACTACGGGCCATGGATATTCATTAAATCATCCATGGTCATGACTATACCGAATAATCCCTGGTCATAATCATACCAAAAATAGTCCATCAATGCACTACAGGCTACTGAGGACTTTTACCACCTCATTTATAACATTATAGGTCATGATTATACCGAATGATCCCTGGTCATAATCATACAAAGTCCATCTATGCACGTAAGCCAAAGATGACTTTTATCATAATATAAGCATGAGGATGATGACAATGACATAATAATTTAATAAAACAAGTTCAAGAATAAATTTTAAAGATTTATAAGTTAATTTATCCTGAACTCAATAATGTCCAAATTGTCAACATGATACTTCTTTGTGGAGTAAAAATTCAAGAATGCTCAGAAGAATATTTCCATTAAAAGATACTGGATGAAGCGCAAATATCAAGGATATTCCACTAATTTCATGAAGTATAGAAGTCAAAGCTTTAACCAAATGAGTATAAGAGAATATATGAAACTGCAAATGGATTTTCGTCCCCTACGCGGTAATCCACTTAGACAGATTATTTTCAAAATTTAATAACGAATGAATACAAAGGTTCATTCACCATGCATGTGATAATCCACATAGACAGGTTATTCCAACAGAATGATAAAGAATGGAATACCAGAAGAAATCACCATGCATGCGATAGACCGCACAGATATGTTATTCCAATAGAATAATAAAGAATGGAACAGTCATGCAGAACTTGACCGATGAGGATATTAAACGAATAATAAATAATGGAACCAGTCCAAGCTTAAACGCACGCATGTGATATTCGGCGCGAATAATAAATGATGGAACCGGTCCCGCCAGAACGCGCACGTATGAGGATATTCACGTAATAATAAAGAACGGAATAATAGAAGAATTTCACCATGTATGCAGATTTAGATAAACAAAGTTATTCCAACATAATAATGAAGAATGGAATAACAGAAGAATTTCACCATGTATACGATACTTCGCATAAATAGATTATTCCAATAGAGTAATAAGGGATGGAATAACAATAGCTCTCTTCATGAATACGAAAGAAATAATACCCCTTACCTCAGAAGAAATTGGATACTGGAATAGTGACGTAACCGGCTTCTCTTCTTCTTTCTCTCTATAGATTTTCTCTCTATAGCTTCTCTCTATAATTTCTCTCTATAATAATTGCTCTATAGCTTTAGTGAATTGGTGAGAAATGAAGGAAGAATGAGCTTCTATTTATAGAAAAATATAGTTTCGATAATTGCACGTTTTGGGGCTCAAAAATTACAGTATAATACCTCCAACTTTTCTTTCATTTTTGATTTAGTCCTGCAAGTATTATCAAACTTGCACCACCTCCCCTAATAGTAAATAATGTGAATCAATAGTTATAATCATGTGAAAATACAAATTACGGTATAGTATCTCCATCTATACCTCCATCTTTAATTTAATCATGCAAGTATTATCAATCTTGCATCAACTCCCCTAATAGTATAAGAATGTGATTCAATAGTACACACATGTGAACAAATAGTTATATAAGCATGTGAATTAGTAGAAATTAATTGCTCATTTATCTGATAAATTCCCCGATTTATCAATATAACCCTCAGACATCAATTATCATCGGAATAGATGTCGATTACCACTAACACTAATAATCCCAACACAATGGAACTATCAAATTTATCTTTAATCAACACGAACTTATTCATCATTAATATTATAACTCAAAATATTTAACAACCGTGTCATTTCCGGAAAGAGGGGCTTTCAATAAGGATTTCTCCCTATGGCGCTAATTAGGTGACCAAACCTCTCCTTGGCGTAACTTCTAGACATTGTAAATATTTCAATTTAATAATATGAATAACTTTGTCGTCTCAATTATTGATTTAATAATATATC
Source organism: Panax quinquefolius (assembly GCA_020205615.1). Lineage (NCBI taxonomy): Eukaryota > Viridiplantae > Streptophyta > Magnoliopsida > Apiales > Araliaceae > Panax > Panax quinquefolius. The sequence goes on from CM035159.1 coordinate 56,675,321, forward strand.
ATATAATGCGATGATGATCTTTGTGACAATAATCGAATCAATAATATGAGAGATATGATGCAACAATTACTGTAGCAATAATTGAGTATAACTGAGTGACTTCTCACGTAAGCATCAATAACCAATACCGTGTGCTACTATGCAACCACGCGTATTACTTTACTTTTACTACCGGGTAGTTCAACAGTTTTAACGGTAACACTTCCGCCGTTATTTTTATAACAAGATAATTCTGTCGTTTTCTTACTACGATAATACTTACGCTCAGGTATCACTAATGATTGTCTTGCCGCATTTAATATTCCTGTTAAAACGAATATTCCCTGACCAATCAAATATTATATAACCACTTGCTTACTTTAGAAAATTTATAAATATTACCCACAACTATAACATTATATCATATTCACACCATAATATTCAAAAATATATTTCGAGAGAAATTAATCTTTATTCATAAAAGTTGGGATCTTACAACCTCCTCTTCTTATGAAATTTCATCCTCGAAATTAAGGTGCGTACCTGGTATATCGAAGAGGTGAGGATATCTTGACTTCATCTCAAATTCTAACTCCCAGGTCATTTATTCCACATCGTAGTTTCTCCACAAAACTTTGACTTGAGGTATAACCTTGGAGCGTAGAATATGGTCCTTCTTATCCAAGATTTTAAAAGGTAACTCTTCATACGTTAAAACTTCCTCTATCTCATCTGGTTCTAATTTAATAATGTGGTTCAGGTCTTTCACATATTTACGTAACATAGATATGAGGAAAATGTTATGAACATGAGACATACTTGGTGGTAAGGCGAGTCTATAGGCCACAGTTCCTACTCGTTCGAGGATTATAAATGGGCCAATGAATCGAGGATTGAGTTTTCCTCTCTTTCCAAATCTTGTAACTCATTTCCATGGAGCAACACGTAACAACACATGATCTCTCATATTGAATTCCACGTCCTTTCGATGAAGATCAACATAACTCTTTTATCGATCTTGTGAGGTTTTTATACGTTGTCGGATTGTTTGAATCTTTTTCGTAGTCATACATACCAAATCCAATCCCAACAACGTTGCTTCACCCACCTCATCCCAGCATACTGGAGAACGACACTTTCTTCCATACAACGCCTCAAATGGAGCCATGCCAATACTTGCTTGATAACTATTGTTGTAGGAAAACTCCACCAATGGTAAGAACTTATCCCAACTTCCCTTGAAGTCAAGGACACGAGTCTTAATAAATCCTCAAGAGTTTGAATAGTCCTCTCTTGATTGTCCGTCCGTTTGAGGATGATAAGCCGAACTAAATCGTAAATTCCGTGCCCATAGCTTTTTGCAAACTAACCCCAAATCTTGAAGTGAATCTTGGGTCTCGATCAGAAAATATGGATACTGGCATACCATGCAGTCTTACAATCTCGTTTATGTACATACTAGCAAGATGATCAAGTGTATAAGCTTCTCGTATCGGAAAGAAATGAGCAGACTTGGTTAATCTATCAACAATGACCCAAATCACATCTATGCCTTGAGAAACCTTGGGAAGACCAGTAATGAAATCCATGGTAATGTGCTCCCACTTCCATTTTGGAATTTCAAGTGGTTGCAATGGACCTTTTGGCACTTGATGCTCCGCCTTGACTCGTTGACAAGTTAGACACCTTGAGATAAACAGCGTTATCTCTCTCTTCATATTGCTCCACCAAAATGTATGTCAAAGATCACGATACATTTTGGTACTCCCAAGATGGATTGCAAATGGTGTGTTGTGCGCTTCCATCATGATTTTATACTTCAAATCAGAATCGTTAGGAACACAAAGTCTGGAGTTGACTCGAAGTATTCCTTCTTCATCGATTCTTGCTTCCAGAATAGCACCTTCTTGTACTTTCTTCCTCATACGTATCAGCTCCAGGTCTGTAGCTTGAGCAGCTTTAACTTTATCGATTAAAGTTGGTTCCACTCGTATATTCGCCATCATCAAATGGGTCCCTAGAGTCTTTAACTCTATTTCCATCCTTTCCAAGTCATACACAATGGGCCTTTGCGTTGACAATAATGCACTCGTGCCCGCATATGATCTTCTACTCAATGCTTCAGCTACTACGTTCGCTTTTCCAGGATGGTATTGGATGGTATGATCATAATCTTTCAACAACTCAAGCCATCGTCGTTGCCGCATGTTGAGTTCCTTTTGAGTGAAGAAATATTTGACGCTTTTATGATCCGTATAGATCTCCACCTTCTCTCCATACAGGTAATGCATCCAAATCTTAAGTGCGAAGACAACAGCTGCCAACTCTAGATCATGAGTAGGATAATTCCTCTCATATTCTTTGAGTTGTCGTGAGGCATAGGCTATGACTTTTTCATGTTGCATGAGAACACATCCTAACCCTTTGCCTGAAGCATCACTGTAAATGACAAATCCCTCCGTGCCAGATGGTATTGTCAGAACAGCTGCTGAAATGAGTCTCATCTGATTTATTGAAAACTCTTCTCACATTCCTCGCTCCAACTGAATTTTGTATCTTTTTGAGTCAGCTGCGTTAATGGAGTAGCAATTCGAGAAAACCCTTCTACGAATCTTCGATAATAACCAGCTAAGCCGAGAAAGCTACGTACTTCAGTTACTGACTTAGGTTGCTCCCAAATTTGAATTGCTTCAATCTTTGTCGGGTCAACAGATATTCCATGATTTGATATTACGTGCCCAAGGAATGCTACTTCCTCAAGCCAGAACTCGCATTTCTTCAACTCGGCATATAGCTTATTTTCACGAAGCTTTTGAAGTATCAGCCTCAAGTGTTGCTCATGGTCTTCACGGGTTTTGGAATAAATGAGGATGTCATATATAAAGACGACCACAAAGTGATCCAAATATTCCTTGAATACTCGGTTCATCATATCCATGAAGGCAGCAGGAGCATTAATCAATCCAAAAGACATGACTAGGAATTCATAATGCCCGTACCGAGTTCTAAAAGCAGTCTTTGGAATGTCTTCAATTTTAATCTTCAACTGATGATATCCAAAATGAAGATCGATCTTTGAAAAGAATTTGGCGCCTTGCAATTGGTCAAACAGATCATCAATACGAGGTAACGAGTACCTATTTTTGATGGTGACATGATTTAACTCCCGATAATCAATACAAAGTCGCATACTTCCATCTTTCTTCTTCAAGAATAGAATAGGAGCACCCCAAGGAGACGTACTAGGACGAATGAAACCGATGTCTAACAATTCCTGTAGTTGGGTTTTTAACTCCTGAAGTTCAATAGGAGTCATTCGATATGGGATGGGTTTTGTATCGGTTTCAAGGTCGATACAAAATTTAATTTCACGCTCTGTGGGTAGGCCAAGAAGTTCTTTAGGGAATACGTCAGGAAATTTATTAACAATAGAAATATCATTCAAATCTGACGTATTTTTATTTAAATCCGTGACATGGGCTAAGAAAGCTTGAAATCCGTTTTTCAATAAACGAATAGCTTTATGGCTTGATATGACAGTGATTGATTTTAGTGGTTTGGCTGCTTGAATTTGTATAATAGGTTGGTTAAGAATATGAAAGCTAACAACCTTACGAAAATAATCGATTTTAGCATGATGAGTAGTTAACCAATCAATCCCTAAAATCACATCAAATGCAAGTATTTTCAAAGAAATAAGATCGACAGGTAACGTGCGGTTACTGATTTGAATCAAACAAGACTTATAAACAGTGGATGTAATGAAGGTTTCTCCCAACGGAGTTTCAACAGATAAGTCAAAGTTTAATTTCTCCGGAGTCAAATTTAAACGTTGAGCGCAAGTAGGAGAAATGAAAGAATGGGTAGAACCAGTATCAAATAAAGTATAAACTTTGCTAGAGTTTATGATTAGCTTACCCGTGATCACCTCGTTCAGATTCCTCGCTTTTTGGGAGGTTACGACAAACGCTATCCCTTGAACTACCGGTATTGTCTTGTCTGGGACCCCCTTTGATGCCTCCATTGTAAGACCCCAAATTATTAATAAATGAAATTTATTTTCCTCTATTTATTATTTTGAAATAGTAAGGGTTGATTTGATTAATGTGGATAGTTATGGGTAAAATACGTAAATATTTTGAATAAGCAAGTGGTTATAAAATATTCATTATTGTCGGGGAATATTCGTTTGGTCGTGGAATATTCGTATCACGGGGAATATTAAATGCGGCGGCCTTGATCTTTTATGGGCCCATATATCTAAAAGCGATTGGATGAAGAAAACGACAAATATAAGTTGTTTATAAATAAAAACGTAGTTGTTATCAATTATCTTGTTGGAATACCGGTGGTTTAAAACACATTAATACACGTTGTTGAACAAGTAGCACACGGTATTGCACCAATTATTGATTCTTACGTAAAGAAGGCACTACTCAATAATTATTCTGAGTAATTACTATTCAGTATTTTATTTTATTGATTCAATAATTGCTGCATTGATATTTTATATTACTGTTGTTTCAATAAATTGTCATTACACAGTATTTTCCATTATCGGAGCAATAATTCATATTATCTGAATAATATTATTGGATAACATTATTGGCAATGTCTAGAAAGTTACGCTCAAGGAGAGGTTTGGTCACCTAATTGCGCGCTAGTAAGGAGAGATCCTTATTGGAAAGCCCCCTCTTTCCTGGGAACGGCCTGGTTGCCAGTACTGTGATTCTGTAATATTATTTGTGAATAATTAATTATTGATTTATATGATGAGGAAAATATTGATTTTATGTGGATATAGATGGAGAAAATTTTAAAATGACAATTGTTGAAAATTAATATTTTATCTTTTTACGATAAAATAATTCATTTAAATATATTATTTAAATAATATATTAATGAGTGATATTTTTATAATGAATGTGGGATATATGAGTATATGAGGAGGAAAAGTATTTTGTGGCATTAAATGTTTAACACATATTTTGTGTGTTGGTGGATACAATTATTGATAGAAATTTGATTATAGCACAGTAAAATCATCCGTTTATGGATTTGGTCCAATTTTCATTTGGAATTTGAAAAACTTTCTTTTGAAAAGTTGTAGAGAATTGAATTTCCTATAAAAATTAGCGAGATTCAAATTTTTACGATAAAGGGCTATTTATTATGAATTATTGAAGTTTCAAGCTCCAAAATAATTAATTTTGAAAGTTTAAAATATTTAAAATAGGAAAAATTTTTTTTTGTTTTGTGGGCAGCCCTAGCATGTGCAAGATAAGTTGAAATCGGTTGTCAAAATGTGCGTAGAGAATTTGTAATATATATAATATTATTATATTAAATTTTCTACTTTGGTGTTCTAAAGCATTTTCCTATAAATAGGGTGCTTAGGTTAGAATTGAAAATCACACCGAAGTAAATCAAGTTTTTCTCTCTATATTATCGGTTTATTCTTGTGAGTATTTTGAGTATACTTTGAGTATTGCTATACTGGTGCAAGTTCAAGTCATAGGCTATATCAAGGTGTTTCAACTAGAAGTATTGTCTTTCGAGGTAAGGGATGTTATTTTATTCGAAAATGATATTATTTCTTCAATATCATTATCTTTGAAATATTGGTTGGAACTTTTATCAAATTTGGAACTTTTTCATGTTCGGGTTCTTATTCATGAGTTACTATTCATGAGTTACTATTCACGAGTACTATTCATGAAGCATGATGATGTTTTTTTTTTGTGAAATTTCTATCTTTTGGTGTTAGAGTTACTATTCACGATATCACTAAGACTATTCACGAATCTGACACTATTCACGAATACTGCACTATTCACCAAAAATGAAATTTCTTCTTTTTTGTCCAAAATATCTATTATGGATACTAGCTTTGATTGTATCCATGTTTTGATCATTCTTGAATTTTACTCCACTACGATTACTTATGAAGTATTTTGAACTTGGATTGTTTAAAATACGAATCCTTAATATTTGTTCTTTTGTTTTCTTTGGATTCATTTTTTTGAAATATTTTTCATCATCCTCAATCCTAAATGATGATATTATTGAATATCTTTGGCCTGTAGTGCAAAGATGAATGATTTCTTGATGAATATCTTTGGCCCGTAGTGCAAAGATGAACAGGTGTTGAGATGAACATGACTGATTGATTAATATCTTTGGCCTGTAATGCAAAGACGAATATTTGATTCCAGATATATATTGATAGATGTTACAGGGATAAAATATCAACGATGAACTTTTAAATTCATATATAAAAGATAGTAGTTTGCATTCTCTACTTAACTCTTCTAATGAATTATTATTTCCGCTGCGAAGATTGATTTAAAACTGGTTGTCTATTGTATTCTATTAGATTTTTCCCTGTTGAAGACTAACGATAATTTGTTGTATATTATCTTAGTCATAATATTCTTTACTGGGCTAGTTGAGCTCACCCTTTTCCTTTTTGTTCCATTTTTCTTCTCAGGAGGCGAGAATGTAGCGAGTACTAGTTGGGGTATGGAATGAAGGTTCTAGAGAGAGTTGTTTAGTAGTCCTCGCCATTTTTGTAAAATAATGTATCAATAATTGTGATGGGGATTTATTTGCGTGTGGATATTGTCTAGAAGACAATAATTGTATTTAAACTCACAGTATATATGTTGTCGTATTTTGCACGACAAATGTATTAATAAAGTTGTAGTTATTTCTGTACCATGTATTTGGCGACTCAGAATGGGTTGGATGGAATGGACCTATTTTGGGGGCGTCACATCCATCCCAGCTGGACTTGACTTTGGTGCATGGAAAAAATTGGGCTAGGTGGCCTTCTTTTCCACAATTATAACATGCTTTGGACTGCATCGTGCAGTTTGGACTTATGTGTCCTTCCCCTCCACATTTGTAACATACGACCGACGGTTGTTCTCCTTCCTTAACAGCGAGTGTTTGTGCTGACGTCTTTCCATCTTTGCTGAACCTTCTCTTCTTGAACTTTCCACTCCTATTGTCTTGGCCATGATTACCACCGAAGTGGTTATCGTTTCTGGCAGGTTGATTCCCTCCGCATTTGTTGTCACCGCTTCGATGACTGCTACCACTTGTATTATCAATTTATCGGCTGCTCTCTCTTGGTTGGGTTGACTCATTATCATGCTTTAATAATTGAGCCCTATTCACAACATCTGAATACAAACACAGTTTATGAGAGATAAGGAATTGACGTATCTCGGGTTTTAAACCTCTTAAAAACATCCGTGTCATTCTCTCCTCATTATCAACCAAGTGGGACGTAAACTGAGATAACTCGGCAAACTTAGCTTCGTACTGCGCTACGGTTATATTGTTTTTCTTAAGCTTGATGAAATCTACCTCCTTCATGTGATGAATACTTTCAGGAAAGTACTTGTCGTTGAACAGCTCTTGGAATTTCTCCCAAGACATCTTGGCGGCGGAGTTATACGCTTCTGATTCCCACCAAGAATCGTCCTCTGCACTGCCGCAAACATGACGGTGGCAAAGGGAACCTTTTGCTCCTCGGAGCATCCCAAGACATCAAATATCTTGTTGATCTCGCTTTATCCACGTCTCGCGCTTTAAGTAGTTTTGGCTCTCCAAAAACTCGGTGGTCCCCAGCTCCTTGAATCGCTTAGCGGTGACCGTCCGAGAGTTGTCAATGTTTCCACCCGCATTTTGGATGAGCCGCTTTGCTTTGATGTTGCATGAATTGCATAAAACCTCGAACATCCCATCGTTCACCATTTCATCGGTGTTATTGTTTTCATGAGGATTATTGTTTTCTGTTGCACATTACCCTGGGCATTGATCGTTGGTGACTCAACGGTCTCATGTGCTTCATTGCTTATCTCAACATTTTTGGATGCCATTTTCAAATACTACAACAAAACAAGGGTTAATTAACATATCACATATTATCCCAATACTCTGACCGACCAATTAAATAACATATAAGCTTAGGTAGGTCATACTAGAGAAGGAATTCCCCGTCTCTCCCCTCCTAGTTCTTGTCTCACATCTCGGCCAGGATCATATATCCTAAGCTTTGATACTTAATCGTGACACCCCAAAATAGGTATACATCACCCATCTTGAGTCGCCAAATACATGGTACAAAAATACAAATACAAAGCGTCGTGTAAAATACGACAAAACATAAATCGAGAGTTTTAATACGTATATTGTCATCTAGACAATATCCACACTCAATGGAGTCCTCATTACATTTATTGTCACACTATTTAATAGAATAGTGAGGACTACTAATGCTATCATCTGGACCGTCACTCGTTCCCCGACTCGTCCCAGCTATATTCTCATTTTCAAGAGAAAAATTGAAAGAAAAGGGTGAGCTCAACAAGCCCAAAAAAAATATCGTGACTAAGATAATGCAGAATAAATTATCATTAGTCTTCAACAATGTTAAACTGATAAAATATAATAGACATCAAGTTTAACTGCAGCAGAACAAGCATTAGAAGAGTCAAGTAGAGAATAAAATCTTAGAAGAGTCAAGTAGAGAATAAAATCTACTATCTTTTATCATTTAAAAAGTTTTCTATAATTTTTATCGCTGAGACTCAGTTTAACAAATAAACCACATCATCGAGTCATCCCTACACTACGGGCCAAGGATATTCATTAAATCATCCATGGTCATGACTATACTAGAATAATCCTCGGTCATAATCATACCAAAAGCATCCATCAATGCACTACAGGCTACTGAGGACTTTTACCACCTCATTTATAACATTACAGGTCATGATTATACTGAATGATCCCTAGTCATAATCATACAAAGTTCATCTATGCATATAAGCCAAAGATGACTTTTATCACAATATAAGCATGATGATGATGACAATGACATAATAATTCAATAAAACAAGTTCAAGAATAAATTTTAAAGATTTATAAGTTAATTTATCCTGAACTCAATAATGTCCAAAATTTTAACATGATACTTCTTTGTGGAGTAAAAATTCAAGAATGCTCAAAAGAATATTTCCATTAAAAGATACTGGATGAAGCGCAAATATCAAGGATATTCCACTAATTTCATGGAGTATAGAAGTCAAAGCTTTAACCAACTGAGTATAAGAGAATATATGAAACTGCAAATGGAATGAATACAAAGGTTCATTCACCATACATGTGATAATCCATATAGACAGGTTATTCCAACAAAATGATAAAGAATGGAATAACAGAAGAAATCACCATGTATGCGATAGACCACACAGACAGGTTATTCCAACATAATAATAAAGAATGGAACCAGGTCATGCGTAAATGCACTGACAGGATATTCCGATAGAATAATAAATGATGGAACCAGTAAAGCGTAAATGCACGTATAGACGAGGATATTAGATAGTAATAATAAAGAAATGTAATAATAGAAGAATTTCACCATGTATGCTGTACTTCGCATAAACAGGTTGTTCCAACATAATAATGAAGAATGGAATAACTAAAAAAATTTCACCATGTATGCGGTACTTCGCATAAACAGGTTATTCTAACAGAATAATAAGGGATGGAATAACAATAGCTCTCTTCATGAATACAAAAGAAATAATACCCTTTACCTCAGAAGAAATTGGATACTGGAATAGTGATGTAGCATGCTTCTCTTCTTCTTTCTCTCTATAGATTTTCTCTCTATAACTTCTCTCTATAATTTCTCTCTATAATAATTGCTCTATAGCTTTAGTGAATTGGTGAGAAATGAAGGAAGAATGAGCTTCTATTTATAGAAAAATATAGTTTCGATAATTGCACGTTTTGGGGCTCGAAAAATTACAGTACAATACCTCCAACTTTTCTTTCATTTTTAATTTAGTCCTGCAATTATTATCAAACTTGCACCACCTCCCCTAATAGTAAATAATGTGAATCAATAGTTCAATCATGTGAATCAATAGTTATAATCATGTGAAAATATTAATTACGGTATAGTACCTCCATCTATACCTTCATCTTTAATTTAATCATGCAAGTATTATCAATCTTGCATCAACTCCCCTAATAGTATAAGAATGTGATTCAATAGTACACACATGTGAACAAATAGTTATATAAACATGTGAATTAGTAGCAATTAATTGCTCATTTATCCGATAAATTCCCCGATTTATCAATATAACCCCTGCACATCAATTATCGCCGGAATAGATGTCGATTACCACTAACACTAATAATCCCAACACAATGGAACTATCAAATTCATCTTTAATCAACACAAACTTATTCATCATTAATATTATAACTCACAATATTTAACAACCAGGTCGTTCCCAGGAAAGAGGGGCTTTCAATAAGGATTTCTCCCTATTGGCGGCGCGCAATTTAGGTGACCAAACCTCTCCTCGCGTAACTTCTAGACATTGTAAATATTGCAATTTAATAATATGAATAACTTTGTCGCCTCAATTATTGATTTAGTAATATATCATATAATGCGAGATGATATTGTGACAATAATCGAATAAATAATATGAGAGATATGATGCACAACAATCATTGTAGCAATAATTGAGTATAACCGAAAGTGACTTTTCACGTAAGCATCAATAACCAATACCGTGTGCTACTATGCAACCACGCCAGACATTATATTACTTTACTACCGTGTAGTTCAACGGTTTTAATGGTAACACTTCGTAGTTATTTTTATAACAAGATAATTTTGTCATTTTCATACTACTTAACAATACTTCCGTTGTGTGGTCCATTAATGATTGTCTGCCGTCGCATTTAATATTCCCCTGTTAAAACGAATATTCCCCGACCAATCGAATATTATATAACCACTTGCTTACTTTGCAAAATTTGTAAATATTACCCACAACTATAACATTATATCATATCCACACCATAATATTCAAAAATATATTTTGAGAGAAATTAATCTTTATTCATAAAAGTTGGGGTCTTACACCATGCATGAACAATCTCTCGGTACTCTGGATGGAGAGTCTGATACATATAATATATGCTAAACCAGTTCCCTCTGGGCTGCATAAAGCTGGGAACCTGCATTAAATTACAAATAAACATCAGAACCCTTGTCCCCATAAATGGGAAAAGGAAGATCAACACGGCTATTACCTCATTCGCGTGAAGATAGATCGAGGGGTGACGACTTAAATCATCCAGGAGATCTGGAATCATCATATTTATAGCTGCAACCTCCCTATGGGGAATGAAAGAAGAAGGAGCAGGATCCACAATGGGTACGTCCTCTTCCTCGTCCTCGACATCCGATCTCTCAACCCGGATAGGGCGAATAACTGACTTAGTCAACCGACGAGGCTGTTAGGCTGGGCGAGGCCGAGGAATATCTGAAGCTCTCCTCCTCACATCTGAAGAGTCCCTATGAGAGCTACTCGGCTAGTCTGAATCCATATATATCTGGACAAAAGCCCTCAAATCACCTTAGAAAGGGTGTGGTAAATTCTAACGTGAAGCTCATTAAATTCATATCATAGCTTCATGCATGCATGCATTACTTTAACATATATCTACAGTAGAGTTAAAGTTGCATGTTCATTAAATGCCCAGACTTATGAAAAAAATTTCTCTAGTCTCTTTTGTAAAATAGAGTGTCCACATGCACGTAGGCATGACTAGGTGGAAATTCAGTAGCACACCAACTCAAAGTCATAAAAATTCTATATGCATGAAAAAATGTCAAAAACAAATCCATCATGGTAGCATAATTACCAAGATTGCTTTACTTCAAAATCTTTGCTCATTTGTCCTCAAATAGGATGAAAAAATAGCAGAAAAGGGTGTCAATTGACTGTTTCAAAAGTCAATTTTTTTCACATCAATACATTCAACATGGTAAAAGACTAACATTTATTGCGTTGAATAAATTTTATCAAGTCATATGAGCATGCATATTCACTACTATGTGTTTAGAAGCATTTTATATGATACCTCACTTTCCAACGGTCAAAACTAAAAAAGAAAACATGTACCAGGATAGTGCAGAACGATTGTACGGTGATAGATTTTGCAAAAAATAGCCCAAACTTAGTAAATCTGAAGAAGAAATCTCGAATTCTTTGTGTGGCTTCAACTTAAAAATGACTTGTGAAAGAGATGGGATGGAGTATATAACCCACGGGTGGCTGCGGGTTAACCCACGGCAGCCATGGGTCTACCTACAGCTACCCAGGGTGGTCCCCACCCCTTCTGGCTTGATCAAATTTGAGTTACAAAGGAGGTCCCAGAAGTTAAAAAGTCAAATCAAGGAAAAAGGTGCTACGCGATTAAGCGAAAATGACCTGAAATCCTAAATTCAAAGACCAAACTGTGGGTCTACATGCAAGTCATTGGTATACGCCTGGGTACAGGGTTCAGAAAGCTGATGATAAAAGCTATTGAAAGCGGCCCTTGTTAACATATCATGAATGTCTGATGCCACGAACCTGGGGTTGTGGTTAAAATCAAAAGAATTTAAACTTGTCCAAAGGTATAACTTGTCAGAAAAATGTCCCCAACGGAGATTTCAGACATCCTTGACAATGTAAGCTATTGAAAGCTATTTCAACGAGGGTCAGGCATCCTAGACACTGCAAGCCGTTGGCGACAACTCCAGTGAAGCATTGGAAATGATCTGATGATGAAAGTCGTTGAAAGCTACTTTAAAGAAGATCAGAGTATCTAACGTTGCAAGTTGTTGGCGATAACTCCAGTGAAGCGTCAAAGAAGTTTGATGATGTAAACCATGAAAAACCATCTTCATTGGGGATGATCGATGATGAAATCTGTTATACAGGTCCTCAGTCAAGACACCACAACTGGGATCCTAAGAACATCTCTTTGACTTGTTGGTAAATCAGTCTCAGATAGCACTGATGGACATTTCAAACCACTGGTGACAACCCCAGCATTTTATCGAGAGATTTCTGTGATGAGAGCTTTGTAGACTATCGTTCGAGTATACATCAAAGCAGTTCATTGGAGCTATCATTGACAAATCCATCCCCCAACAAAAATGGCGGGAGCAAGTAGTTATCACATCCTATTTGAAATTATTCCAACAACAACATTCAGTATAACATCAGATCTTGATGCATTGCATTACATCATCTCAATATTATCATATTTTAAATGTTTAGTAGTCTTTATCTTGTTTATGCCATTGCATTTTATAAACATGATAAAGAGGGGCATCTGTAGACACTCAAAATTTTGCATTCCTGTTACTAACCATGCAGGAGGGAAGAATCGTCTTCCAAAGATAACCCTGGAAGCCAAATCAATCCAACCGCGGGAGATCTAGTTCCACTCCCGAAGATAACCCCAGGAGATTAAGTTCCAACCCCGGAGATAACCTCGGGAGATCCAGTTTCCAACCTCAGAGATAACCCCGGAGATCCAAGTTTAAACCCTAGAGATAACCCCGGGAGATCCAGTTTAAGTCCTGGAGATAACCCTGGGAGATCAAGTTCCAACCCCAGAGATAACTTCGGGAGATCCAGTTTCTAACCTCGGAGATAACTCTGGGAAAGTCAGTTCAAACCCTAGAGATAACCCCAGGAAATTAACTTCAAGGCCCAGAGTCAACCCTGGGAGGTCAAACCAACCTCAGAGATAACCTTGAGGATAGTCATAGTCAACAACAGGCTAATCTCAGAGATAACCCTAAGAAAAGACTACTACAACTGCGCCAAAGCCAAAAATAACCCCGAGAAGGGAAAAATTGTCATTTTCCACCTCAACCTCGTCTCAACACATTTCAACTCAAACAACGTCCAAAGATGTCCCACAAGAACCATAACTCAAATCCCAAGTGACAACTGGACAAGACAACTCAAACGGATAGACAACAAAGACTTGGAGATCTGGTCATAGACCTATCCTCCCAGCTTCGGACAATGTCTAATCCTATGTCATTGTGTAACTCTCATCAACAGCTTTCCGAAAAGGCACAACACGCCTTCATCGGATGCCCAGATTGAAATCAATGAAGGTTCGAGCGGATAACCCATAGCCCGAGTGCACGTAGTTTGAGACAACGAGACCCGTCAAAGCCTGGGCCAGCCCGGGCACCCGCAGGTAGACTCACGACCATCTGGTTTAAAAATATGAGCACCCATCAGCTCATTTAAAAAAGAGAAAAAAAAAGAAAAGAGAGAAAACTCTGTCCATTTCATCCTTTAACCTCTTATAGAGTGCTCCATACTTCGTGATTCTTCTTTCTAAACACTTGTAAGCTCGTTTTCAATAATATACTGAAATTTAATCGGTGGAAACTGAGTTTTCAGTCCCCAAAAGCTATCTGAAGTCATCTTGGCAACCCATTGTAAGATTTTTTAGATTTTTATTACTTTTATATATATATATATATATATATATATATATATATAGCCTTGAACTTGAACAACTGAGCTTGGATCGAATATCTGTGGCTTTTACCGCTTATATATATATATATAAGCTATAAAAGCCACATATATTCTATCTAGGCCCATGGTTTTTACCGCTTATATACGCCTATATATAGATAGAGAGAGAGAGAGAGAACCTTGAACTTGAATAATTGAGCTTGAATCGAATATCCGTGACTTTTACCGCTTATATATATATGTATGTATGTGATAGCCCCAAATCCGGGTCCTAAATCACCACGGATCTGGCACAATCATTCTATAACTATTGCGGAAGATATAAACATAAATTGTTTATACAATAAACTTTACACACTATTCCCTAAGGTTGAGTAACCTTAACTTATACATAATTCATAACTTTTCTAACATATAACATTATTATCATTAAATACTATTACAAATCTAACTGTACACATTAACTTAAAGCTATAACTGTCTTTAACCTTTCCTTGTATCTGACGCATTCGTCTTAATCTACAATGTTTATCATGATATAGCAAGGGTGAGCATAAGGTTGCCCAACAAGTATAAATTTATTTGAGGATATATCATGATTGAAAGAGTTTGAATAATAAGCTGGCTATAATTCAATAATATAGTTATGAATTAGCACGAACAAACTTGCATAGCTAAAGAACCTTTAACATGAACATATATATATATATATATATATATATATATATATATATATATATATCTGGACCGAATGGTAATGAAGGGGATCAACCTTTCATACCTGATTAATACATGTAATATGTACAGAGTACAATTTAACAATTCTTAGACATGGCAATCAGCTCCAGCCCTAGAGCCACTCCGCCTCGGCCTCCGACTTTATGGATCGGCGGCGGTCGCTCAGCTGCAGACAATTATGATGATTACAACGAGAACGATGAAGGGCAGGGGAGGAGCAAGACGATGGAGGCGACCGAGGGATGTATCTCCAGGAGGGGAGTGCAGTGGGTGATCTTAGGGGACCCAATGGCGAAGAAACATGTATATTCTGATAGACTCTCCAAGCTTCTGTAAGTCCCCCATATTTTTATGGGTACCCTTGTAAGGCAAGAGCTCCACCCTCAATCTTTTCTCTACAAACAGGTATTCACTCCTCTGTTTCACATTGCGAAGCATCCACATCATGATTTCTAATCTTGTGACTGGTGTTCATGTATTATGAATTGCTAGGATAAAGAATGTTTTGATTTCAGGGTTTTAAAGAAATTAAATAGAAATCCCTGAAAAACACTGATCAAGTTATTGAATTTACATAATGTTAATATATTAAAATTTGTGTTATTCTACGTGTTTGATAGTAATACGTTGCCATAAACCCTTAATTCTTGTTGGTGCTCTTTAATTATTGAATTAATTAATATATTCAGTTTTCAAACAGAAAGGTTCCATTTTAAATTGTTTACAACATCTTCCACATTTACCAGTGTGACCAATATTAATACAAACTATTATTTATGATTAGACTTTCTAATTAATATATTAGTATTTCTAATGGAGTTGCATGTATCCCTCTTCCTCTAAATATTAAGTTTGTAACTTATGTACTTTGTTTGTCTTCTTGGTCCTTGCCCCCTCTTAGATTGCAAATTCTGTGAACCAAGGGAAGCTTGTTCCAGAGGAAGTAATTTTTGGTCTCTTGTCAAAGAGACTTGAAGAAGGAAGCCGTAGGGTGAAAGTGGGTTCATTCGGATGGGATTCCTCGAACAAAGATCCAAGTTTGTGAGTTACATGTTTATTTGAATTATCTTCTTTTTTGTTTTCTTTAAACTATGTACTTAAGTAATATTTTGAGCATGCAACTTGTCTTTTAGGTGCTTAATAGTTGTTGTATCATATTTGAAATCTGTACATATAATCCTCCATTTTTGTATGCCAAACTATTGGAAAATTAGTATCTCACGTGGTTCGATATCTTTGGTGGCATAGTTACATCATTGTGTGACATTATGCTCCCTCCATCCAGGGAAAAGAATCCTACTTGCTCTCAAAATTTCTTGATGTTATTTTTAGTAGGATATTTTGTGTTGACATTGTGTTGGGTATTTATGTTTGTGTGGTGATATGATGTAATCAAACAGTCCTCAAGCTATTTTCAAAGATCCATTCAGGAGGGGTAACCATATTTTGGTAAGTTATTTTGTTTTTAGTTTGTTTAATCTGTTTATTCACTTACAGTTCCCTTGTGTTTTAGATTGTTTTGTTTTTTTCCTTGAGTTCCTTGAGCTACTAATTCTTTTTCAAAGATCCATTTAGATTGTTTCACTTACAGTTCCCCTCCAGTCACCGTCGTTTATTATTGGTATTTAGTACTCATTAGTTATGAGAAACTATTTATAGCACAATCTTTATTTATCAAACTTACCAGAGAAAGAATATGCTCCATATTTATCATGATTCTGTTTATTATGCAGTAATCTCTCTCTTTGGTAGGAATCCTTGTTGAATCCATCATGAAAGCTTTTGACCGGTTATGAACTATTTCTTTCTAATTGATCTTTTCCCAAAATATTTGGATACCTACCGTAATATTAACAAAAGGAGTGTATTCAAATTGAACTTCTTAAAACAGGGCATGGATGTTCTCCTTCTGGACTATTATTAACAGCAAAAATAGCCTCATTTCTTCTAATAACTTTTCTCGTTTAACATGTTTTTTGTTTTGTTTTGAAGATCGAGGCTGCACTTCAAGAAGGGGTTGATTTAATGTCATACGAATACGAATACTACTCTTAGGCTACCCTAAAGCTCTTAGGCTACTGATGTCATACAAATATTGCTCAGGCAAAAATAATTGCAAACAAGATGGTTACTGCCATTTAATGTCTCTACAATGCATAATTGTTTATCTTCCTTCCCTTGATGTCGTCGTATACATGATATCATTTCATTTCCCTTTTAAGTTCACTTGCCAAACAAACCATTGCAGTCAAAGTATTGGAATCAAACTATACTAAGGATGAACTCTGATGTAGTTTCCATTTAGACCATGTACATCATATTTTGACCTGTTATGTCAAGATTATGTCAAACAGGTGCTAAGAATGACTAAAAATTGCCTTTACTCTTTGGTACCTAAATTATCTTGTAATTAGAAACCCAAAAGATGCTCCCATCCACTTGGTGGAAAATAGTAGAAATTTATCAGAAAGAAGAGAATCCAGGATGGTATAGAATAAATCCTACTATTAAAAACAAAAAATTGATAAAAGCGATGTCCTTATTAGACTACAGCTATCCCATAACCATTAGCCACTAGGTGACTAGGTGTTGGTTTTGAATCCTCCCTATCTCAAACATCTAAGTGTACAAAATGAAAGGATATTGTACTTATCACCCAACGCTTAATCATTACTTAGCAATAAGAAGCATATTATCTTCTATGGTCTTTCACAATGGGCATAATACTTCTATATAGTTGTTTATCTTTCTTTCTTTGGTTATGAACTAATTAGCTTCCCAACATTATGCAGGCATATATGTATGGATTCTTTAAGAACAAATGAATCATTTTTTTTACAAGGAGAAATCACTTGGCCTGTCTCTTGGCCTAATATCATCCACAAATCATGATGTAACATACAATCTCTCTTAGCAAAAGTTACTGGCGTATTTTGGGAGAACCTAGTCTTTTTTGCACATGCATAGATTGTAGCTTAATTTTATGGATAGTTTGGTTTATTTTGTGGATTGAAAAGTGAATTTGAGATGTATATATGGATAGTTTGGTATATATTTTGTGGATATAGTAATTTAAAATCGTAAACGAATGGTATTATTGGGATGTTTTTTGAATGGTTGATACATTTTGGCTTTAAATTTAAATGAGAATTTAGACCTTTTAGCTATATATCATGTCATTAGCATATTGCAGGTGCATTGGTAATATAGGTGAATTACAACCTTTTTTTTCTTTTTCTTTTTTATCTATAACATTTTAAAAATGTTGTATATTTGTATAAATAAATGACACCTTCTAAATAGATGACACATTATAAACGTTGTGTAAATGTGCCTAAACGTTGTCTAATATATTAAACTATAACAATTTAGCCAGAAAACGTTGTGGAATCATACCTTCTACAATGTTTTCAAGCATATACTAATTTATGGAAAACAAATTTACAACGCATTTTTTTCTTAAAAAACGTTGTATAATGTGTCTAACTACAACATTTTAAAAACGTTGTGTAAGGGTGTCAAATATATGACACCCTTAACCACGACATTTTTCTGATTGAAACCACAACGTTTTTTCTGCGTTATCTATTTACTGTTTTGTAGTAGTGTGGGTGATCTAAAAGCTTATATATGTAGTCCATATGATAGACTACAACATTAATACAACAACTTGGCCCAACAATTAAACCACAACAAGATCTAGGATCTTAAAATCTTTGTCGAGACCATCTTGGGTTTTCGGGTCGCCTGTAAATCAATTGGTCAATGTCGGTCAACGTACTTTGACCTCTATATCTTTCAATATACACATGATCGACCCCGCTTTCGGTTTTAGATCATAGTCGACATGACAAAGAGCATATCTATAACTTAAAAACACACTAAATAACTAATGAGATAAAGATCTCAGAGGCCCCGACATTGGGATGTCAGCCTTATTTTCACTTTTCCAGATTTAAGAAATCTTCCATTTTGAGCACTTTGATGTTATGGATCTGGGATCTAACAACCCAGATAACTAAAAAACAACTTATTACAAAACTTTAAACAACCAATTACAACATATCACATCAGATCATAAGATTTCTAAAATTTAGGGTTTTTATACCTTTTCTAGATTGATCTTGATTTTCTGATCCTTGATCCTGTTATTTACTTGCTATGAACTGATCCTAGCTTTGTTTATCACTCTCTCTCACTCTAGATTTTGAAAATTGAGGAGAGAGAAGTTCTTGGAGGAAAATGAAAACTAAAGTAACTTTTTTTACTTTAAATCGCTTTATGCTTAGATTCAATGTATGCAAATCTTGCTAGGTGGCACTTGATCGATCTTGGATAGATATATTGCACATGGCATATCAATTAGGTTACCAACTCAATATTATGGCTAGATTTACAAGCCACCTATTAAAGAATGTGATAAAAGGGCATTCTAGTCATTTGATTCCTACATTTAATGGCATAATTGTAACATGTGCAAACTCTTATGTTAAAACCTAAGGTTTCACAAATTAATTCTAGAATTTCCAAATTAAGGCTTTAAAAATGGAAAAATTAAACTTTCTAATTTATAATTAGTATTTTCTAATTCTATTAAAGCTTACTAATCACTCTCAAGCTTGCTAATTAGGATTAATGTTTCCTAATTAACATTAAAAATTTTAAATAATATCTGTGGTTTTCCAAAAATGTGAATTATGATTTATAACCCAAGAATTAGGGTTTCCAACATTAAAATTAGGGTTTTCTAATTAAAAGAATTTCTAAATAATCAAATAGGCTTACCCCTAATTAGATTTGTGATTAATTAATACACAAAAACCGTATACCTTGTATTTAAATCCCCAATTTAGGGTTTCAAATTCCCGAAACTAAAATTAGGGTTTCTAGAGTCAGTTTCTAGGGTTTCTTATAAATTGTAAGAATTTTCTAACTAAACGTTGACGTTCTTAATATACGATTAGGGTTTGACACAAATATAGCTTATCTGGTCAACCTTTGACCCTTAACCACCTTCTATACACATATAATACCTTATTCACGAACATATACACATATACACTTAATCTTGCATAATTCACCAAAATCCTTCACAGAATTTTGAAATCCTCAAAATTCCTTCCTAAAAATGTCAAATCCATTCACTTATTTTCTGTCGAGGTTCTAATATTGAACCTTAAATTAATCATTTATGATTTTAAAAATTTCTAAATTCTTGGGTTGTCACATTGACCCCTTCTTCTAAGAATTTTGTCCCCGAAATTCACCTTACACCATCCTACTTACACCATTTGTGACGCCCCCAAAATAGGTATACATCACCCATCTTGAGTCGCCAGATACATGGTACAAAATTCAAATACAAACTTAAATATACAACATGCGATGTGAGTTTTAATACAAATATTATCTTCTAGACAGTATTCAAACTCAAAAATTCTCATATATACTGTGAGTTTCAATACAAATATTGTTACGTATATAATACGACAATATTCATATTTAAATTATTACAATGCCATATAAAGTACAACAACAAATATATCAAGTCTCCGAAGGAACACGAGAAGATTTCTGTTCTCCTCATTCTAATGGAGTGCACCTTTGACGCTTCCAAATTCTGATTCACCTTACCCTATTGTTGTTCACCAAAATTAAATATCAAATGATGTATAAAACACGTCAGACATATTTTAAGTTCTCAGTACGATTATTATGCCACACCGTTTCATAATTTGATTAGGCTTGTGACTAATTCGTACTACCACTTTATACCCATGTTCTCTCTGCTAGTCCCAGCTACCCTTTTATTACCTGAAAGGGTGAGCTCAACTAGCTCGGTAAGAAATATTATGACTAAGATAATGCAGAACAAATTATCGTTAGTCTTCAACAGTATAACAACTGATAGAATATAATAGACAACAAGTTTTAGATCAACAACTGCAGCGGAATAAGCAATCCATTAGAAGAGTCAAGTAGAACATAATGTCTACTATCTCCTCTAGATTAAAAGTCCATCGTTAATACTTCATTCATGTAATACTCATCAACAGTTCTTTGCTATACTCAAGACAAAGAGAACTCTCATCACCTGTCTTCACTTGAACCACCACAGATAATTATCACAATTCATATTTATAATCAAGTAAATCAATAGTCCAACTTTGAACTACAGGCCAAAGATATACAACTGAAAAACTAATAACCAACAGTCCATCTTTGCACTACAGGCCAAAGATATACAACTGTAAAATCAATAATGCTGAGACTCAGCTTAATAGTATCACGACCACGAATTATCCATGCACTATGGGCCAAGGATATTCGTGTTTTCAATTACGGTCATGATTATACCGAATAATCCCTGGTCATAATCATACCAAGTCCATCTATGCACTACGGGCCAAAGATTACTTTTACCACATCATTTGTAACATTACGGTCATGATTATACCGAATAATCCCTGGTCATAATCATATCAAGTCCATCTATGCACTACTGGCCATAGATGACTTTCAACACAATATAAGCATGAGAATGATGACAATGAAATAAAGAATCAATCAAATGAGATAAAGGATAAATATTAAAGACTTTAACAATATAATTTATCCAAAATTCAATAATGTCCAAATTGTCAACATGATCACTAATTGTGGAGTAAAATTCAAGAATAATATTATATCAAAAATGATTTGAATAATATTTCAACTAATATTTAACAAAGATAATAACATTAATCATTATATTATAAACTCCATTTAATATTAACAATTCATTATTCATCTTTTAAACTCTATTTAATATTATTCATTATATAATAACATTAAATTCATTTACTAATATTATTAACCATTAATCAATGTTTTCATAACATAGTAATCCAAATGTTATCAATCACCTAATAATCTCAAAATCTAATATTATTAATATTATAACAATGTTTTAATCATTTCTTAAACTTATAAACAATTTATTTTAATTGTTTATACTTTACTAATTAATACATTTAATCATCCTAAAATGGCAAACTTATAAGATTTCATCACTAATGACCAAAATTCTGATCAAAAATCTGCATATACCTTATATAGGATTCTCAAGCCATAAAATCCTATTTTCCAATTTTCTTACTTCACATAACATATTTAATTCATTTACTCATAACTAGTCCATTTTCATGAAAAAATACCAAATCGGTCCCGTAAAATTTTCTTTCTCGGGATTTAGCGAAATATAGTCCCATATTGAACATATATTTTTTTCGGAATTTTTAAAATTCATTTACTATTTTTCATATGGCCAAAACTTCCGAATATTTTGACATTTATCATAAACTGTACTTTTGTCCAAAAATTCCGAAATTTACAGAGTATACTTCTGTTATATACATGTACTCCCAATAAAAATTTTACCAACTTTGGAGTTAACCACAAAGAGTTATAAGGGTTTATTTTTAAAATAATCTTTTCCCATAAAATTTATAACTTCTAATCTATACATCTAAAAATCACCATTTTTGGACACAATCTAGAAAACTCATCAAATTATCATTTTAAATTTTTCCGAATTTTTGAAGGTCAGAAAAATTACGAAACATGAAAAACATAATAACCTTTAAAATCCCTTGCCTCAAAAGAGCAGTATTTCTGGCTGGAATATCGAATGTAATGCCGAAGGAAATTTGCACTGAATAGCAACTCTCAAAGTATCTAAATTCTCACAAAAATACGCTCGATAATATAGAGAAAGAGAAAACTTGTTTCTTGTGTGATTTTCAATTCTAACCTAAGCGCCTATTTATAGGAAAATACTAGAACGCCATAGGAGACTAAATTAATAAAATATTAATATTTCAAAAAATTTTCTACTTTTTACATTTTGACCCAAATTTCAGCCATCACCAGTCGGGCCCACCAAAATCAGATTTCCACACCAACCAAAAGTGGGGGCCCACCTACGTTTTTAATAAAAAAAATATTTTCTGAAACTTCAATAATTCATAATAAATAGCTCTTTTATCAGAAAAATAAGAATTTTATGTCCATTCCACACAAAATCGAATTCTCTACAACTTTGCAGAAGAAAGTTTTTCCAAATTTCCAACAAAAAATATCTGAATTCCACAAACGGACAATTTTCAACATCTCTTAAAATTCAAAACAAATCATACGTTAATTTTTAACGGTTCAAAATTTGTGGACATATACTCAACTTATATATGTATAACATATCCAAAAATCACAATGATCTAACGGTCGGAGTATAACTCACGCAATAGAGCTTTAAGAACACCGGTTTGATTTTTTTTAATACCTCCAATCCGACAAAATACTGATAAAACACCTCAACATTAATTCTTTCATTTATAACCACATAAAATAAATAAATCCATCATTTATATCCGCATCGAATAAATATTTCCTTATCAATAATTAATTATTCACAAATAATATTACAGAATCACAATAATGACAACCAGACAGTTCCCAGGAAAGAGGGGGCTTTCCGATAAGGATTTCTCCATACTGGCGCGCAATTAGGTGACCGAACCTCTCCTTGACAAAAATTTCTAGACATTGCAAATAACGTTATCTAATAATATTATTCAAATAATATGAATTGTTGATATGATAATGGGAAATATTGTGCAGTGACAATTATTGAAACAACAATAATATAAAATATCAACGCAACAATTATTGAATCAATAAAATAAAATATTGAACAGTAATTACTGTAACAATTATTGAGTAGTGCCTTATTACGTAAGGATCAATAATTCAAAAATTATCGCAATCTGGTGCTATTCTTGTTTAACCACGCCAGACATCGTATTTTAACCACTAGGTATTCCAACAATGTTAACGGTAACATTTACGCCGATATTTATAAAACTCAAACTTATCGTTTTCTTCATCCGAAAGTTATTCTGTTATGGGCCCACAAATGGATGCTTGTGTAAATTTAATATTCCCAACAAGAATATTCCACGACCAAACGAATATTCCCCGACAGAAATGAGTATTTTATAACCACTTGCGTATTTTGAAAATTTTATATATATCACCCTTAACTTTAAACTTTTATCAATTTAATTATTTACTAAATAGAAAAATTGAATACTTTTATTTCATAAAATTCGGGATCTCACACCATTCACAATTCATACTCATCATCACATGCTACCCAATACACCACTCACAAGAGTAAATTTTCATTTTTTAAAATATTGCTGAGGAGTTATATAAACTATTATCTGTCATTTTTGCAAAGGTTTTATGGAAATTCATCCGCAAACCGTCATAACTTACGGACATAGTAGGTGATTAGCCCGTTATGCCCTATAATAATCAAGTACTACTGGTCAGAACCATTTTCTTGTTCCTCTTATCCGCCTTGGGTGCATAAAATTTTCTTACCTCAGTCTTATTGGATTCCGCACCAAAACAATTTGGTTCGGGAAATTTATTTCAATGAGCACTTAGAGTTTTCATAAACATTAGTCTAGCTGAATCGAATAGCGTAGACTCATATCAATAATCAATTTAAATCGATTATTTAGGTATAGCCAAATCCCGTTGGCAAATTAAAATTTTTGAAAATATTTTTAAGAATGACGTCATGATGTCGTAATGTATTAACAGTCCGTTTGAGGATGCCGTCATCGTATTACTTTGTCATAACACATCAAACAATAGTGGAACAATGATTTTTGGATCGTTCACACTAAGTATTCTTGTATTTATAACTCTATCAACTTTTTATCATCTCTGCACCAGGTTACATGGTACATGAGTGATAAATAAAATTATATTTTGATATATCAAATAATTTGCGTCTAGCCGAAATAAGTAGCATAGACTATTCTTTAAACCGTTCAAAAATCATTATGAATATATATATATATATATATATATATATATATATATATACTTCAAAAACATATAATGTGTATTTAGCTTGATGTCAAAATTTCAAAGTCTAGCATAGCTAGGAGTTTTGGAAAACTTATGTCTCCACTAATAATCATTTGCTTAAATAGTCTATCTATTCCTATTATCTTTAATACTCCATTCACACATGACTATTCCCAGTTCGTCAAACCACACTCATGAGTTCAGGAACTTTCCACAATCATATGAGTTTAAGAACTTATCCTAGTCAGACCTTTGACGTCCATTCCCTGAGGGGTTTATAAACATTTCATATAACTATGAGTCACGAACGTAGCATAAGTATGAGTTTTAAGAACTTGTACTTAACCTTATATTCTCTACCTATAACCTATCTATCTGTTATATACATGAGAAAGGAATCACCCTCTTAACATGCATATAGCATATAGCGCGACATAGACATTTCAATGATTATCATTACTAGAAACTAAGTGGTTATTACACCAAGTACAATTCAACTCCCATACAAAGAATCATACAACTCAGCTGCTGACATGAGTCCTCAATTGAAATCCCCACCTAATCTTAACTCCCTTCTCAATACAAATTTCATTCAACTCGTATTCATAATCCTTTCCTGAATCTGTACCAATTCATAGTACAACTGACACACAACAATCTTTGCTGTAACTTTTCAATCATTAGATTGATTCTTCTCCCTACTATCACCTTATCAGATCACGGGGTGATCTCATCATATATATTACAATTCATTTCTATACTAAGATCATTTTGTTTTACGATCTCTGTACTTTTAGTCATTTAGACTCTATCTATTCATCACTACTGTTCACCTTTATTATCAGACTTAGGGAACTCCATATCTTTATAACTTGTCGAGATTTGTCTTTCAATAATACCGACCAACTAACTCTATGTGAGTTAGATTTTATCCTAATCACTGCAGTTATTGGTCTTAGGTATTCCTACCTAAGGTTCATAACCTACAGCTTTGATACCAACTGTGATAGCCCCAAATTCGGGTCCTAAATCACCACGAATCTGGTACAATCATTCTATAACTATTACGGAAGATATAAACATAAATAGTTTATACAATAAACTTTACACACTATTCTTGTGATGCCCCCTAATCCGGGTTACCTGACTCCCGAGTTTGGTGCTCACGATCCACAATATAAATAACATCTAACTACCCATTTAATTATGAATAGACATATTAACTACCTTAATGAGATATAGTTAATACATTAGCCTAGGTTATATAACCTTTATATTACAAACATACCCTTTAGTTATACAAAAAGGGTTTACAAATACAACATAATATATATGTTAAACACAAGTATCACAATATTGCACCTTTGCCTTTTATCTTCACAGCTCCTCTAGCTTCTTCTTCGTCCCTAAATTTGAAATGTTTTATTTAGCTAGGGTGAGCAACAAATTTGCCCAAGTAAGTTAAGATATACAATAAATGTATAAAAATCAAGAAAACAAACTATCTAATTCGATAGAATGACTCCAAAGTTCGGGGAACTTTGAAATAGCTGAACAATTTGTTCTTCTCGAACTAATTTTCTCGTAACCTATGCAACAAATTAACGAAAGTATACAATGCTTTCAAAGTTTCTACAATATTCTAATGAATAATCAAGAATCAATTCTACGCAATAGCAAAGTGGAATGTTTTCCAGATTTATGTTGAGTGGTCACACATGACCTTGAACTTTTCTTCTCGGGTAGATATCAAAGATTTACTTTGATATATACTCAGGTGTATCTAATAACCATAAAGATTAAATCATACCCCTCTGCAAGTATAACAAGTGATCAACTTTATTATACCCTTATATTATGCATAATACTTAATCATAGCGCTCAATAGTCGAATTTAAGACCAATAAAATGTTCCCTTTATATAAAAGGTTGTTCTTTTCAGTCTCGGAATCAAGATTTTTATTTACCAACGAAATACTGTGATTTCAAATTCTAATTACTTATCGGTCTAGCCGAAATAATTGGCATCAATCTGTCAATAATAATTGATTTCTCTTTTCGAATCTATCAAATTCTAACAAATGTTCGTCTAGCCAGAATAATTAGCTAAGACATTTCTCAACATAATTTGGCAATAAATAGGAATTATCTGTACTGTCAATTCTAGCTTCTACAGATATGAATATCCAACAACAGTTATTCTACAAATGTATATTTTCCGAATCAGTAATTCAATTTGAATTATTAAGCATGCATTAACTGTGAATAATCAACAATAAATCCCTGGACGTGGTATAATTAACAATAATTAACCACCATAATAATTGAACAATATTAACTCAGGGTTGAGTTAAGGAAACTTGCCTCTTCTGCTGATTACAGCTATACAATAAACTTATCTGCTTTTGAAAGACCTATAACCAATAATATTGGTCTCACAATTAGCACAATAATTTATAACACGCAACACTGTATTCTACAGTCAAACCTCTCCTAGGCACATTAACACATAGTCACATCAGTGTTTATAACCTATATAAACACTTAACAAGTCTAACTATTTTGGTGTGGTTGGACTTCGGTCCATTCTCGGTATTATGGTACCCTATCCGACAATTAACACAGTTATTGGCAAGTAAATTCGGTTTCTAAGCTTCATTAATTTAGATAAGTCAATTATCATTTATAATATTTTCGGAAGCTTTTAATAATTATCAAACAATTATCATTTATGGCTCCGGTGGAGATGAAAGAACTGATGGTACAACTACAGGAGTTGTTGGACAAGAAATACATTCAATGAAAGTGTGTCATCGCCGTGGGGAGCATCGGTGTTATTAAGTAAAGAAGAAGGATGGGTCAATGTGTCTTTGCATTGATTATAGAGAGTTAAACAAAGTCACTATTAAGAATAAGTATCCATTGCCGAGGATAGATGACTTGTTTGATCAATTGAAGGGTGTTAGATATTTCTCGAAAAAAGATTTGAGAAGTGGGTATCATCAAATGAAGGTAAGAAAGGAGGATGTCTCAAGAAGGCGGCATTCCAAACTTGGTATGGACATTACAAATTTTTGGTGATGTCTTTTGGTTTGACAAACGCCCTTGCAGCGTTCATGGATTTGATGAACAGGGTGTTTAAACCATTTTTGGACAAGTTTGTGGTGGTGTTTATCAACGATATTCTGGTGTACTCTAAAACTCAAGAGGAACATGTGGAACACTTACGTCTAATGCTGGAAACGCTAAGAAAAGAAAAGTTGTACGCGAAATTCTCCAAATGTGAATTTTGGCTGGAACGTGTACAATTTCTTGGGCATGTAATTGATAAGGATGGGATTTCTGTAGATCCATCAAAAGTTGAAGTTGTGATAAATTGGGAACAACCAAGAACTCCATCAGAAGTGAGAAGTTTCTTTGGATTAGCATGGTATTACAGACGGTTTATCCAGGATTTTTCCAAGATTGCCACTCCGTTAACAAATTTAACGAGGAAATCTGTAAAATTTGTTAGGATGGAGAAGTATGAAGAAAGTTTCCAAGAATTGAAAAAGAAGCTAAGTATGGCACCTATGTTGTCATTACCAGATAATATAGGAAATTTTGTGGTGTATAGTGATGCTTCACACAAGGGATTAGGGTGTGTTATTATGCAAAACGGTAAAGTCATCGCGTATGCATCAAGGAAATTGAAAGATTACAAAAAAGGGTATCCGACTCATGATTTAGAGTTGGCGGCGGTTGTGTTTGCCCTGAAGATATGGAGACACTATCTCTACGGAGAGAAATATGAGATTTTATGCACCATAAAAGTCTCAAGTATATTTTCCACGGAAGGACACGAACACGCGTCAAAGAAGATGGATGGAACCGATAAAAGATTATGATTGTGAGATCTTTTATCATCCAGGCAAAGCAAACGTGGTTGCAGATGCCTTGAGTAGGAAAGGCAGAGAAAAGTTGATGTTGTTAACTGATAAGGAGGAGCTTATTACAGCAATGTCAAGGTTAGAGTTGGAAATCAAATTTCCAAGAGAATCCGTTGAAAGATGTTACCAGATGGAAGACAGTCCAACTTTGGTGGACAAAGTGAAGAATGCTCAACTGCAGGATGAGGAATGTAGAAAAATCAGAGAAAGAGTGGTCGAGGGAAAAGAGGTAAAATACAAGGTTGATACTGATGGAATGCTGAGATTCGGGGGACGAATCTGGGTACCAGCCATACCAGAGATTAAAAAAGAAATTTTGACCAAAGCTCATAACTCGAGATATTCAATTCATACAGGAAGTATGAAGATGTATCAAGATTTGCGACGACATTTTTGGTGGCCAAATATGAAAAGAGACGTTGCAGAATGCGTTGCAAAGTGCTTGACATGTCAGAGAGTCAATGGCCGAGCATCAAAGACCAAGCGGGTTACTTAAACTGTTGGAGATACCAGAATGGAAATGGGAACATATCACAATAGATTTTGTGGTAGGTCTTCCAACAACTCAGAAAGGATACGATGCGATTTGGGTGATAGTGGACAGATTGACAAAATCTGCACACTTTTTACCAATAAAGATTAGATTCAATCTTGATCAGCTGGCAAAGTTATATGTTAAAGAGATTGTGTTGAGACATGGAGTTCCAGTGTCAATTGTGTTAGATAGAGATCCGAGGTTCACATCAAAAACGTTTTTGTTAATTAAAACAATTAAAACTTCCAAAAATTAATTATTTCGGAGCTTCAGAAATTAAATAATTCATAATAAATAGCTATTTTATAAGAAAAATTCAAAACTCACAACTTTCCATTGGAAATTCCATTATCTACAACTTTACAGAAGAAAGTTTTTCCAAATTCCAAACAAAAATTGATCGAAATCCACAAACGGACGATTTTACAGGCTATAATCAAATTTCGGTCAATAATTGTGTCCACCAACACACAAAATATGTGTTAAACATTTAATGCCACAAAAATATTGTTCCTCCTCATATACTCATATATCCCACATTCATTATAAAAATATCACCGTTAATATATTATTAAAATAATATATTTAAATGAATTATTTTATCAGAAAAAGATAAAATATTAATTTTCAACAATTGTCACATTAAAATTTTTTTTCCATATATATCCACATAAAATCAATATTTTCCTCATTATATAAATCAATAATTAATTATTCACAAATAATATTACAGAATCAAAGTCCCGCAACCTGTGCGGTAGTTCCTAGGAAAGAGGGGCTTTCAATAAGAATTTCTCCTCATCTTGGGGCGCAATTAGGTGACCAAACCTCTCCTTAGGCAGAACTTTCTAGACATTGCCAATAATGTTATCTAATAATATTATTAGGATAATATGAATTATTGCTTCGATAATGAAAAATCGTGTGTAATGACAATTATTGAAACAACAAAGAATATAAAATATCAACGCAGACAATTATTAAATCAATAAAATATTGAGCAAGTAATTACGTAAACCATTATTGAGTAGTGCCTTCTTACGTAAGAATCAATAATTGGTGCAATACCGTGTGCTTGTGTTTTAACCACCGAGTATTTTAACAGTATTAATGGTAACAACTACGCCGTTATTTTTAAACAACTTATATTTGTCGTTTTCTTCATCCAATCGCTTTCCGTTATAGGGCCCACAAAAGACTGCATCGTCGTACGAATATTCCCCGATAATACAAATATTCCACGACCAAAAGAATATTCCCGACAATAATGAATATTTTATAACCACTTGCTTATTCGAAATATTTGCGTATTTTACCCATAACTATCCACATTAATCAAATCAACCCTTACTATTTTAAAATAATAAATAGAGGAAAATAAATTTCATTTATTAATAATTTGGGGTCTTACAACCTCCCCTCCATATGAAATTTCGTCCTCGAAATGGACGTACGTACCTGGTGTTTCGAAAAGGTGAGGATACCTCGCTTTCATTTCCGTTTCTAACTCCCAGGTCATTTCCTCTATAGCATGATTCCTCCACAAAACTTTAACTTGTGGTATGACCTTTGCGCGTAGGACATGCTCCTTCCTATCCAAGATCTTGACAGGTACCTCCTCATACGTTAAGTCTTCGGCTATCTCGTCCGGATCTAACTCAATAACGTGGTCGGGTCTTTCACATATTTCTGAATCTGAGATATGTGAAACACATTATGAACACGAGACATATTCGGAGGTAACACAAGTCTATAGGCTACATTTCCTACTCGGTCAAGAATTTGAAATGGACCAAAAAATCGTGGATTGAGCTTTCCTCACTTCCCAAATCTTGTAACTCCCTTCCATGGAGCAACTCGCAACAATACATGATCCCCTATACTAAATTCCACGTCCTTTCGATGAAGATCCGCATAACTCTTTTGTCGATCTTGTGCCATTTGTATACGTTGTCGAATCATTTGGATCTTTTCCGTAGTCATACGTACCAACTCGGGTCCCAACAATGTTGCTTCACCCACCTCATCCCAACATATTGGAGAGCGACACTTTCGTCCATATAATGCTTCAAATGGAGCCACACCTATACTTTCCTGATAACTGTTGTTGTAGGAGAATTCCACCAATGGTAAATACTTATCCCAACTTCCCTTGAAGTCTAGGACATAGAGTCTTAATAGATCTTCAAGAGTTTGAATAGTCCTCTCTGATTGTCCGTCCGTTTGAGGATGGTATGCCGAACTAAATCGCAAATCCGTGCCCATAGCTTTTTGCAAGCTAACCCAAAATCTTGGCATGCCATGCAACCTCACAATCTCATTTACATATATACTAGCAAGACGTTCAAGGGAATAAGTCTCCGTGACGTTAAAGAAATGAGCCGACTTGGTTAATCTATCAACAATAACCCAAATAACATTGATACCTTGAGAAACCGTAGGAAGACCCGTAACGAAATCCATGGTAATGTGTTCCCACTTCCATTTTGAAATCTCAAGTGGTTGCAATGGACCCTTAGGTACTAGATGCTCCGCCTTTACACGTTGGCAAGTTAAACACATCGAGATAAACTTTGCAATCTCTCTCTTCATATTGTTCCACCAAAATGTATGTCGAAGATCACGATACATTTTAGTACTTCCAGGATGGATTGCAAGTGGTGTATTGTGTGCCTCCATCATAATCTTGTACTTCAAATCAGAGTCGTTAGGAACACAAAGTCTAGAGTGGACTCAAAGTATTCCTTCTTCATCAATTCTCGCTTCCTAATAGCTCCTTCTTGTACTTTCTTCTTCATACGATCGCCCTGCCCGGTGGCTCGAGCAACCTTAACTTTTTCTATTAAAGTTGGCTCTATGCAGTATACTTGACATCATCGCACTCATTCCCGCATATGATCTTCTACTCAATGCGTCGCCTACCACGTTCGCTTTTCGGGATGGTATTGAATAGTGTGGTCGTAGTCTTTCAATAGCTCGAGCCAACGTCATTTGCAGCATGTTGAGTTCTTTTTGAGTGAAGAAATATTTGAGGCTTTTATGGTGCGAATATATCTCCACTTTCTCCCATATAGATAGTGCCTCCATATATTTAGCTGAAACGACGGCCGCTAACTCTAGATCATGAGTAGGATAATTCCTCTCATACTCTTTAAGTTGTCGAGGCATAGGCTATGACTTTCCACGTTGCATGAGAACACATCCTAACCCTTTGCCTAAAGCATCGTTTGTAGATAACAAATCCATCCAAGAACTAGATGGTATTGTTAGAATAGGTGCCGAAATAAGTCTCCTCTTAAGCTCTTGGAAACTCTTCTCGCATTCTTCGCTCCAAATGAATTTTGTCCCTTCTGAGTTAGCTGAGTTAATGGAGTAGTGATTCGAGAAAATCCTTCCACGAATCTCCGATAATAACCAGCTAGACCCAGAAAACTACGTACTTCGGTCACCGACTTGATTGCTCTAACTTTGTATTGCTTCAATCTTCGCCGGGTCCACGGATACTCCATGTTTTGACACTGACGTGCCTAAGAAATGCTACTTCCTCAAGCCGAACTCGCATTTCTTCAATTTGGCATATAGTTTGTTTTCACGAAGCCTTTGGAGTACCAACTTCAAATGGTGCTCATGATCTTCACGACTTTTGAATATATGAGGATGTCATCAATAAAGACAACAACAAAACCGATCCAAATATTCCTTGAATACTCGGTTCATCATATCCATGAAAGTCGTTAGGAGCATTAGTCATCGAAAAGACATGACTAAGAATTCATAATGCCCATACCGAAGTTCAAGGCGGTCTTTGGAATATCCTCGGTTCTAATCTTCAAATTGATGATATCCGAGCGAAGATCGATCTTTGAAAAAAAATTATGCCTTGCAGAATTGGTCAAACAAGTCATCAATACGAGGTAGAGGATACCTATTCTTGATGGTGACATGGTTCAATTCCGATAGTCAATACTAAAGTCGCATACTCCCGTCTTTCTTCTTTACGAATAAAACAGGAGCACCCCAAGGAGATGTACTAGGACGAATGAAACCGATGTCCAACAATTCCTGTAGTTGGAACTTTAACTCCTAAAGTTCAATAGGAGCCATTCGATATGGGGTTTTTGAAATGGGCTTTGTACTAGGTTCAAGATCAATAAAGAATTCAACTTCACGTTCGGGGTGAGTAAGGGAAGTTCTTCAGAAATAAGTCGGGAAAGTCAATAACAACAAGAATATTATTCAAATTTGACGTGTCTTTATTCAAATCCATAACATGGGCTAAGAAAGCTTGACATCCGTTTTTCAATAAGCGAATAGCTTTATGATTAGATATGATGATGATTGATTTTAATGGTTTAGTTGCTTGAATTAAATACAAACAGTTGGTTAGGAATATGAAAACTAACAACCTTACGAAAACAATCAATTTTTGCATGATGAGTAGTTAACCAATCAATCCCTAAAATCACATCAAAAGCAAGTATCTTTAAAGAGATAAGGTCAAATGTAAGGTGATGGTGCCAACTTGAATCAAACAAGATTTATAAGCGATTGGATGTGATGAAAGTTTCTCCTAACGGAGTTTCCACAAATAGGTCAAATTCTAATTTCTCCGAGTCAAGTTTAAACGTTGAGCACAAGCGGAGAGATAAATGAATGGGTAGCACCCAGATCAAGTAAGGTATAAACTTTGCAAGAATTTATAAATAGCTTACCCGTGATCACTTCGTTTGGGTTCCTCGATTTTGACCATCCACAACAAACGCTCTTCCGGGAACCGTTGACTTTAACTTTTTAGAGACGGTCTTTTGAGTCACCATCCCCATTGAACTAGGTTTCACCACTGCATACAATCTCGGCGATATGTCCTTCCTCTCCACAATTATAGCATACCTTGAACTGTTGTGGACGGTTTGGGTGATATGTCCTCTTTCCGCATTTATAGCATATGATGGGTGGTAGTTCTCCTCCCTTAGAACTAGTTGTCACGCTTTATCATCTTCACATGGTCGTTGTTAAATCTCCTCTTTTA
The DNA here is from genome assembly GCA_020205615.1 of Panax quinquefolius. Lineage (NCBI taxonomy): Eukaryota > Viridiplantae > Streptophyta > Magnoliopsida > Apiales > Araliaceae > Panax > Panax quinquefolius. Next base: position 56,709,842 of record CM035159.1, read on the forward strand.
AAATCTCCTCGACTCGCTTCTTCTATTTTCATGGCCATGATTACCACCAGAGTGGTTACCATTTTTGTCTGTCTGTTTCTTTCTCCATTGGTTATCGTTATTCTGTTGACTGCTATCTCTGGTATGATCCTGGTTATGGTCCCTCGGTTGAACATACTTGTTATCTCGCTCTAACAATTGAGCCCTATTAACAACATCTGAATAGAGAGAAAATTTATGAGAAATGAGAATCTTGACGTATCGCCGGGTTTCAAACCTCTAAGAAACATCTGCGTCATACGCCTCATTCTCCACCAAATGAGGTGCAAACACGGATAACTCGCAAACTTTGCCTCGTCTTTGAGACACCGCCATGTTGTTTTGTTCTAATCGATGAACTCTACTTCCTTCATATGACGAACACTTTCGGGAAAGTATTTGTCATTAAATAGTTTCTAAAACGTCTCCCAAGACATCTTTGAGTCTGTAATTTGGATGGAGTACGCTTCACGAGACTCCCACCAAGTGATACGCCTCGCCACGAAACATGAAGGTGGCGAATGGAACCTTCTGTTCCTCGTGCATCCCAAGACATCGAATATCTTGGTAATTTGCTTGACCCATGTTTTTCGCCATGATCGGATCTGGCTTTCCTTAAATTCGTGGTCCTGACTCTTTGAACTACTTGCATTTGTGACAACTTGGTGAATTGCTATCATTTCCTCCTGTATTTTGAACACGAGTCTCCTAAATGCGATTTTGCATGAACCGCAAAAAGTTTCTAAACATCCCTCGTTCATCATCTCGCTTTCGGTGGTGTTGTTCACGGGAGGAACATTGATGACTGTTACGCACATTCTCCTCGTTGGTGAGTACAAAGCGTCTCCACGATCTCATTTCCATTATTAATATTCTCGATTCGATATTCTCAAATCCGCATCATAAAACAAGGGTTAATTAAGGAAATCAATATATTACATAATATCCCTATATCTTGACCAACTAACAAATAAGCTTAGGTAGGAAACACTAGCGAAGGATTTACTCGTCTCTCCCTCCTAGTTCTATTCCCGATCTCGCTTGGAGATCATATCCCTAAGCTCGATACCAACCTGTGACGCCCCAAAATAGGTATACATCACACATTACGAGTTGTCAATACATGGTACGTAAATAACTACAACTTTATTATTATAATGAGAAATTGTGAGTTTGAATACAAATATTATCTTCTAGACAATATCTATACTCAAATAAATCCTCATCATATTTATTGATACATTATTTTATAAAAATGGTGAGGACTACTAAACAACTCTCTATCTAGAACCTTCATTCCATACCACGAGCTCGTACTCGCTATATTCTCGCCTCACGAGAAGAAAAATGGAACAAAAAGGAAAAGGGTGAGCTCAACTAGCCCGAAGAAAGAATATTATGACTAAGATAATATACAACAAATTAGCATTAGTCTTCAACAGGAAAAAATCTAATAGAATACAATAGACAACAAGTTTTAAATCAATATTCATAAATGAAATAATAATTCATTAGAAGAGTTAAGTAGAGAATGCAAACTACTATCTTCTATTTATGAATTTAAAAGTTCATCGTCTATCATTTATCCCGTAACATCAATCAATATATATCTAGAATCAAATATTCATCTTTGCACTCTGAGCCAAAGATATTCATCGATTAAGTCATGTTCATCTAAACACTTGTTCATCTTTCCACTACTGGGCCAAAGATATTCATCGAAATTATTCATCTTTGCACTACTGAGGCTAAAGATATTCAATAATATCATCATTTAAGATCGAGGATGATGAAAATATTTTTAAAGAAAGCGAATCCGGTGAAACAAAATGACAAGGATTAAGGATTAAGGATTAGTACTTTGTTTTATCCATGTCCAAAAATACCTCAAAAATAATCATAGTGGTGTAAAATTCAAGAATGATCAAAACATGGATACAATCAAAGCTAGTATCCACACGAGATATTTTAGATTTAAAAGGAAAATTTTCATTTTTCGATGAATAGTGTTGTGATTCGTGAATAGTGTCGATATCGTGAATAGTCATGCAGATACGTGAATAGTAACTCAGAACACCAAAAGTTCCAAATTTGATAAAAACTTCAGATCAATATTCAAAGATAATGATATTGAAGAAATAATATCATTACTGAAAAAAATAATATCCCTTACCGAAAAGGCAAGACTTTAGTTGAAAAACAGGATATAGGCTATGACTTGAACTTGCTGCACCAGTATAGCAATACTCAAAGTATACTCAAAATACTCACAAGAATACGCTCGATAATATAGAGAGAGAAAACTTCAGTTTCTGGTGTGATTTTCAATTCTAACCTAAGCACCCTATTTATAGGAAAATGCTTAGAACACCAAAGTAGAAAATTTAATATAATAATAATATATATATACAAATTTGTCTACGCACCTAGAACCATCTGAATTCAGCAACTTGCATGTGTTTAATGAGGCTAACCAAACACAAAAACGTTTTTGTTAATTAAAACAATTAAAACTTCCAAAAATAAATTATTTTGAACTTGAACTTAAATAATTCATAATAAATAGCTCTTTTATTAGAAAAATTTGAAACTCAAGTGAATTTCCATAGGAAATTCCATTATCTACAACTTTGGAAGAAAGTTTTTCCAAATTCCAAAGCGAAATTGACCAAGAAATCCACAAGCGCAGGCGATTTTACAATTTATAATCAAATTTGGTCAATAATAATTGTGTCCACCAACACACAAAATATGTGTTAAACATTTAATGCCACAAAAATACTCTTCCTCCTCATATACTCATATATCCCACATTCATTATAAAAATATCACCAAGTTAATATATTATTAAAATAATATATTTAAATGAATTATTTTATCAAGAAAAAGATAAAATATTAATTTTCAACAATTGTCACATTAAAATTTTCTCCATCTATATCCACATAAAATCAATATTTTCCTCATTATATAAATCAATAATTAATTATTCACAAATAATATTACGAGAATCACTTGTGATCGGCAACGGTAGTAGCCTAGAAAAGAGGGGCTTTCAATAAGAATTTCTCCTTCTTGGTAGCCTTGATTAGGTGACCAAACCTCTCCTTAGACAGAACTTTCTAGACATTGCCAATAATGTTATCTAATAATATTATTCAGATAATATGAATTATTGCTTCGATAATGAAAAATATTGTGTAATGACAATTATTGAAACAACAGCAATATAAAATATCAACGCAACAATTATTAAATCAATAAAATACTGAACAGTAATTACTGTAACAATTATTGAGTAGTGCCTTCTTACGTAAGAATCAATAATTGGTGCAATACTGTGTATCTTCTTGTGTTTTAACCCAAGAGTATTTTAACAAGATAATTGTAATAACTACGCCGTTATTTTTAAACAACCTATATTTGTCATTTTCTTCATCCAATCGCTTTCCGTTATGGGGCCCACAAAAGATTGCGCCATCGTACGAATATTCCCCGACAATACGAATATTCCATGACCAAACGAATATTCCCCGACAATAATGAATATTTTATAACCACTTGCTTATTCAAAATATTTGCGTATTTTACCCATAACTATCCACATTAATCAAATCAACCCTTACTATTTCAACATAATAAATAGAGGAAAATAAATTTCATTTATTAATAATTTGGGGTCTTACATATAATATCTATATACGTTATTTGTTAAGACGTATGTTAGAGGAGAGAGGTTAGAGAGAAGAAAGAAAACTCAGAGGAAGAAGAAGAAGAGAAGAAGAAGAAAAGAAGAAAAGAAGAGAGAAAGAAAGTCTAGAGATTGGGGAAGGAGAGGCTTGAGAGAGAAAAGAATAGCCATATCATCTTCTATCAAGGTATTCTCCAATTTCTTTTTAGTTTTAAAAGTCTAGTTTCTCTTCCCAAATTCTCTATAGAATTTTTGTGTAAGCATGAATTATTGTGTTATGTGGCTTTATATGACTTATTAGTGATGTTAAAATGATTTTCATAAGTTATAATCTATGAATTGATGCTATGTATGTAATTTGGGAAGAAAAATATTTTACAGTGAGTTTTGGTGATTATATATTGTTTAGTTTAAAGTAGAAATTATGGGTTGAATAGTTGTTTTATTGATAAATTGGCTTTTCAATTTGTTAGAGTATATATATACTTTGATAAAATGCTTTGAATTAATGGTTTTGGTTGCAAAACAAAATTACAGTGGTTGTTTTCTTCAAAAATATCAAAAAAATGAGTTTTAGCCAAAAACAATGAAATTGGGTGTGTTAATTTTGTTGTTTATGTTGTTATATGAGTAGAAACATGTTAGGAATCCTTGAATTATGTTTACATGAAGTTTTGTATGAATTATATGTAAATCAGTCTGTTAGAAATGAACTTGTAGGCCAAAATTGGCTTTTTCTGTATATTCTCAAGTCATCGATCGAGGCTATAGGTTTCAAGATGTACGACGCTGACCAAAGAAGATAGTAGTTTTGGCACCGCATGTTAACACCACGCCGCAGCATGATCTTGCCTTGTAGCTATTATTCACCGCGTCACAAGATTGTTACGCTCACACGCCGCATTGCGACCCACAGTGTAAATTGTGGCGTCGCGGCGCGAGTTAGCAGAATGGTTTGACAGTGTTGATTTTGTACATGAAATTTTAAGAAAAGTTTTGTGATGATAGTAGGACTGCTAAATGTTGATTTTAGTATTCCTATAGTATGAATAAGTATGTATTAACAATTAACATGTGTTATAACTCGATTATGTGATTAAAAATCAAATTTTTAAATGAGGAACGTACTTAGCTATGTTTTGTAAATGGTAATGGCTAACTATGTCATGATGACATATGTTTATAGGATATTGTGATTCGTATTGATTTGGTTTAGCCTACGAGCAAGGCAAGTTTTCTAAAATTTCTTTTTACATTGAGCAAGTTCTTTAACTCTACTTTTAGAATTGTGAAATCGCTTAAATTTTCTTTGAGCAAGTTTTTAGAACTTATTATGGTTTTCAATTCGATTATGATATAATGATGTAAATTATTCCTGAGCAAGTTATTCTTGTATTTAACTTGTTGTTTATCATGCAAATTCATATATTCCAATGTTGAACATTCTTATCGATCAAATTGTTATGCATGCTTAGTATTCAATTCTAATTAACCTTGGCTTAGTATTGTTCAAGCAAGGTGTTATTATTATTCAAATTGTATGCTCTTAGATTATTTCCTAAAGCATGACTTTAGTTTACTATGATTGATTCAATCACGGTTATTCTATAGTTAAATGTTCTTGGTTTCATTCAACTAATCTTTAGTTGATGTTCGTTGAATTCCAAATTATCCTGAAAGCTTATCCAAACCAAACTTCCTTTGGTGCGGACTTGTACTCTAAATACTGAGATGAACAACCCTAATGTTATGATTAGGGGTTAACTTACGCGTAGCGTTAAATTTTTGTGCATAATACATGTATGCGAAGAAATAGTGATCCTAAGTACGAGGAGTCCTTATAGTCTTATGGTCATTAAAGTTGGAGTTGAAAGATTACTGTTAGAATTGTGGACATAGTTCATGGTCTTATGACCCTTAGTTATATTTATTCCACATTTTGGATTTCAGTTTCTGATTATTGATGATAGAATACTATTCATTGTTGATGAGCCTATTATTGGCAGTTATTATTTCTATACTCCTGTTGATTTCATATTGTATCCAGTGAGCAATTGTTTTGCTCACTCTTGCATATTTATAAACTCATTGCAGCTAAAAAGAGAAGGTAGATGAACCTTCGTCTAGCAAAGGAAAGGAAAAAATGTATAAGTGATGAAGACTTGTAATTTTTACTTTAAACTTTTATTATGATGATCTTAGACTTGGTTTTAATGATTTTTATTTAATTCCGCATTTGAATGATTGTATTTAAAGGTTAGGTAACTTGGGAGATTTTGTTATGTAACCCTTTAATGGGAAAGGTTTTATTTATCCAGTTTTATTGTGATTGGGTAGTTAGATATGAATGTTTGATGAAGTGAACACTAGATCCTGTGGGAATGAAGTACCTGGATTTGGGGGTGTCACACTTGTCAAAATATTAAAGTTATTTATAATAACCTAAAATATTTTTAAATCACCAATATTCTACTTAAATGATTTTTAAAGTAATTAAAATTATTTTTAAATCATCACCATTAATATTTAAATATTAATGAAATTATCATACAAATATTAAAAGTCATTAATTATAACTTAAAATATTTTTAAATCATTTTTCTCATTTTTAAATCAATAAAATCATTTTTAGTTCATTTATTTAATATAATAATTAAATAAATCTAATATCATTAATATTAATTTATTAATGAGAATTCTCCAAAAATATTGAAAATCATAATTTATAATTTCAAATATTTTCTAACACTTTATGCTCATTTAAAATGATTTTAAAATATTAAAATCATTTTAACTCATTTATTTAATATAATAATTAAATAAATCTAATATCATTAATATTAAATGATTAATGAAAATTCTCTAAAAATATTAAAAGTTATATTTTATAACTCAAAATATATTTAAATATATTATTCTTATTTAAAATGATTTTTCATAATATTAAATCATTTTTCTCTAATTTATTTAATACACTTATTAAATAAATTAAATACCTTTTAGTATTTAAATAATTATAAATATTAAAGAAAAATATTCCAATTGGCCAAAATTATTTTTCATAATTTAAAATAATTTTAAAACCATTTTTAATAATTTTTATAATTTATTTCTATTTTTAAATAATTTCTGGAAAATCAGAAATTAGAAAATAATAAAACTGTCGCTAAAGACCTTTAGCGACACTTTTCTGTCGTGTTAGGTGTTCTTGGCTCAAGAACACTGACAAAGTCAGTGTTCAAGGGGTCATGTTTGACCGACCTTAATTATCTTCTCGAATATGTTATGATTAATTTAAGACTTTGATATTATAGCATGTATGTAATACTACAACATTCAGTTATCAATTTGGTCATAACACTTCTCAGAAAGGAGATCTGAATCTCCAAAATCACTGATAACGTGTTCCTGGGTTTTTTGGGTTACCCAGAAACCCAGGCAGTTTCGAGTACTTACTTTGATGCTCGATAATATCTAGGTTCTGGTCATCAAACAAGTGAGTTCTTGGTTCATACCTCTAGCACACATGACAAGGAACAACTTCATAACATTAGTTCAGTCCAAACATAACACATTTACCAGATAGGATCCGGTCAAACCCTGTTAGAGGGCTTGCTCATGCGATTTTTGGAATTTCCAGAAACTGCAAAACATGCCCAAATAGCTTGGTTTGACCATCCATAAAATCCTACATGTTTGTTATTTAAGAGATCTAAAGGTATAGGTCTCAAGTCCACACATTAGACTACACATTTATTACAACAACGTCAATAAACAACATCAAACCTGTCAGATCTATGACTTAGAAAAACTTGTCGGACTTAAAAGCGCGCTACGGGTTACCAGAATGTACTCTGTCATGGTCGATCAACCGACTTTGACCGAGTATAACTTGAAATCTAAGCATTCAAAAACCCTGATTTCACTTGCAGAACAAAGTACTCATACTAGACTACCGATCCAAAACATAAAACAATAAGAATCATAAACACACACGAATCTGTGGCTCCTGACATTAGCTGGTCAGACCACAAACCATGTTCTTGGCAGTTTTGAAAATCATCACTTTTAAAGCATTTTGATGCTATGGATCCATGTTATATCAACATATATCACCATAAAACATCATTTAACATAAGTTTAAACACATAAACACAAAAATTTTCTTAGCATTTAGGATCAAAATAGGTTAGGGTTTTATACCTTTTCTTGAATAAGCTTGGATCTTTAATCTCCTAAACTAAACTTGATGTTTCTAGAGGTTATAATATGACTGAAATACTTGGTGAATTCGGGGGTTTGGTTAGAGAGAGAGAGAGAGTTTTTAAGAGCTTTGGTGAAAATGACCAACTTTTTGTGACTTTCTCTCTCTAATTCTCTTATATAATTGATTCAATGAATGCTCAAATGTTGGGTGGTGTTTTAGATCAGTGTTTGGGTGAGATATAAGTTACAATGGTCAAGTAATTAGGTCACCAACTAAAGGTATTACCAATTTTACAAGTTAGCTCATTAAAAAATGTAAAAAGGGTATTTTTGTCATTTGCATTCTAAATTTAATGGCATACTTGACAATTGCACAGACAAACCCTTGGGGTTTAACCCTAAGGTTCTAACCCTTAGGTTTTAAAACACTAACTTCTAAAATTTCTAATTAGGGTTTTAATTAGAAAAATTAAATTTCTATATTATAATTAGGGTTTGTAAAATAGAAATTAAGATAACTAAAATATAATTAGGGTTTTCTAATCATATTTAAGTTAAACAAACACATTAGGCATGCCGATTAGAATTAGGGTTGCCTAATTAGGGTTTAGGAAATCCCGAATTTTAAATTAGGGTTTCCCGACGTACAATTAGGGTTTTTAACTGTACATTTGGTTTTCTAAATCTGAGATTAGGGTTTTTAATCCCTTATTAGGGTTTACAATATAAAACCCTATCCAGTCAATTATTAATCATTAACTTTATACAATACAAACACATACTCACAGTTACTAATATTATAACTGTAATTTCTGTCGAATCCCTATCGAGAAATTAGGGTTAGGGTTTCTAAAGCTGTTAAGCACAACTCTACTCTAATTTCTCAATCAATACACAAATTGACTAATTCTCGAGACTCGTATCATAGATATACAGTACAATATTAATAGTCAATATTAAATAAAAAATAATTCTTAAATTTTGGATTATTAGAAATCTCGGGTTATTACAATTTCCCAAGGTCGAGTAACCTTAACTTATATACAATTCATAACTTGTCTAACATATAACATTATTATCATTCAATACAATTACAAACCTAAGTGTACACACTAACTTAAAGCTGGAACTGTCTTTAACCTTTCCTTGTATCCGACGCATTCGTCTTAATCTGCAAGGTTTATCATGATATAGCAAAGGTGAGCATAAGTTTGCCCAGCAAGTATAAATTTATTTGAGGATATATCATAATTGAAAGAGATTGAATAATAAGCTGGCTATAATTCAACAATATAGTTGTGAATTAGCACGAACAAACTTGCATAGCTGAAGAACCTTTAACTTGAACATATATATATATATATATATATATATATATATATATATATATATATATATGGGCCGAATGGTAATGAAGGTGATCAACCTTTCATACCTGATTAATACATGCAATATGTATAGAGTACAATTTAACAATTCTTAGACATGGCAATCATCAATGATTAACCATAAGTATATTTGGATGTAACAACTCTAGATCGAGTTAAAGAAAACTTGTTTGTTCGATCGATTACGGTTACGCAATTTATTAAGCTTTGACTGAAGACCTAATATATAAATAATATTGATATACAAATTAGAATAATATCATCACAGTATTTAAAATAACCTAAACACATTAACACATAATCCTATCAGTCTATATAACACATAAGACCTAGTATCAAGTCAAACTATTACAGTCCGAGTTGAATTCGGTATAATTCAGACATCCTGACGGCTAAGTCGGACAATTATCGAGTTTAAGTTCAATTAAACTCTGCCTAAACACTTAACAATTATCTTAGATAATTTTATTATCAGACACAAATATTTTTCATAAGCCCGTAATAATTTTCAAGTAATTATTACCATTTATCATAATTTTTCAATCACTTATATCTTATTTATATAATATAAATACCACATTATTCTCATATCATTAATATTTATTTAATATTAAATATTAATGAAAAACCTAACATAATATTATAATATATTTATAATATCACAAAGTATTTTAATACTTTAAAATCATATTTATATGATTTTTAAACCATTAAATTCATTATCCAGATAATTGCTATTAATATTAATATATTAATATTTTTATGATAAAATATCAAAAGTTATATTTTATAACTCAAAATATTTTTCTAACCCTTAAATCATTTTTATATGATTTTTAAAGCATAAATTCTAATTTTCCAAATTTTATTTAATATATTCATTAAATAAATCCATTACCATTAATATTAATATATTAATGAAATTCATCATAAAATATCAAGTTATTAAAAATAACTTAAAATATTTTCTTATACCATAATATAATTTTTCATGATTTTTCAAATATTAAAATCATTTTTAAATAATTTATTTAATATTATAATTAAATAAATTAAATTCCATTATATTGCAAAAATATTAAATATTTATGAAATATACTCTAAATAATTAAAAACTAATTTTGGGACTTTAAAATAATTTTAGGAATTTAATATTAATTTTTAATAATTAAAACCATTTTCTCTATTTATTAAATAAAATAATAATTTTCAGTAATTAAATGTCGCTAAAGGGGTCTATAGCGACAAATTTTTTGCTATAGGTGTTCTTGATGAAACCTAGAAATTCATAGCTTGTTCGCAGGGTGGGTGGTTTGACCAGCCTTTGATTCATGATTATAAGGTTTCTGGGTTGGGTTAAGTGTTATAATTATGGTATAAGTGTAATACTACAACTATAAACCAAGATCCTGGCCAACCCACAACATATCAAAGAGATCTAATTTCATCAATTCACTGTCAGAGCTGTTCTTCAATTTCTGGGTTTTCCAAAATTGAAGAACAGTCGAGGTACCTACTTTCCAATCCTTATAACGTACATCCTGGGTCTGGTTTATGTGATATAAAGATTTAGACCTGTAGTCTTAGTGTCAAGGAACATAAATAATTCACTAGATCAACTCAACAACATCACCAACGTAAGATCTGGACCGGTCAAACTAGGCCACAAAACTGTTCTTGAACATTTCTGGAAAATTCAGAAATGTTCATCGACAGACGGTCAACCCAGGTTTGACCTGGTATAACTTTAATTCCGTTAAGCATTTGGGTGATCTAAAAGCTTATATATATAGTCCATATGACAGACTACAATATTAATACAACAACTTGGCCCAACAATTAAACCACAGCAAGATCTAGGATCTCAAAAATCATTGTCAGGCCATCTTGGGTTTCTGGGCTGCCCAGAAATCAGTTGGTCAATGTCGGTCAACGTACTTTGACCTCCTATATCTTTCAATATACACAAGATCTGACCCTGCTTTCAGTTTTAGATCATAGTCGACATGACAAAGAGCATAACTATAACTTAAAACACACTAAACAACTAACATATAAAGATCTAGAGGCCCTAACATTAGGATGTCAGACCTTATTTTCAACTTTTTCAGATTTAAGAAATCTTCCATTTTGAGCACTTTGATGTTATGGATCTAGGATCTAACAACCCAGATCACTAAAAAATAACTTATTACACAACTTTAAACAACCAATTACAACATATCACATCAGATCATAAGATTTCTAAAATTTAGGGTTTTTATACCTTTTCTAGATTAATCTTGATTTTCTGATCCTTGATCCTGTTATTGACTTGCTATGAACTGATCTTAGCTTTGTTTAACACTCTCTCTCACTCTAGATTTTAAAAATTGAGGAGAGAGAAGTTCTTGGAGGAAAATGAAAAGTAAAGTAACTTTTCTTACTTTAAATCTCCTATGCTTTGATTCAATGTATGCAAATCTTGCTAGGTGGCACTTGATCTGATCTTGGATAGATATATTGCACATGGCATATCAATTAGGCTACGAACTCAATATTATTGCTAGATTTACAAGCCACCTATTAAAGAATGTGACAAAAGGGCATTCTAGTCATTTGATTCCTACATTTAATGGCATAATCATAACATGTGCAAACCCTTAGGGTTTGACCCTTAGGGTTAAAACCTAAGGTTTCACAAAATAATTCTAGAATTTCCAAATTAAGGATTTAAAAATGGAAAAATTAAACTTTCAAATTTATTATTAGAATTTTCTAATTATATTAAAGTTTACTAATCACTCTCAAGCTTGCTAATAGGATTATTGTTTCCTAATTAATTAACATTAAAAACTTTAAATAATATCTAGGGTTTTCCCAAAAATGTGAATTAGGATTTATAACGCAAGAATTAGGGTTTTCAACATTAAAATTAGGGTTTTCTAATTAAAAGAATTTCTAATTAATCAAATAGGCTTACCCCTAATTAGATTTGTGATTAATACACGTAAACCAAGTATACCTTTGTTTTAAATCCCCGATTTAGGGTTTCAAATTTTGAAACTAAAATTAGGGTTTCAGAATAGGTTTTAGGGTTTCTTATAAATCGTAAGAATTTTCTAACTAAATGTTGACGTTCTTAATATCACGATTAGGGTTTGACACGAGATATAGTTTATCCGGTTGACCCTCAACCTTAACCACCTATACGTGCACACATATAATACCTTATTCACAAACATATACACATATACACTTAATCTTGCATAATTCACCAAAATCCTTCACAGAATTTTGAAATCCTCAAAATTCCTTCCTAAAAATGTCAAATCCATTCACTTATTTTCTGTCTAGGTTCTAATATTGAACCTTAAATTAATTAATTATGATTTTAAATTTTTTCTAAATTTTCGGGTTGTCACATTCACCCCTTCTTCTAAGAATTTCATCCCAGAAATTCACCTTACACCTTACACCATACTGCTTACACCATTCACCATTCATACTCATCATCACATGCTACCCAATACACCACTCACAAGAGTAATTTTTTTTTAAATATTGTTGAGGAGTTATATATACTATTGTCTGTCATTTTCGCAAAGGTTTTATGGAAATTCATCCGTAAACCGTCATAACTTACGGACATAGTAGGTGATTAGCACGTTATGCCCTGTACTGATCAAGTACTGCTGGTCGGAACCATTTTCTTGTTCCTCTTATCCGCCTTGGGCGTATAAAATTTTCTTACCTCAGTCTTATTGGATTCCGCACCAAAACAATTTCGTTCAAGAAATTTATTTCAATGAACACTTAGAGTTTTCATAAACATTAGTCTAGCTGAATCGAATAACGTAGACTCATATCAATAATCAATTTCAATCGATTATTTAGGTATAGCCAAACCCCCTTGGCAAATTAAAATTTTTGAAAATATTTTTGAGAATAACGTCATGATGTCGTACTGTATTAACAGTCCGTTTGAGGATGCCGTCATCGTATGACTTTCTCATAACACATCATACAATAGTGGAACAATAATTTTTGGATCAAATTCACACTAAGTATTCCTATATTTATAACTATAACAACTTTTTATCATCTCTGCACCAGGTTACATGGTACATGAGTGATAAATAAAATTATATTTTGATATTTCAAATAATTTGCGTCTAGCCGAAATAAGTAGCATAGACTATACTTTAAACCGTTCAAAAATCATTACGAATATATATATATATATATATATATATATATATATATATATATATATATATATATATATATATATAGACTTCAAAAGCATATAGTGCGTATTTAGCTTGATGTCAAAATTTCAAAGTCTAGCATAGCTAGGAGTTTTGGAAAACTTATGTCTCCACTAATAATCATTTGCTTAAATAGTCTATCTATTCCTATTATCCTTAATACTCCATTCACACATGACTATTCCCAGTTCGTCAAACCACACTCATGAGTTCAGGAACTTTCCACAATCATATGAGTTTAAGAACTTATCCTAGTTAGACCTTTGACGTCCATTCGCTGAGGGTTTCATAAACATTTCATATAACTATGAGTCACGAACATAACATAAGTATGAGTTTTAAGAAGTCGTACTTAACCTTATATTCTCTACCTATAACCTATCTATCTGTTATATACATGAGAAAGGAATCACCCTCTTAACATGCATATAGCAAATAGCGCGACATAGACATTTCAATGATTATCAGTACCAGAAACTAAGTGGTTGTTACACCAAGTACAATTCAACTCCCATACGAAGAATCATACAACTCAGCTGCTGACATGAGTCCTCAATTGAAATCCCCACCTAATCTTAACTCCCTTCTCAATACGAATTTCATTCAACTCGTATTCATAATCCTTTCCTGAATTTGTACCAATTCATAGTACAACTAAGACACAACAATCTTTGCTGTAACTTTTCAATAATTAGATTGATTCTTCTCCCTGCTATCACCTTATCAGATCACGGGGTGATCTCATCGTATATATTACGATTAATTTCTATACTATGATCATTTTGTTTTATGATCTCTGTACTTTTAGTCTTTTAGACTCTATCTTTTCATCACTACTGTTCACCTTTATTACCAGACTTAGGGAACTCCGTATCTTTATAACTTGCCGAGATTCGTCTTTGAATCATACCGACCAACTAACTCTATGTGAGTTAGATCTTATCCTAATCGCTGCAGTTATTGGTCTTAGGTATTCCTGCCTAAGGTTCATAACCTACAACTTTGATACCAACTATGATAGCCCCAAATCCGTGTCCTAAATCACAACGGATCTGGTACAATCATTCTATAACTATTGCGAAAGATATAAACATAAATTGTTTATACAATAAACTTTACACACTATTCCCTAAGGTCGAGTAACCTTAACTTATACACAATTCATAACTTGTCTAATATATAACATTATTATCATTCAATACTATTACAAATCTAACTGTACACATTAACTTAAAGTTAGAACTGTTTTTAACCTTTCCTTGTATCTAACGCATTCGTCTTAATCTGCAATGTTTATCATGATATAACAAGGGTGAGCATAAGGTTGCCCAGCAAGTATAAATTTATTTGAGGATATATCATGATTGAAAGAGTTTGAATAATAAGCTGGCTATAATTCAAGAATATAGTTGTGAATTAGCACGAACAAACTTGCATAGCTGAAGAACCTTTAACATGATGAACACACACACACACACACACACACACACACACACACACACATATATATATATATATATATATATATATATATATATATATATATATATATACCAAATGGTAATGAAGGTGATCGGCTTTTCATACCTGATTAATACATGTAATATGTATAGAGTACAATTTAACAATTTTTAGACATGGCAATCAACAATGATTAACCATAAGTATATTTGAATGTAACAACTCTAGATCGAGTTAAAGAAAACTTGCCTGTTCGGTCGATTACGGTTATATAATTTATTAAGCTTTGACTAAAGACATAATATATAAATAATATTGATATACAAATTAGAATAATATCATAACAAGATTAAATAATAACCTAAACACATTAACACATAATCCTATCACCATATACATCTGACACATAAGACCTAGTATCAAGTCAAACTATTACAGTCCGAGTTGAATTCAGTATAATTCTAACATCCTGACGGCTAAGTCGGACAATTATCGAGTTTAAGTTCAATTAAACTCTGCCTAAACACTTAACAATTATCTTAGATAATTTTATTATCAGACAAAAATATTTTTCATAAGCTCGTAATAATTTTCAAGTAATTATTACCATTTATCATAATTTTTAATCACTTATATCGTATTTATATAATATAAATACCACATTATTCTCTTATCATTAATATTTATTTAATATTAAATATTAATAAAAAAACCTAATATAATATTATAATATATTTATAATATCACAAAGTATTTTTAATACTTTAAAATCATATTTATATGATTTTTAAACCATTAAATTCATTATCTCATTAATTTTATTAACATTAAAATATTAATATCTTCATGATAAAATATCAAAAGTTATATTTTATAACTCAAAATATTTTTCTAACCCTTATATGATTTTTTAAAGCATAAATTCTAATTTTCCATAATTTATTTAATATATTCATTAAATAAATCCATTACCATAATATTAATATATTAATGAAATTCATCACAAAATATCAAAAGTTATTAAAAATAACATAAAATATTTTCTTATACCATAATATAGTTTTTTCATGATTTTTAAAATATTAAAATCATTTTTAAATAATTTATTTAATATTATAATTAAATAAATTAAATACCATTTATATTCCAAAAATATTAAATATTTATGAAATATACTCTAAATAATTAAAAACTAATTTTCGGACTTTAAAATAATTTTTAGGAATTTAATAATTAAAAACCATTTTTCTCTATTTATTAAATAAAATAATAATTTTCAGTAATTAAATGTCGCTAAAGGGACCTATAGCGACGAAACTGTCGCTATAAGTGTTCTTAATGAAACCTAGAAATTCATAGCCTGTTCGCAGGGTGGGTGGTTTGACCAGCCTTTGATTCATGATTATGAGGTTTTCTGGGCTGGGTTAAGTGTTATAATTATAGTATAAGTGTAATACTACAACTATAAACCAAGATCCTGGCCAACCCACAACATATCAGAGAGATCTAAGCTCATCAATTCGCTGTCAGACCTGTTCTTCAATTTCTGGGTTTTCCAGAATTGAACAACAATCGAGGTACCTACTTTCCAATCCTTATAACGTATATCCTGGGTCTGGCTCATGTGATATAAAGATTTAGACATGTAGTCTTAGTGTCAAGGAACATGAATAATTCACTAGATCAACTCAACAACATCACCAATGTAAGATCTAGACTGATCAAACTAGGCCACAAAAACTGTTCTTGAACATTTCTGGAAAACCCAGAAATGTTCATCGACAAACGGTCAACCCAGGTTTGACCTGGTATAACTTTGATTCCGTTAAGCATTTGGGTTATCTAAAAGCTTATATATGTAGTCCATTTGATATACTACAACATTAATACAACAACTTGGCCCGACAATTAAACCACATCAAGATATAGGATCTGAAAAATCACGGTCAGACCATCTTGGGTTTTTGGGCTACCCAGAAATTAGTTGGTCAATGTCGGTCAACGTACTTTGACCTTCTATATCTTTCAATATACACATGATCTGACTTTTCTTTCAGTTTCAGATCATAGTCGACATGACAAAGAACATATCTATAACTTAAAACACACTAAACAACTAACAGATAAAGATCTAGAGGCCTTGACTTTAGGATGTCGGGCCTTATTTTCCACTTTTCTAGATTTAAGAAATCTTTCATTTTGAGCACTTTGATGTTATGTATCTGGGATCTAACAACCCAGATCACTAAACAACAACTTATTACACAACTTTAAACAACCAATTACAACATATCACATAAGATCATAAGATTTCTAAAATTTAGGGTTTTTATACCTTTTCTAGATTGATCTTGATTTTCTGATCCTTGATCATGTTATTGACTTGCTATGAACTGATCCTAGCTTTGTTTATCACTCTCTCTCACTCTAGATTTCAAAAATTGAGGAGAGAGAAGTTCTTGGAGGAAAATGAAAAGTAAAGTAACTTTTCTTACTTTAAATCTCCTATGCTTAGATTCAATGTATGCAAATCTTGCTAGGTGGCACTTGATCTGATCTTGGATAGATATATTGCACATGGCATATCAATTATGTTACCAACTCAATATTATGGCTAGATTTACAAGCCACCTATTAAAGAATGTGACAAAAGGGCATTCTAGTCTTTTGATTCCTACATTTAATGGCATAATTGTAACATGTGCAAACCCTTAGGGTTTGACCTTTAGGGCTAAAACCTAAGGTTTCACAAATTAATTCTAGAATTTCCAAATTAAGGCTTTAAAATGGAAAAATTAAACTTTCAAATTTATAATTAGTATTTTCTAATTATATTAAAGTTTACTAATCACTCTCAAGCTTGCTAATTAGGATTAATGTTTCTAATTAACATTAAAAAATTTAAATAATATCTAGGGTTTTCCCAAAAATGTGAATTAGGATTTATAACCCAAGAATTAGGGTTTCCAACATTAAAATTAGGGTTTTCTAATTAAAAGAATTTCTAATTATTCAAATAGGCTTACCCCTAATTAGATTTGTGATTAATACACAAAAATCGTATACCTTGTATTTAAATCCCCAATTTAGGGTTTCAAATTCCCGGAACTGAAATTAGGGTTTTCAGAGCCGATTTCTAGGGTTTCTTATAAATCGTAAGATTTTTCTAACTGAATGTTAACGTTCTTATTATACGATTAGGGTTTGACACAGATATAGCTTATCTGGTCAACCCTTGACCCCTAACCACCTTCTATACACATAAAATACTTTATTCACAGAACATATACACATATACACTTAATCTTGCATAATTCACCAAAATCCTTCATAGAATTTCGAAATCCTCAAAATTCCTTCCTAAAAATGTCAAATTCATTCACTTATTTTCTATCTAGGTTCTAATATTGAATCTTAAATTAATCAATTATGATTTTTAAATTTTTCTAAATTCTCGGGTTGTCACAATGATATATATATATATATATATATTTCCATTCCAAAGTCTTGCCTAGATTCCAAATTAAGTGGCGCTTGGTTGGTCACACATATATATATATATATATATATATATATATATATATATATATATATATATATATAACTATGGGAACCCATCCATGGCAACCGGTTGCCATGGGAACTGTGCAACAACCTCTTTTTGTACCGTTGAAAAATTGATTTGAAGGATGAGATTAGAAGTTAAATATGATAAGCCGACACAGGTTGTTGTGCCCATATATTTACTTATACCAGCTTCTATTTTAATAAGAGAGGTCCATGTAAAATATTTTTGTCAGTATAGTTATACAATATGAATATTTATTATTAAAATAATCCAGCCGGAAGAGCTTGTACCGGCTTATCCTTTTTTTTTCTTTTCTCCATTATATGTCATGACTCAGCAAATTAAAATAAAATAAAATAAATAAATTGAACCCGGCCGGTACAGCCTCTCACGGCTAGGAAATAAAATAAATTTAACAGTATCCAACTATTCGCTGCTAAACAGATTCGAACTCGCGACCTCCAAAGACTAAAAACCCTAAATTATATGACCACCGAGAGCACCACGGGCCTAAACATTCATTTCAACCAAGGATATATCTTTATATTAAAACTTCACCATCCCCAAAAATCTATATATTATTATTATATTACAATTTATTTTATATAAATCTATATTATTAATTGGATTTGTTAAAATAGAAATACATTAAATTTTTATATTTATTATTATCCCTTTAATATTTTTTCTTATTTTTGTAATAATATCAATAAAAGGATTATTAATATATAAAAATAAATATCATTCTTTAATAAAATATAAAGTGGTCATTATAAATCTTGCATTATTAGTATTAATAATTTTATTATTAAATTGGTTGAGTGGAATTTAAATGGATTTAGATTATAGTAATTTATTTTATTATTACACATATATTTATTTTAATATTTATTTTAATTATTATTTGAGTATGAGTAAATAATATAAAACATTATTTTTAATATTAATATAAACAATGTGATTATTAATAACTAGACTGAATAATAATATCCATACAGTTCAACCAAATAGATATTTTTATTAATTAATATGTACATTAGGTAATGTTGGACAAGTTTTATATCTCAGAGGCCGAAAGTAATCTTGCGGATTTCTTGTAGAGCTCCCATGCGATACGGTAACGAAAGACCGTGACATCTTCCAAGGACCACTTCTCTAGGCAAATATCACTATTGGCCTTAACGAATGAGTCAACATACTTGCATACAAAAAATGCCATGATCTTAAGTCGTTGTGTTGTTTTGATTCGAATCTTTGCGATATTCGCGTACAAGAGATTATCATTTGGGCACATGACGATTGGATTACCATTTAAGTAAACAAAATGGTATCAAATGTACTGCATGTACAAAGTAGTTGGTTAATGAATTTTTAATATTAAAGGACATTATAAAAGAAAAAAAATTTAAATAAAAGAAAAAAAATTTAAAACTACACATACCACAACTTTAACGAATTCTGCGTACATTTCCTGTAACTTCATATGTTTGGTATCATTGTAGTACGGGTCAATTATCGTAACCAACCAATCTTCAACTCCAAATAGGAAAAAGACAAAATTGCGTTGATTTATAATGATCAATTTATATTTTATTAAAGAATGATATTTATTTTTTATATATTAATAATCCTTTTATTGATATTATTACAAAAATAAGAAAAAATATTAAAGGGGATAATAATAAATATAAAATTAACTTATTTCTATTTTAACAAACCCAATTAATAATATAGATTTATATAAAAATAAATCGTAATATAATAATAATATATAGATTTTGGGGGATGGTGAAGTTTTAATATAAAGATATATCCTTGGTTGAAATGAGCATTTAGGCCAGTGGTGCTCGGGTGGTCATATGACGAGGGTTTAGTCTTTGGAGGTCATGAGTTCGAATCATTTAGCAATGAATAGTTGGATCTTATTAAATTTTTTTCTATTTCGGTAGTGATAAATTTGTATCAGTAGGAGTTCAATTTATTTATTTTATTTTATTTTAATTTCTTTGAGTCATGACATATAATGGAGAAAAAAAAAAAAAAAAAAGGGTAAGCCGATGACGAAATTTATGCAAATTCGGAAAAAAAAGGATAAGCGGAAGTTACAAGCTCTTAAGTAGGATTATTTTAATAATAAATATTCATATTGTATAACTATATCGAAAAATATTTTATGGGCCTCTCTTATTAAAATAGAAGCGGTATAGATAAGTAAATATATGGGCACAACAACTTTGTCTTTGGCTTATCATATTTAACTTCTAATCTCAACCTTCAAATCAATTTATCAACAGTACAAAAAGAGGTTGTTAAGATTCCCATGGCAACCTAGTTTGCCATGGATGGGTTCCTATAACTATATATATATGTATATAACTATATATATTCTTTGCTTTTATATATATACGCTTTAAATTCTTTCACAATGTAGATATTTAATCTTCAAGCCTGTGAACTAGATTTACCTAAATCTAGCTATCTCTAACTTTAATCGGTTCAAAAGTGATTAAACTAGAACAGATTGAAGCTAGAATGACTTAGATTTATTTAAATCTAGTTTTCTTTCTAAATTTTGTACATATTAATCAATCATGTGAGCCTAGGAGCCATGAGATCAAAGATTCAGCCCGTGAATCTAGATCTGGTTCCCACGATGGACATTTATCAGCTGTAGCTAGCTTGTAAATTATCTACAGTGACTGGATATCCTTGGATGGCTCTCATGCCCATATGTAGTTCGGCACTGCTACGTATCTTATTTTCTCGAAGATGCTTTGCATCTCTAAAATAAAATTAATCAAGATGAATATAGAATAAAATAGAAGTATCAAAGGCCTCAATTACTGTTAAGCATAATGATTTAAAAACCTGTTTTCCAAAACTTCACTGCTATATCTTGTTAAAATTGAACTTTATATACAAGTCAAACCCTTTGTATATAGGTGCAAACGAGACATAGCACTACTTCCAGATAATTGCACGTAGGCCCAATAAACACACACACACACACACACACATGCAGATAGTTAGGGTAATTGAAAAGTTGCGGTAACTGTGTTTTCACGGAAGTTGGGGGGTGCCTAACACCTTCCCCCCGCTTAATCAAGCCCCGGACTCAATGAATCTCGGTTTCTAAGGCCATTAAACAGTGTCCAACCATTGGGCCTTTGTGTAAACCTATTCAAAATCGGTTGAGTTGGTACAACCATTTCAATTCTACTGACTGGCAACTGTAATTTCAAATCGTTGACATTCACATGTTGGACCTTTTCAAACTTCGCCTTTTCGAGACAAAACCCAACCAAATGAGAACACAAAAGGAAAGTACAAAAAGGACAAATTTTCCGGCATTTAATGAAATGTTATGTATTCAACATATAATACTAATATTGATCTAGCTGAAATAAATGGCATAAATCTTTCAATAACAACTTAGTTCGAATAATAGAACGATTAATCAATTGTTAGTCTAGCCAAAAAAATTACGAGACATGGTTCATAAATAGTTCATGAATAAAAGAACTTTAAATTTATTTCATAGTTCAAATAATAAAATAGGAAATCAATTGCACTATGTACGAATAACAATAATCTTAATGGATGTGAATAATCAACAATAATTATCCACTAATCATGCTTTGAAAAAATAATAACTCAAGTTGAGTTAGGAAAACTTGCAATAATTGCAAATATTCAATAATAATAATAGATGTGGAATACTCAACAATAATTATCCACTAACATCCTGGAAAAATAATAACTCGAGGTTTGAGTTAGGGAACTTACAATAAATGCGAATATTCAATAATAATCATAGATGTGGAATAATAAAAAATAATTATCTACTAACATGCTTGAAAAATAATAGCTCAAGTTTGAGTTAGGGAACTTGCCTGATCGGTTGACAACTGCTATGCAATTTAATTTAACTTCTTTTGAAAGATCTATCATTAATAAGATCAATTGCTCAATTAGCATCACATATTTTAACTCATAATAATATTATTCCATAATAATATAAAATAACATAATCAAATAATACCTTAACTTATTAGTAATATTATCATCGTTTGATAATATCCTATCACTTAACTGTCATAACATTTCATTATTTCTTCGCATTATTAACCACTTAATAATATTTTATTCCTTAACAAGTATTATTAATCATTCAATAACAACTTACTCACTGTAGACACTCGAAATTTTCTGCACAACTGTTACTAACATTGCAAGAGGGTAGAATCGTCTTTCGGAGATAACCCTGGAAGACATTTCACATCCATTCCGGATACTACCGAAAGTTCAATCTCAACCCCAGACCATACACCGGGAGTATCATTCTCAACCCCGGAACACATACCGGGAACATCATTTCCAACCCGGAGATAAGCAGAGTTTCGTCATGGCGATAACCCCGAGGAATCTTTGTTGCGATTTCGTTGATAACCCCGGAAATGCTTGTTTTAAACGCATGCTATCAGCTTCAATCAGACCTCCTGCTGAGGCACTCATACCTCAGACCCGGAGCTAACACCGGGCGCATGACATCCACAAGATGACATTGCGGCATTCAACACTTGCGGTAGTCAATCTCGGATGTAGCCACGAGCAACGCGCTTTCAACTCAAATCAGCGATAACCCTGATGAGGAGTCATACGTCATCTTGCTACCTCAACACCTGCGCGTCGTCTCAACACTTCATACATACATACATACATACATACATACATACATATAACAATGTCCTTCAAGAACCAGGAGTTCCAATCCCGAGTGAGTATTATGCGTGGCAGCACACCGGATAGAATTTGAAGCTTGAAGACCATGGGCATGGTCCCCTCTTCCTGACTTCGTACAACCTCTATTCCATGTCATTGCGTAACTCTCCACATAAGCAGTCTGAAGAAGGTCGTATATACCTCGTTCGGATGCTCGGATTGAAGTTCTGCAAGTTCGAGCGAACATTACAGTGCACGAGTGCACATACTTCGAGACGATGGGACCTGCGGAACCCGGGCAGGCCCAGGCGTACGCATGAGTTCAATTGTGGCTATTGCAGGTGCAACTGCGGCTAGCAGCTCTATAAATATAGAGCTTGGGCTAGCCATTTAAAAAAAAAAGAAAAGGCGAGGAAGCCCTGTCCAATTTGCTTTATACACACCCTATATTGAGTGCTTGCTCTTTTTAAACACCTGTTAGCCCACATACAGTTATAAATTTACGGCGGGAGCTGAGTGTTTATCCATATAGAGTCATAGAAGTCTGCATTGGCAGCCCACTGTAAGCCTTCTTACATTCTATAAAGCCTTTCTCTTCATATTTAGACACACTATTCTACACATTGAGAGTCGTGTTGTGTGCGTATGCCTAGACTTTGGTTCGTGGTTTTCATTTCTGTCTGTATATATATACTTATATATATGTATATATTTTTATATGGACTAACATTATCGAGTTATACCTCTATTGAGCCTAGACTTATGTCTGGAGCGTTTACTTGCTTTTCTATATATATATATACTTATATATATGAACTATTGTCAAACTACATTCGATGAGCACTGATTTTACATCCAGAGTGTTTACTTGCTTATATATATATATATATATATAATTATTGTCAGACATATCTGATGAGCCTATATTTTATATCCGGTGCGTTTAATTGCTTATATATATATATATAATTGTTGTCGGACATATCCGATGAGCCTGGATTTTATATCCGGTGCATTCTTTGCTTTTTATATATATATATATATATATATATATATATATATATATATATTTGTCAGGCCTAGAGTTTACTTCGTGGCCTTTTATAGCTTTATTTACATTTCGTCTCACCTAGAGTTTACTTACGTGGCGGTTGATAGCATTTCTTGCTTTATTTACATTTTGATCCCCATTGGAGTTGTTTCGTGGTGGTTGATCGCACACACACACACACACACACGGATATATATATATATATATATATATATATATATATATATATATATATATATTACAACTTTTATATATATATAGCGCTGCCATCGCTTTCCATACAAATTGCAGTACCATGTGAGCCTCGGAGTCAAGTGATCACAGATTCAGTTTACTGAATCTAGATTCGGTTCCCGTAATGGACTTTTTCAGCTGTAAGCAGCTTGTACATTATTTATAGTGTACAAATTTCCTTGGATGGCTGTCATGCCCATAAGGAGTTCGGCACTGCTGTATATTATTTTCTTGAAGATGCCTCACATCTCAAAAATAAAAGCAAACAAGCCGAACATTTAACAATAAAATGGAAGTATGAAAAGGTCTCAATTCCTATTGAGCACAGGGTTTGAAAAACCTCTTTTTACAAAACTTCATTGCTATATCTTGGTTAAAACTGAATTTTTCCATAAAATTCAAACCTTGTGTATATAGGTGCGAACGAGGCCTCACACTACTTTCAAATAATTGCACATTGATCCACACACACACACACACATTCATATAACAGTTTCTTTGAGAAGTGGCGGTCACCGTGGCAACACGGATGTCGGGGGGTGCCTAACACCTTCCCTCCGCAAATCAAGCCCCCGAACCCTAATGAATCTCGGTTTCACAGACTCGTTTAACAGTTTCACATCACTGGGACAATGTGCAAACCTTTTTGTTGCGTTGGTGCAACCAGTTAAAAACACCAACTGGCGACTCTTAAAGTCAAATCGTTGACATTACACATGTTAGACCTTTTTCACTTGTTTTTTCAAACAAATCTCACATTAACATGAGAACACCAAAGAACAAGCAAGTACGAAAAGGACACTAAAAAATCCCGGCGTCGACGTGTGGCGACTTTCTTTGGGACTCCAGTAAGAGGGCTTAAGCCGCTATTACAAGCTTTTCAAAATTTTTATATGCTTGTGTGTTAATGTTGCATTTACATTTATGATGAATGTGTACTAATGCATCTAACTTACTGCACTGCTAAATATCTATCTATGATATTAGTGCTTCGCACATGTCATTATTTTGCATGAACAGTGAGACACATTGTATGTGAATGTATGTTGTGTGGTTCCTCCACCGGGAGGCTATCTATCGGTGTTTGATTCTTTGGACTCGTGGGAAGACTAATTCCAACGAGGCTCGGAAAGGCACCACCTAGATTCGCTCCGGTTGAAAGATCGGATTAACTTCCCGTAAAGTAGATTGCGATGATCTAGGAACCTTCATGCCAAAAAGTCGCGAGAGTAACCTAAGATAAGTCAACCTCTGATAAACCAAATGCGGAGTAAAGTTTCTTCATGCTCTCCATTTTCAATTACTTGTAAAGCATTTACTTGTAATTTAATTCCATGATCATTTATATGTAATGGAAAAATATGAAGAAGAATATATGCACACATGACATATTATCAATTAACAACCATTTTGAAGGACCATATTCCTAAAGCGGACACATCATGATAACATTTACATTATCCCTAAGACTAAACTACATAAGTCTTTTGTAGGGAAACAATTGGGCACATTACGCTCAAAATCCAAAAAGACCACGAGCCTACAACCAATCATATCTTCTTCTGACCAGTCTAATTCTGTTTCCCAAGAAGAATTTGGCAGATTGAGTAAAAAAATCACAGACTTGGCTGTTCTGCTGAAAGAACTGCATCAGTCCACTCAGGGTACAAAGATACCTACACATATAGAATCCTCTACACAAGGGGGAGCCCAAGGTTTGGAAAAAACAATTCCAGAACCTCAGTTGGATACAACCAACAAAGACCCTGAAAACTCCCATCTCAAAGGAGATCTAGACATCGGTGACATCAGGAAGAAGGTCCTCCAAATGGAGGAAACTATCCGTGTTCTCAAAGGGATTGGAACACATGGAAGTGTCTCTCATATACTGACCTTTGCATATTCCTTGGTGTTCATTATCCAGAGAAATTCAAAACCCCTGATTTTGAAAAATATGACGGATTAGGGGATCCTTATACACATTTGAAAGTGTTCATTGGAGAACTTGGATCTTATACGGAAAATGAAAAGCTCGAATCTTTCTTTGTTCGGAGAAGAGTCATTTGGAGAAGCCCGTTTATGGTATACCAGATTAGACAACTCCAAGATCCATAGCTGGGAAGAGCTAGCTCACGCCTTTCTCACTCAATACAGTTTTCAATATCAGATGGCTCCTGACCGGTACCAAATTACCAAGGTCAAGAAACAGTCTAATGAGTCATTTAGAGAGTATGCTCAAAGGTGGAGGCGCCTTGCTGCTCAAGTTATTCCTTCCATGACAGAATCAGAAATGGTCATGACTTTCATAGATGTACAAGAAGCTCTTTTCTATGAGAGAGTTCTAGCTAATATTGGTAAACCATTTTCTAAAATGATCAAACACGGAGAGATGGTGAGATGGGATTGAAGTCGGGTAAGATTCAAGACCTAAATTTGCTCTTAAAAGTCATTCTGAGCACATCTAATCCGGATCTTATGGAAACAACCCCGGAGGGTCCATAAAAAAAGAGGAAGATGTTTCCTTGATCTTATAAGGTCAAAAAGGCGGTTAGAACATGCCTATACTGGAGGAGAAACTACTCCCCTTTCCAAGCACGGTCTTGAACCCTCCATTGCCTAAAACTGGAGAAGTAAAGCGACCTCGAACGTTCACACCCTTATGGGACTCTCTCGAGAATATTCTTGCTCTTCTGACTAATCAGAAGAAAATCACACGTTTGCTTCCACCAGCCAACCCTAATGAGAAGGGTTTTAATGCTACTCGAAAGTTTGCTTATCATGCCGGAGCACCTGGACATGATACTCAAGATTGTTGGGCCTTGAAATAGAAGATCCAAGATTTAATAGACAACGGTGAGTCGTGGTCACCAAACCAGATCAACCTCATGTGCAAGACAACCCTCTTCCTCAAGACAAAGAAGAAGAGGTCAACATGATCAGTTGGAGACCTTTGGGCAAAGTTCCATTTTAATGATGAGCCATCTCAGACCATCAAAGACGGTGTTGATAGATGGGATTATGCAAAGTTCCAGTTTACTATGGAACAAAAGATGAAAGCTCTTTGCAAATAAATTGACAATTGGCGGAACTGGTGACCCATCAGCATCAAGTCACACGCAAATTAATCAGACATGAGCATGCCTATCTCCTTCCGTTTGTTATGAATGCTCCACCCTCACCTTCAGAAATCGAAGCTATGGAGGATAAGGTTACAAAGCGAGCAAATACTAAAGCTTGGTTGGGATTTTTCCAATCGAGAGGAGTTCACCTATCTAAGCCAACCTATGAAGGAAATATTTCAAATCTTCGATCAATGAAGGAAGAATTACATCCCTTCTACCTCCAATTAATCCTCGTGCAGGATGGTTTATCCCTGATGGAGTGTTGTCAATATCATTCTATTCTCACGGTCACACAAGACAATGAATGAATGTTGGGCACTCCGCCATCTTATTCAAAATCTCATTGATAGCGGTGTCCTGCAGCTGGCGACGATAACACTGTGCAACTTGAGAGTGGGATTACATGGAAGGGATCAGTAGCAGTGATATCCGTTGAGGATTATGATACTGTCAAAGCATTTCCCATACAGATAATTCAACTCAAAGGAGCTGACAATCCTTTGAAAGTGGTCCCACCTGAGCCAATTTCCTTACCTTTCAGACCACAATATCCTGTTGTCAGCTAACACAAAGTTCCATGAAATTATGGAGAAGCTGAAGGATCCACGTCTTATACTACTGCTACAGTGTCGAAGGATAATCCACTGTATCTTCCTCAAAGGGTTATCAAGCCTACCCTCAAAGCAAACGGGAAGATTCCCATGGAGAAGATTGAAAAATTTCTCCACACTATGGGTCATAATGAAGCCAAGGTAGTTTTAAGTTTGAGAGAAGCTCCACATCAGATATCAAATACTGGACTTGGTTTTCTCTTCCGAGGATCATCGGAAGATTTTATTGAAGGTTTTGGAAGAAGCCAATTTATCGAAATCAGTGGATGTGGAAATATTTCAACATATGGTTGATCACATTTTCAACAACAATGTGATATCCTTCACTGATGAAGATATACCTCCTGAAGGGACTAGTCATTGCAAGCCACTGCACATCGCAGTGTTATCCTCCGGGTATATGTTAGCTGGAGTGTTGATAGATGGAGGTTCATCTGTGATGCCCCCAAAATAGGTATACATCACCCATCTTGAGTCGCCAAATACATGGTACAAAAATACAAATATAACTTAATAATATAACTGTCGTGTAAAATATGACAAAACATAAACTGAGAGTTTTAATAAGAATATTGTTATCTAGACAATATCCACACTCAATGGAGTCCTCATTACATTTATTGTCACACTATTTAACGTAATAGTGAGGACTACTAATGTTATCATCCGGACGAATCACTCCGCTTTCCACGACTCGCCCCCCGGCTATATTCTCATTTCCTGAAGAGAACAATAAAAGAAAAGGGTGAGCTCAACTAGCCCAGTAAGAAATATCGTGACTAAGATAATGCAAAATAAATTATCATTAGTCTTCAACAATGTTAAACTGATAAAATATAATAGACATCAAGTTTAACTGCAGCGGAACAAATAATCCATTAGAAGAGTCAAGTTGAGAATAAAATCTACTATCTTCTATCATTTAAAAAGTTTTCAATAATTTTTATCGCTGAGACTCAGCTTAACAAATAAACCACATCATCGAGTCATCCCTGCACTACGGGCCAAGGATATTCATTAAATCATCCATGGTCATGACTATACCGAATAATCCCTGGTCATAATCATACCAAAAATAGTCCATCAATGCACTACAGGCTACTGAGGACTTTTACCACCTCATTTATAACATTATAGGTCATGATTATACCGAATGATCCCTGGTCATAATCATACAAAGTCCATCTATGCACGTAAGCCAAAGATGACTTTTATCATAATATAAGCATGAGGATGATGATAATGACATAATAATTTAATAAAACAAGTTCAAGAATAAATTTTAAAGATTTATAAGTTAATTTATCCTGAACTCAATAATGTCCAAATTGTCAACATGATACTTCTTTGTGGAGTAAAAATTCAAGAATGCTCAGAAGAATATTTTCATTAAAAGATAATGGATGAAGCGCAAATATCAAGGATATTCCACTAATTTCATGGAGTATAGAAGTCAAAGCTTTAACCAAGTGAGTATAAGAGAATATATAAAACTGCAAATGGATTTTTGTCCGCCACGCGGTAATCCACTTAGATAGATCATTTCCATAATTTAATAAGGAATGAATACAAAGGTTCATTCACCATGCATGTGATAATCCACATAGACAGGTTATTCCAACAGAATGATAAAGAATGGAATAACAGAAGAAATCACCATGCATGCGATAGGACCCAGCGCAGACGAGTTATTCCAATGAATAATAAAGAATGGAACGTGTCATGCGTAAACGCACTAATGAGGATATATTCGACGAATAATAAATAATGGAACCGAGTCCGGCGTAAATGTATGCAGACGAGGATATTCCGGCGAATAATAAATGATGGAACTGAGTCTAGGCGTAAGCAAAACTGAGCGTAGAATATTAAGCAGAATAATAAAGAACGGAATAATAGAAGAATTTCACCATGTATGCGATATTGCCAGATAAAGCAAAGTTATTCCAACATAATAATGAAGAATGGAATAACAGAAGAATTTCACCATATATGTGGTACTTCGCATAAACAGGTTATTCCAACAGAATAATAAGGGATGGAATAACAATAGCTCTCTTCATGAATACGAAAGAAATAATACCCCTTACCTCAGAAGAAATTGGATACTCGAATAGTGACGTAGCAGGCTTCTCTTCTTCTTTTTCTCTATAGATTTTATCTCTATAACTTCTCTCTATAATTTCTCTCTATAATAATTGCTCTATAGCTTTAGTGAATTGATGAGAAATGAAGGAAGAATGAGCTTCTATTTATAGAAAAATATAGTTTCGATAATTGCACGTTTTTGGGCTCGAAAAATTATAGTACAATACCTCCAACTTTTCTTTCATTTTTAATTTAGTCCTGCAAGTATTATCAAACTTGCACCACCTCCCTTAATAGTAAATAATATGAATTAATAGTTCAGTCATGTGAATCGATAGTTATAATCATGTGAAAATACGAATTCTGATGATAATTGATGTCTGGGGGTTATATTGATAAATCGGGTAATTAATCGGATAAATGAGCAATTAATTGCTACTAATTCACATGCTTATATAACTATTTGTTCACATGTGTGTACTATTGAATCACATTCATGTACTATTAGGGGAGTTGGTGCAAGATTGATAATATTTGCATGACTAAGTTAAAAATGGAGGTATAGATGGAGGTATTATACTGTAATTCATATTTTCACATGATTATAACTATTGATTCATATGATTGAACTATTGATTCATATTATTTCCTATTAGGGGAGGTTGTGCAAGTTTGATAATACTTGCAGGACTAAATTAAAAATGAAAGAAAAGTTAGAGGTATTGTACTGTAATATTTCGAGCCCCAAAATGTGCAATTATCGAAACTATATTTTCCTATAAATAGAAGCACATTCTTCCTTCATTTTTCACATATTCACTAAAGCTATAGAGCAATTATTATAGAGAGAAATTATAAAGAGAAAGAAGAAGAGAAGTCTGCTACCTCTCTACTCCAAAGATCCGATTTCTTTCTAAGGTAAGGGTATTATTTCTTTCATTATTCATGAAGAGAGCTCTGTTATTCCATTTCTTATTATTATGTTGGAATAACTTGCCATATCTAATCAAGTACCGCATACATGGTGAAATTCTTCTATTATTCCATTCTTTATTATTCTATATCGAATATCACATGCCATGCGGATTACGCATGACCGGTTCCATTCTTTATTATTCGTCGAAATATCTATTCATATGCGTATTACGCATTTACTCGGTTCCATTCTTTATTATTCTTTTAGAATAACCTGTATGTGCGGTCTATCGCATGCATGGTGAATTTTGTTGTTATTCCATTCTTTATTATTCATTTGGAATATCCCGTCTGCATGATGACACGATAACTTTGGTTCCATTCTTTATTATTACATTGGGAATAAACATGCATGCGATCTATCGCATGCATGGTGAATTCTTCTATTATTCTATTCTTTATTATTCTGTTGGAATAACCTGTCTTTGTGGATTACCACATGCATGGTGAATGATCCTTTGTATTCATTCCTTCTTAAATTGTGGAAATGATCTGCCTACGAGGATTACCGCATGGCGGGTGAAAATCTATTTGCAGTTTCATAATATTTCTGACCCTCAAAAATTCTGGAAAAATTTGAAATGATAATTTGATGAGTTTTCTATATTGTGTCCAAAGATGGCGATTTTTGGATGTATAGATTAAGAGTTACGGATTTTATAGGAAAAGACTATTTTAAAAGTAAACCCTTATAACTCCTTGTGGTTAACTCCAAAATTGGTGAAATTTTTATTTGGAGTACATGTATATAACAAGAGTATACCCTGTAAATTTTGGAATTTTTGGACAAAAGTACAATTTATGATAAATGTCTAAATATTCGGCAGTTTTGGCCATATAAAAAATAGTAAATGAATTTTAAAAATTGCAAAAAAAATATATGTTGAATATGGGACTATATTCTGCTACATCCCAAAAAAGAAATATTTTTGGGACTGATTTGGTATTTTTCATGAAAATGAACTAGTTCTGAGTAAATGAATTAAATATGTTATGTGAAGTAACAAAATTGAAAATAGGATTTTATGGCTTGGGAATCCTATATAGGGTATATGCAAATTTTTGATGAGGGATTTGATCATTGGTGATGAAATCTTATGAGTATGACATTTTTGAATTATTAAATGCATTATTTGGTAAAGTGTAAATAATTGAAATAAATTGTTTATAAGTTTAAGAAGTGATTAAAATATTGTTATAATATTAATAATATTAGATTATGAGTTTATTAAGTGGTTGATAATATTTGGATAAATTTAAAGTCTTTAATATTTATCCTTGTTTTCGTTTGATTAATGCTTATATCATTGTCATCATCCTCATGCTTATATGGTGATGAAAGTTATCTTTGACTTACGTGCAAAAATGGATTGTTGATTATTGAATTGTATATCTTTGGCTTACGTGCAAAGATGGACTGTTGATTATTGATTTTATAGTTGTATATCTTTGGCTTACATACAGAGATGTACTTGGTATGATTATGACCAGGGATCATTCGGTATAATCATAACCTGTAATGTTATAAACGATGTGGTAAAAGTCCTCAGTGGCCTGTAGTGCATTGATGGACAGTTTTTGGTATGATTATGACCAGGGATTATTCGGTATAGTCATGACCATTGATGATTTAATGAATATCCTTGGCCCGTAGTGCAGGGATGATTCAATGACGTGGTTTATTTATTTAGCTGAGTCTCAACGATTAAAATTGATGAAAACATTTTAAATTATAGAAGATAGAAGATATCATGCTCTACTTGACTCTTCTAATGGATTACTTATTCCGTTGCAATTAAACTTGATGTCTATTGTATTTTATCAGTTTAACATTGTTGAAGACTAATGGTAATTTATTCTGCATTATCTTAGTCATAATATTTCTTACTGGGCTAGTTGAGCTCACCATTTCTTTCACTATTCTCTTCAAGAAATGAGAATATAGCTGGGACGAGTCGGGGAACGGAGTGATGGTCTAGATGATAGCATTAGTAGTCCTCACTATTCTATTAAATAGTGTGACAATAAATGTAATGAGGACTCCATTGAGTGTGGATATTGTCTAGATGACAATATTCTTATTAAAACTCTTAGATTATGTTTTGTCGTATTTTACATGACTGTTGTATAATTAAGTTTTTATTTGTATTTTGTACCATGTATTTGGAGACTCAAGATGGGTGATGTATACCTATTTTGGGGACGTCACAGTTGGTATCAAAGCTTAGGGATATGATCCCTAGCTGAGATGTGAGATAAGAACTAGGTGGGGAGAGACGGGGATTCCTTCGCTAGTATGACCTACCTAAGTTTATTTGGTATTTAATTGGTTGGTCAGAGTATAGGAATAATATGTGATATGTTAATTAACCCTTTTTTGTGACAGTGTTTGAAAATGGCATCTGAAAATGTTGAGATCAGCAATGAAGCACATGAGACCATTGAGTCACCACATATTAATGCCAGGATAATGTGCAACAAGAAGAAAATAATCCTCATGTAAACAATAACACCGATGAAATGGTGAACGATGGGATTTTCAGAGGCTTTATGCAATTCATGCAACATCAGGCAACAGCGGCTCCTGTCCAAAATGCAGGTGGAAACACTGATAACTCTCGGACGGTCACCGTTAAGCAATTCAAGGAGCTGGGACCATCGGAGTTTTTTGGAGAGCCAAAACTACTTAAGGCAGAGACGTGGATAAAGTAGATCAACAAGATATTTGATGTCTTGGGATGCTTCGAGGAGCAAAAGGTTCCCTTCGCCACCTTTATGTTACGTGAAAAGGCAAATTACTAGTTGGAATCTGTAAAACGTACCTAGCATGACGCACTCAAGATGTCTTGGGAGAAGTTCCAAGAGGTGTTCAATGACACGTACTTTCCCGAAAGTATTCGTCACATGAAGGAGGTGGAGTTTATCAAGTTGGAGCAAAATAATATGACCATGTCGCAATACGAGGCTAAATTTGCGGAGTTATCCCCAGTTTGCATCCCATTTGGTCGATAATGAGGAGCGAATGACGCAAATATTTCTAAGAGGTTTGAAACCAGATATACGTCAATACCTCATTTCTCATAAATTATGTTTATATTCAGATGTAGTGAATAAGGCTCAGTTATTGGAGCGCGATAATGAAACAGCCCAACCAAAAGGCAACGATAATAATCGTACCGGTGGCAACGACCATCAGAACAATGATAACCATCGTGGGGAAATTATCATGCTAAGAATGGTAACCACTTCGGTGGTAATCATGGCCAAGATAATAGGAGTGGAAATTTCAAGAAGAGGAGATTCAACAATGATGGAAAGATGTCAGCACCAGCACCTGTTGTTAAGGAAGGAGAACGACCACCGGTCGTATGTTACAAATGTGGAGGGGAGGGACATATCAGTCCAAACTGCGTGAAGCAGTCCAAAGCATGTTATAATTGTGGAAAAAAGGTCACCTAGTCCAATTTTGTCTTGCACCAAAGTCAAGTCCAGCTGGGACGGTGGCACCTAAGGTGGATACGGACAAAACAAAGTCGGTGGTTTCAGGAAGAGCGTTTTTCATGACTTCTCAAAAAGCGAGTAACCTGAACGAAGTTAGCACGAGTTAGTTAATTATAAATTCTTGTGAAGTCTATGCCTTATTAGATACCGGTTCTACCCATTATTTTATCTCTCTTGCTTGCGTTCAACGTTTAAATTTGACCCTAGAGAAGTTAGACTTTGACTTATTGGTTAAAACTTCGTTAGTAGAAACCTTCAATTCATGTGTTATCCAAGTCTTGGATGAGAGTCACAGTTTTTAAATGATATTTCTATCGTTAATAAATTTCCCGATGTATTCTCAAAGAACTTCTTAGCTTACCCCTAGAGCGTGAAATCGAATTTTGTATTGACCCTAGTACAAAACCCATTTCTAAAACCCTCAAATATTTCTTTACCTAAAACGATCGTATAATGTGCCAAAGACGTTGGCTCGAGCTGTTGAAGATTACGATCATACCATTCAATATCATCGTGGAAGAGCGAATGTGGTAGATGACGCGTTGAGTAGAAGATCGTATGCGTTTACGAGTGCGATGTTGTTAACATAAAAACCTATTTTGTATAACTTACAAATGATGAAGATAGAGTTAAAGACTCTCGGGACCCACGTGAAGATAACGAATATATGATTAGAACCGACTTTAATCGATAAAGTTAAAGCCGCTCAAGCTTCACACCCGAATCTGATGAATGTGAAGAAGAAGGTTCAAGAAGGCGTTATCTCAACCCTCGATTTAATTGGCCCATTTGAAATCCTCGATCGAGTAGGAACTGTGGCCTATAGACTCGTTTTATCGCCAAGTATGTCGCATTTTTCATGTATCGATGTTACGTAAATATGTGGATGATCCGAACCACGTTATTAAATTAGAACTAGACGAGATAGCAGAAGATTTAACGTATGAGGAGATACGTGTTAAAATCTTGGATAAGAAGGATCGTATTCAA
Organism: Panax quinquefolius; assembly: GCA_020205615.1. Taxonomy (NCBI): domain Eukaryota; kingdom Viridiplantae; phylum Streptophyta; class Magnoliopsida; order Apiales; family Araliaceae; genus Panax; species Panax quinquefolius. Next base: position 56,745,718 of record CM035159.1, read on the forward strand.
CACTCAAAGGTTATACCTCAAGACTTAGAATCTGAAATGAATTCAAGATATTCTCACCTCTTCGGCATACCAAGTACGTACATAAATTTCGAGGGTGAAATTTCAATAAGGAGGGGAGATTGTAAGACCCCAAATTTTATGAATAAAGATTTAATTTTCTCAAAATATTTTTTTTAAAAATTATGGTGTGGATTTGAGATAATGTTATAGTTGTGGGTAATATTTAGAAATTTTGAAAAGTATGCAAGTGGTTATATAATATTCGATTGGTCGAGGAATATTCTTTTTCTCGGGGAATATCCATACGACGACACAATTATTGGTGGACCCCACAACGGAATTACTGTCAGAATGAGAAAATGACATAAATATTTTTATAAAAATAATGGCAAAAGTTTTAGCGTTAAAACTGTTGAACTACTCGGTAGTAAAAGTACAGTAATACGTGTGGTTGTATAGTAGCACACGGTATTGATTATTGATGCTTACGTGAGAAGTCACTCAGTTATACTCAATTATTGCTACAGTAATTACTGCATCATATCTCTCATATTATTGATTCAATTATTGTCACAATATCATATGCATAATATGTTATATTATTAAATCAATAATTGAGACGACAAAGTTATTTATATTATTAAATTGCAATATTTACAATGTCTAGAAGTTCTGTCAAGGAGAGGTTTGGTCATCTAATTGCGCGTCAATAAGGAGAAATCCTTATCGGAAAGCCCCCTCTTTCCTGGGAACGACCTGGATGTTAAATATTGTGAGTTATAATATTAATGATGAATAAGTTCGTGTTGATTAAAGATTAATTTGATAGTTCCATTGTGTTGGGATTATTAGTGTTAGTGGAAATCGACATTTATTCTGACGATAATTGATGTCTGGGGGTTATATTGATAAATCGGGTAATTAATCGGATAAATGAGCAATTAATTGCTACTAATTCACATGCTTATGTAACTATTTGTTCACATGTGTGTACTATTGAATCACATTCATGTACTATTAGGGGAGTTGGTGCAAGATTGATAATATTTGCATGACTAAGTTAAAAATGGAGGTATAGATGGAGGTACTATACTATAATTCATATTTTCACATGATTATAACTATTAATTTATATGATTGAACTATTGATTCATATTATTTCCTATTAGGGGAGGTGGTGCAAGTTTGATAATACTTGCAGGACTAAATTAAAAATGAAAGAAAAGTTGGAGGTATTGTACTGTAATATTTTGAGCCCCAAAATGTGAAATTATCGAAACTATATTTTTCTATAAATAGAAGCTCATTCTTCCTTCATTTTTCACCAATTCACTAAAGCTATAGAGCAATTATTATAGAGAGAAATTATAGAGAGAAAGAAGAAGAGAAGTATGCTACCTCTCTACTCCAGTATCCAGTTTCTTTCTAAGGTAAGGGGTATTATTTCTTTCGTATTCATGAAGAGAGCTTCTGTTATTCCATTTCTTATTATTATGTTGGAATAACCTGTCTATACAAAGTATCGCATACATGGTGAAATTCTTCTAATATTCCATTCTTTATTATTTTATCGGAATATCCTGTCTGTGCGGATTACGCATGACCTGGTTCCATTCTTTATTATTCTATCGAAATATCATGTCTGTGCGTATTACGCATGACCTGGTTCCATTCTTTATTATTCTTTTAGAATAACCTGTATGTGCGGTCTATCGCATGCATGGTGAATTTTGTTGTTATTCCATTCTTTATTATTCTATTGAAATATCCTGTCTGTGCGGATTACGCATAACCTGGTTCCATTTTTTATTATTCTGTTGGGAATAACCTATCTGTGCGGTCTATTGCATGCATGGTGAATTCTTCTGTTATTCCATTCTTTATTATTCTATTGGAATATCCTATCTGTGTGGATTACGCATAACCTGGTTCCATTCTTTATTATTATGTTGGGAATAACCTGTCTCTACGGTCTATCGCATGCATGGTGAATTCTTCTGTTATTCCATTCTTTATTATTCTGTTGGAATAACCTGTCTATGTGGATTACCACATGCATGGTGAATGATCCTTTGTATTCATTCCTTATTAAATTGTGGAAATGATTTGTTTACGTGGATTACCGCATGACGGGTGCAAATCCATTTGCAGTTTCGTAATATTTCTGACCCTCAAAAATTCTGGAAAAATTTGAACTGATAATTTGATGAGTTTTCTATATTGTGTCCAAAGATGGCGATTTTTGGATGTATAGATTAAGAGTTAAGGATTTTATGTGAAAAAACTATTTTAAAAGTAAACCCTTATAACTCCTTATGGTTAACTCCAAAATTGGTGAAATTTTTATTGGGAATACATGTATATAACAGGAGTATACCCTGTAAATTTCGGAATTTTTGGACAAAAGTACAATTTATGATAAATGTCTAAATATTTGCAGCTTTTGGCCATATAAAAATAGTAAATGAATTTTAAAATTTCGAAAAAAATATATGTTCAATATGGGACTATATTACGCTAAATCCAAAAAAGAAATATTTTTGGGACTGATTTGGTATTTTTCATGAAAATGAACTAGTTATGAGTAAATGAATTAAATATGTTATGTGAAGTAAAAAATTGAAAAATAGGATTTTATGGCTTGGGAATCCTATATAGGGTATATATCTGATTTTTGATGAGGATTTCATCATTGGTGATGAAATCTTATGAGTATAGAATTTTAAATGATTAAATGCATTATTTGATAAAGTGTAAACAATTGAAATAAATTGTTTATAAGTTTAAGAAGTGATTAAAATATTGTTATAATATTAATAATATTAGATTATGAGTTTATTATGTAGTTTATAATATTTGGATAAATTTAAAGTCTTTAATATTTATCCTTGTTTTCGTTTGATTAATGCTTATATCATTGTCATCATCCTCATGCTTATATGGTGATGAAGGTTATCTTTGACTTACGTGCAAAAATGGACTATTGATTATTGAATTGTATATCTTTGGCTTACGTGCAAAGATGGACTATTGATTATTGGTTTTATAGTTGTATATCTTTGGCTTACGTGCAGAGATGGACTTGGTATGATTATGACCAGGGATCATTTGGTATAATCATGACCTGTAATGTTATAAACGATGTGGTAAAAGTCCTTAGTGGCCTGTAGTGCATTGATGGACAATTTTTGGTATGATTATGACCAGGGATTATTCGGTATAGTCATGACCATTGATGATTTAATGAATATCCTTGGCCCGTAGTGCAGGGATGATTGGATGACGTGGTTTGTTTATTTAGCTGAGTCTTAGCGATAAAAATTGATGAAAACATTTTAAATTATAGAAGATAGTAGATATCATGCTCTACTTGACTCTTCTAATGGATTGCTTATTCCATTGTAGTTAAACTTGATGTCTATTGTATTTTATCAGTTTAACATTGTTGAAGACTAATGATAATTTATTTTGCATTATCTTAGTCATAATATTTCTTACTGGGCTAGTTGAGCTCACCCTTTTTTTCATTGTTCTCTTCAGGAAATGAGAATATAGCTGGGACGAGTCGGGGAACGGAGTGATGGTCCAGATGATAGCATTAGTAGTCCTCACTACTCTGTTAAATAGTGTGACAATAAATGTAATGAGGACACCATTGAGTGTGGATATTGTCTAGATGACAATATTCTTATTAAAACTCTTAGATTATGTTTTATCGTATTTTACACGAATGTTGTACAATTAAGTTTTTGTTTGTATTTTGTACCATGTATTTGGCGACTCAAGATGGCTGATGTATACCTATTTTGGGGGCATCACAGGCTAGTCTATTCTACCAGCTCCAATCATAGGAACCGCATAAACACAGGCCGGTTCCTCAAACTTTCGCCACACAACGATGTTTTCCATTTGTACCTCATGAGCTGATACAGTCTCCTGTTAAGGTGCCAGCACATATTATGACTATGTTGTTTCCCAAACCAGTACCATTCAAAGCAAAAGAGGTGCTGATTCCTGATCCCAAAGTGGAAGAAAGGGAACGTAAACGCAAACATGACATCGCTTTGATGATGTCCGACATACGCATCATTGTTCATGATGAATATACAAACAGATATACCCCAGACGATGATTTCCTAGATGTCATGGTTAACATTCGGGAGAATGATGACAATGAAAATCCCTCCATCACTGCAGTTCATCAGGACTTTGCCCTCGACAATTGGAGCATCACTCCATGCATTGGTCGACGAGGGTAAAATGGGCATAAAATCCCTCTACCCTGTAGATAACTTTAATTGCTTGCTTTTTTATACAGTATTAGCAGTTATTTTATCAGTACATGCTAACACTTTGTATGATTAAACAGTTTCATATATTAAGTGAAAGCATCTTTTGATTTAAGGACTCTGAATATAGATGTGCCTGTACTTGCTGGTGACATGCCTTCTCTCCACAAGGGCTATAACTTTGATGCAAAGTTGGACTCAGACTTGATGGAAATACAAGAGGACATTGAGACACCTCAGGAGATTAAGGAATGGGTCACAGATAAGCCTAAACCCAACCTTGACCAAACCACTTCTTTCAATCTTGGAACCTTAGAAAACCCTAAGGTAATCCAGATTGGTTCAGACCTCACTCTAAACCAACGTAATGACATGGTTGGATTATTAACCCAATTCCAGGATGTGTTTGCATGGTCTCATGAAGACATGGTGGGTTTGTCCATTAGCATTGTTCTTCATCACCTTCCCATTAAAGAAGGATTCAGCAAGTTAGGCAAAAACTCAGGCGATTGAAACCTAAGTGGAGTTTAAAAGTTAAAGAAGAAATTGTGAAACAATTTCAAGCTGGCATTATCATGGTGTCTACATATCCGGAGTGGATATCCAACATTGTTCCAGTGCCTAAACCTGGAGGAAAGGTGCGAGTTTGTGTGGATTATCGGGATTTGAACAAAGCTTGACTTAAAGATAGTTTTCCTGCGCCCTTTATCCACATCCTCATTGACAGTACTGTGCAATACGGAATGTACTCCTTTGCGGATTGCTTTGCAGGGTATCATCAGATTATGGTCACTGAGGAAGACCGTGAGAAAACTGCTTTCATCACGCCTTGGGGAACCTTTTGCTACAGACAGTTGTCATTCGACCTCATCAATGCCGGGGCAACCTACCAACGAGCTATGATGGCTCTTTTCCACGATTTAATGCATAAAGAGTTAGAGATCTACGTGGATGACATCATTGTCAAATCCCAAAAGGAAGGAGGCCACTTAGACCATCTCAGAAAGCTATTAAACAGGTTGCGTAAGTACAACTTGAAGTTGAATCTAGCCTAGTGCAACTTTGGTGTCAAGTCAGGCAAGTTACTAGGTTTCTTAGTCAGCCACAAAGGGATTGAACTGGATCCTACCAAAATCCTGGCCATCAAGGAAATGCCCATTCCTTAGACAGAGAAGGAAATACGAGGATTTTTGGGAAGAATCAACTTCATTAGTAGATTTATCTCTCAACTCACAACAACCTGTGAGCCCATCTTCAAGCTGTTAAGGAAGAACTCCTCCATGAAATGGAATGATGAGTGCCAGAAAGCCTTCCTTGCTATTAAAGAGTAGTTGGTTAATGCTCCTGTTTTGGTACCTCCCATGGATAATGTTCCCCTATTTATGTACCTGTTCATTAATGACAATGCCATGAGCTGCATGCTGGGGGCAAAAAGATGATAAAGGCCAAGAACGAGCTATCTATTACCTCAGTAAAAGATTCATCACCAGTGAACACAAGTACACTCTAATTGAGAAGACTTGTTGTGCTTTGGCATGGGCTTCCATAAGATTACAACATTATCTCTATGGTCACACAACCAATCTTATATCCCTCGTGGATCCTCTCAAGTATGTGTTCAATAAGCCCATACTAAATTGTCGATTGTCCAGATGGCAGTTGATCCTATAGTAATTTGACATCGTGTACGTGACGCAAAAGTCTGTCAAAGGTCAAGGAGTTGCGAATCAACTGGCCGCCGCACCTATAGGGGACTACAAACCCTTAGAATCATATTTCCCCGATGAAGGGGTAATGACAGTTCAGCAACACCATCAGTACAATGCATGCCACACATGGAAAATGTATTTTGATGGAGCTGTTAATGCAGAAGGCTTCGGAGCAATTTTAATGTCTGGTACGGGGGAGCAGTATCCGTCGCCATCAAATTGCAGTTTATCAGCACCAACAACACAGCTGAGTATGAAGGCTGTATCATGGGGATAAAACTTACCCATTCAATGGGCATCAGGCGGTTAACTGTCTTTGGGGATTTCGAATTGGTAATCAAACAATCTAGAGGAATCTATCAAACCAAATAATTACATTTGCTACCTTACCATCGGCAAGTTTTACAGATGGCTTTGGAATCGAAAAAATCTCCTTTCTACACATTCCTCGTAATAGGAATGATTTTGCGGATGCATTAGCAACGTTGGCCTCCTTGGTTCACATACCTGACAAGGAAAACATGCCAAGCATCACATTTGCCCTGCAAAAAGCCCCAGCTTATGGGAACTATGTTGGAGAATTATCAGATGAGCTACCTCCCATCCACAACCCTTGGTATCAGCATATCAAGGAGTATCTACGAGATGGATCTACACCCACTGAGGCGTGCCTTACTTAGAAGAGGGAGATTCATCGAGTTCCTATAAAATTCTACCTGAACGGAGATGCACTCTACAAGAGAGATGCATGATTAGGTCTCCTCTGATGTCTGGATAAAGACCAAGCTCAGAGGCTCATGGATGAGATCCATGGTGGAGTATGTGGCCCACACAAGAGCGGCCCCTTACTTGTCAAGAAAATTCTCAGAACATGGCATTATTGGCTTACGCTCAAACCTGACTATGATGATCACGTCAAGAGATGTTATCAATGCCAAATTCATGGGAATGCCATCCATGCTCCTCTAAGGGAACACCACACTATGAGTTTGCCCTGGCCCTTCTTAATGTGGGGAATGGATGTGATCGGGCCCATCGAGCCCAAAGCCAGTAATGGACATCGATTCATATTCACCATGATAGACTACTTCACCAAATGGGTAGAAGCAGCCTCCTTCCCTAGGGTTACTAAAGAAGTCATCATTGCTTTCATCAAAAATAACGTAGTCTGTCGATATGGACAACCAGAGGTCAATGTATCAGACAATGCTAAGAACCTTAACAACAAAATGATGGAGGAGTTATGCAGTAAATTCCACATCAAACACCTTAACTCCATCATCTACCGTCCAAAGATGAATGGTGCTGTTGAAGTGGCTAATAAAAATATCAAGAAGATCATGCAGAAAATGTCCACCAATTACAAAGGATGGCCTGACCTCTTTCCTCTGACTTTATTAGCTTACAAAACATCTATGCGTACTTCCACTGGGGCAACCCCCTACTCATTAGCCTATGGGATGGAAGCAGTACTCCCCATAGAAGTGGAAATGGAATCCCTCAGAGTTTTGATGGATGCTCAGTTGGATGAAGATCAATGGGTACAAGACATGTATCACCAATTGTCTCTGATAGACAAAAGGTGAACCGCGACAATCTTCCATGGTCAATTATATCAGCAAAGGATTGCACGATCCTACAACAAGAAATTTTGGCTACGACAATTCAAACAACATGACTTGGTTTTGACGAAGATCATTGACAACCAAGATCAGTCTAAAGGAAAATTCGCTCCTAATTGGGAAGGCCCGTTTGTTGTCAAGGAGGTATTGACAGGAGGCGCTCTCAGATTACAGGAAATGGATGTCGATGAATTTCCACAACTTATCAACTCGGACACCGTGAAATGGTACTATGTCTGAAGTTACCATCAAGCAAACATCCTGGTATTGATCATCCAATCACCAGTCATTATGGTTTTTAACCCTCTTTTTACAAACTCTTCTGCCCCTCAGGGAAACATACACTTCAAACCAGCAGTCTGGTTTCACTATACTTGGAACCAGTAGCCTGGTTTCACCTCATTTCAAACCTTCCACACAATTTCGGTTATCCTACACACAGGATTGAACCTTTCATACCTGCAGTTTATCCTAAATATGGGATTAAACTTTTCTACGCTTGCAGTTTGTCCTGAAAATAGGATCAAACTTTTTCTACACCTGCAGTTTGTCCCCATTATGGGATCAAACTTTCTTCTCCCCGCAGTATAGTCTGCACATGGGATTCACCCTTTTTTTTTCTGCAATTCATCCTGAGGGACAAACTACGTCGACCTGATCTCCCTAACACCCGGGAGTACGTAGGCAACCATATTCTATATGGCCCGGTCGTTATATAAAAAAAACAAAAACATTTCTGCCCTTTCTCTACAAAAAACAAAAACAACAAAAACATTTCTACACCTCTCTGCCTTTTCACATTCAACATTCAACCTCTTACACCAGGTTCGAACTACACAGACTTGATCTCCTCTTCAATAGAAGTACGTAGGTGGCCATTTATGGTTTAGTCTAACCCCTACCAGAACAAAAATACTTATCAAACGGTATTGGGATCAACCTTCAATCCACCACATTTCATTTGCTTTAGACCAAAGGGATGGAATTACCCAACCTCTTCTCACAAATAGAAGATTTGATGACAATCTAAGCTACAGTTGTGCCTCGAAGAGCAATACCAATCCATAAGAGATGGAATTAACTAGGCTTCTCACAAATAGAAGTACTGGCGACCATCTGTGGTGCGGTCAATCTCAGAGAAGAAAAGCCACATTCCTCTCCATATTCCATACAGAAACTAGTCCCAAGACACCAAAGATGGTAGGGATTCATATAGATCAATGATCCGTTCTGAGAGATCCTGCGATGGCTCAATGTCCACATGTCAAGGATAAGTTTAGAATGCATCAAGATCACAAGGCTCTGAAGAAATAGGCAAATATCAAGTAAGTATCAAGGCATAACTAAAAGGGAAGTAAATCAAAATATATTTCTCTGCCATATATACTACTATTTAATATATACATCTGTGTTATACATGACAAAATGGCTAAGCTAGTCTGTGCAGGAAAATATAAAGCTATCTACGGATTTGTGTGTATGCGAACTATCAGATCTAACATAGCATCCCTCTCTGAAGACGGAGGTAAAGCTGTGAGCTCCTGCCCAATGGCATCTACACGAGCTAGCAGATCAGAGGCTTACTACATGATGGTCTGATGCTCATCAATGTATGCACTCATATCAGCAAAAATGCCAGTGGTCTGGGATCTCACAGAGATACTGTCTGCAATGGCCACATCCCTAGCAGATAGGGCGGCATCCCGCTCCACGATCAATGCATCCCTGGCTGATCTAGCTTCATTCCTCTCTAACAAAATGGCGTCTCTCCCATCAAGAGCTGTCAACATCGCGTCCCTAGTCTGATCTCTCTCATAGGTCATCAGATGTAAGCTCGCCCAAATGTTGTGGTCGAATAATCGAGTAACAAGTGGCACTTTCGGGGTGGGAGAATCTATCACAAATGCTTTGCAAATTTCAAGTGCCAATCAAGTACCCATCGATGGGAATGCCAGCCTCCTCCATAGGCTCCTCATCATCAGAATCAATTCCCTGCACTGTGGATACTACCGCAGCCGATGCAGCCTCTGTCTCCATCCATGCTGAATACTCTGCAGAATAACCCGGATGACTGACAGAAAACTCAGCTAGCTCTCGCTGATCCCAACAGCATACAACCTCGGATCTCGTTCTGCGATGATAAGTGGCGAGAAGTGAAATGCTGAATCACTGCCCCCTCATATAGGTGGAAATCCTGAAATTGGTCAAACTGACACATCACGGCCAATGGGTGGTAGGTGATCATCCCTCTCAAACCTGCTAGTGGTAGATAATCCATGCCCGGTGCATGAGTAATGAAGCTGTAGGGTGAACTAAGCCCTGTACACGACAATATAGTGAATGGATCTCCAATCCCTACCAGAAAAGCTGACCAAGATGTAGCATCTGTACACTCCGTAGGCTGGAAGGAGTACGACATCACTATATCATAGGTGAAACAATATCCATGCCATCTAAATGTGCCAATCGGTCCCAAGTGTGACATAAACCACACGTACAGCATGACCGAGCTGCCTATGAACACTCCTACCGGATAAGTGCAGCAATATGTGGCCAACCTCAGAGTCTTTGCCAAAATCATCGGTAGGATGGTGTGACCCTCCCTGAGAGCTCTCACTGCCATAATGACGCCGATATCCAACTCATCCATGTATAGTGGCATGTAGACATATGACAATACGCACAACAATAGTACATCCACTCTGGCCAAACGCCACTGATCCTCCGGTGTGGTGAAATCCCCGGAATGCCGTGCATAACTATCCTCAGAGCCAAATCTGTCAAACAGAAAACGCTGGGATATCACGTGGCCGGATGTAATCTCATCCTGTACCACTCTACGCCTCAAGTCGGTGAGGGTCATGAACTGCCTACTCATGTCTCCAATCGCCATATGCACGCAAGGTCTGTCCAGCAACAACATCGTCAATCGTGCATACTCCTCAAGAGTAGGAGTGAACTCTTAGGTCCCAAACTGGAAAACCTTTCTGTCCGGTACCCAGTGCTCTAACATACCATCTATGAACCCTGTGGGAACCTGAAACATCAACAAGGTCATAGTGTGCTGCAGCAAATGATCTATAGTCACCCGTTTGGTGGTGACATACTATCATACCATGAGCGCATACCAGATGCCACCAAAAATTATGGGGTATGATCAATCCGGCTAACTATTGAAGAAGACATTTGTACGGGCCGTGTCATAAGACCATCCTGGGGTCAATGCTGAATATCTCTGGACATACATACTTATGCATAACATAATAACATGCATGATACAATAGATGGCAATATGATATAGGGAATGGAAAACTGTACATACATTCCTAAGTATATCATCATCTAATATATCTCTGTACAGCTAAAATACAGGGAAATGGGGCGAAGCTACCCAACATCTCAACAGAGGCCTATCAAAAGATATAGCGAGAATGGGGCGAAGCTACCCAGCAGCTAACAGAGGCCTATTAAAAGAGATAACGAGAATACATCAGAAGAAATCAATGGTGTCGATGTCTACATCGTCGATCCTGTCCACCTGATGTAACTCCTCCTGAGTCACTGGATCTTTATCTACACGGATGTTAGGCCTATACAAGGGAGGATCTACACCGGAAAAGCCATATGGATCACCTGAGGGGCCAGCGCCAGAGCTGGAAGGATCAAAAGTATCTGCCTCTGAAGGATCTCTACCCAAATGCCGGATAAAGAAATGTTCTCGGTCCAACTACCGGGTCAAGCTACCTATCTGTGTCACATGAGTCGGGTCTCTGACCCAGGCTATCCAATCCATCATCATCACGGATCCTGGAACCATATCCCCCATAAAATGTGTGGCGCGGGTCTGAGCTCCAATGGTACGAGGGAACCACCAATGCTGGAACATCTCTTGAGTATATGGGCCCTCTGATAATGTGTAACCGTCAATCCCCAACAACGAGATATCAGTGACGGGTGACTGCGAAACAGGATAATAACGCCTGGCAGGAGGCAAGATCGGCATGCAAATCTCTCTTATAGTGCTCTTGATAGCACGACTCTCTAAAATAGAGCTCCCATCCTCCATCTGTGAAGAGAGGAATCCTACGGGTGGACATAACGTGCTTAACACCAGTGAGGTACCCATCCTCAAATCCAATGCTCAAATGATCCTCAGAGTAGGGCACCCACGTGATGACATCCGTTGTCAACAACTCCAGCTGTAGGAAACAATGAGTGAAACCCTCAGCTACAGGGACCTCAGCCAGTATGGAATGATGCCATGTCCCTCCTTGTGGATAGGTGTCTAAACCTAGCACGCTCACACGACGCAAACATGGAAGCCTCTCATAGGCCCAAAACTGACAACACAAAGGCAAACATTTGTTGTCAGTCAATGCTCTTAACCTGTACATGGGAAAAGACAAGAGTAATACTCACCAGCAGAAACGGGTAGAATCCTAACCACGCCTCGATCAAGCCCTGCGATCGCATGCGCATTCCCCTGAGGAAGTAGGCAAAGGTGTAGGTAACCCAATTATAGTCTCCTATACGGTCCACGTGTTGAGTGGCGATGATCAAAGCGAAGGACACCGTAGAAGAGTTATCTGCTATGAAGCAGCCCCTAATGATCATCAAGAATAATTGCCGAAGAATGCAATCCCTGACTCTCACATCATCGGGTATAGGCTCACTCAATAGCCCACTTATAGTATCTATGCTCAAAGGACCACGACGCATGCCTCTACCTCGAGCGCCCGCCGGAACTCCCAACAAGGATCTGATGGCAGTAGGGGGTAATATCTATCATACAAGGCATTGGATCCCCTCCAAACTCTATACCTGTGATAAATCGCTAATCCATCGGCGTCATCATCACCTCACAGTCCAGAAAATGGAGTGACTGAGTCTGGTGAAACCACCGCTTAGACAATGCCCTGAGGTAACCCCAAGGACAGCGATGGGGAAGAATGGAAAAGAACGTCCCGAATCCCCAACCATGGACAATCTCTCTATAGTCATCATGCAAGGCCTGATACATAGAGTGGAAGCTGAACCAATTCCCTCGAGGCTGTGTAAAGCCGGGAACCTACATCAAATGCACATCAACATCAGAACCCTTTACTCCTCATCAATAGGAAACAAGGAAGATTAAGATCTAACTTCATACCTCGTTTGTGTGCAGGTATACTAAAGGATGCCGACTCAAGTCACCTAGAAGATCTTGGTTCGCCACTTGAATTCCTGGCAACTCCCTACGGGGAACACGTGCAGCAGGAGCAGGAACCTCAACAGGTACAACCTCCTCCTTGTCCTCGACATCCGGCACTTCAACCCGAATAGGACGAATCACCGCCTCCACCAAATGATGAGGTCGTTCTAATGTAATCAGGGGTCGAGGTACTTGTAAGCCCTCCTCTCGTACACGTAACTGGTCCTGGGAACTACTCTTACTGATCCGGATCTATAATATCTGGACAACAAGTCTCCAAATCACCTCAGAAAGGGTGTGGTAAATTCTTACCTGGAGCTTTTCAAAATGCATCTTATGACTACATGCATGCATGTATTATTTTAACATACGTCTATAGTAGAGTTAAAAATGCATGACTACCCAATGCCTACATTTTGGAAATTTTTTGCCATAGCCCCCTTTGTAAATGGGACTATCCACATGCATATAGGCATGACTAGGTGGCCATTCAGTAGCACACCTACCAACAGTCATATACATCCTACATGCATTTAATATATCACAGTAAAAAATCCATAAGTGTAATCTAATCACCAGGGTTGTTTTACTTTTCTACCTTTACTCATTTGTCCTCAAATAGGATAAGAAATGACAGTAAAAGGTACCAATTTGACTATTTTAAAAGTTAAATTTTTTTACATCATTATGTTTAGCATGGTTTAATACTAACATTTACCATGTTGAATATTTTTTATCAAATCATATCTGCATGCATATTCACTACTATGTGTCTAAATGCATTTTGTGTGATAAGTCATTTTCCAACAGATAGAAACTGGAAAAGAATACATTCATACGTTACCAGGATAGTGAAGAACGCTTGTACGGTGACAGAATATGCAGAAAGTTGCTAGAAATCAACAAGACTGAAGAAGAGCTCTCAGATATCCTTCATCGCGCAGCTTGAAAATGACTTATGAAAGCAACCCATGGTCTTTGTATAGCCACGGTTGGCCGCAGGTCCACCTGCGACTACTGCAAGTGTACCCGCGACACTCTTCTGTGGGTCCCACACATCCGGCTCGCTCCAGTTAGAGTTACAAAGGAGGTCCCGCAAGCTAAAAAAGGCCTAATCAGGAATAAAAATGCTACGCGATTGAGCGAAATAGCCTGGAATCCTGGTTTTCATGAGCCAAATTCTGGCTCCACATTGGTATTCGCCTGCATACAAGGTATACGATACGAGTGGCCTCATCTTTCACAAATCATGCTCAGCAATACCTCACAAAGGTCCGATGCCGTCAATGAATGTCAGGCAGCCCTGACATATCCCCAGCGGGGGTTACAACGCCGAAGTTACAAATTAAAGACGTATCCCCGGCGGGGGTTACAACACCGAAGTTACAAATCAAAGACGTATCCCTGGCGGGGGTTACAATGCCAATGTTACACATTAAAGATGTATCCCCAGCGTGGGTTACAATGCCAAAGTCACGAACCGATGACATATCCCGACGGGCCACAACGCAACATTTTTAAATATCCAAGTATCCCCGGCAGGATTAACTGACAATCATGCATAATACATTTACATCATGTTGCTGCACATAACATTATGTTTATCTTGTTGCATTTCAAGTGTCTAGGATTCTTTATCCTATCCATGTCTCGCGTTGCATGAATATGATAAAGAGGGGCAGCTATAGACACTCGAAATTTTCTACACAACTGTTACTAACATTGCAGGAGGGCTGAATTGTCTTTTGGAGAATCATTCTCAACCCCGGAACACATACCGGGAACATCATTTCCAACCTCAGAGATAACCCCGAGTTTCATCCTTGGCGATAATCCCAAGGAATGTTGTTGCAGTTTCGGTGATAACCCCATAAATGTTTGTTTCAAATGTATGCTATCAGCTTCAATCAGACCTCCTGATGAGGCACTCATACCTCAGACCCGGAGCTAACAAAGGGCAGACATGCATCCATAAGATGACATTGCGGTATTCAACACTTACAGTAGTCCAATCTCAGATGTAGCCCTGAGCAACATCTGTTTTCAACTCAAATCGGTGATAACCTCGATGAGGAGTCATACGTCATCTTGCTACCTCAACACCTTCGCATCATATCAACACTTCATACATACATACATACAATAAAGTCCTTTAAGAACCAGGAGTTCCAATCCCGAGTGACTATTACGCGTGGCAGCACACCGGATAGAATTTGAAGCTTGAAGACCATGGGCATGGTCCCCTCTTCCTGACTTTGTACAACCTCTTTTCCATGTCATTGCGTAACTCTCGACACAAGTAGTCCGAAGAAGGTAGTATATACCTCCTTCGGATGCTCAAATTGATGTTCTACAAGTTTGAGCGGACATTACAGTGCTCGAGTGCACGTAATTCGAGACGATGGGACCAAGAACCACATGGCGGTACCGTGCAAGTAATCATGGCCGCTTGCAGCAGTACACTACATGGCTAGCGACTCTATAAATATAGAGCTTGGGCTAGCCATTTAAAAAAAAAGAAATGGCGAGGAAGCCCTGTCCAATTTGTTTTATACACACCCTATATTGAGTGCTTGCTCTTTTTAAATACATGTTAGCCCACATACAGTTATAAATTTACCGGCGGGAGCTGAGTGTTTCTCCATATAGAGTTATAGAAGTCCGCATTGGTAGCCCACTGTAAGCCTTCTTAAACTCTGGAAAGACTTTCTCTTCATATTTGCACACACTATTCTACACATTGAGAGTCGTGTTATGTGCGTATGCCCAAACTTCGGTCCGTGGTTTTCATTTCTGTCTGTATATATACTTATATATATGTATATATTTTTTATATGGACTAACTGTGATGCCCCCAAAATAGGTATACATCACCCATCTTGAGTCACCAAATACATGGTACAAAAATACAAATATAACTTAATAATACAACTGTCGTGTAAAATACGACAAAACATAAATTGAGAGTTTTAATAAGAATATTGTCATCTAGACAATATCCACACTCAAAGGAGTCCTCATTACATTTATTGTCACACTATTTAATGTAATAGTGAGGACTACTAATACTATCATCCGACCATCACTCCGCTCCCCGACTAGTCCCGGCTACATTCTCATTTCCTGAAGAGAACAGTGAAAGAAAGGGGTGAGCTCAACTAGCCTAAAAAGAAATATTATGACTAAGATAATGTAGAATAAATTATCATTAGTCTTTAACAATGTTAAACTGATAAAATATAGCAAACATCAAGTTTAACTACAGCGGAACAAGCAATCCATTAAAAGAGTCAAGTAGAAAATAAAATCTACTATCTTTAATGATTTAAAAGGTTTTTCATCACTTTTATCGCTGGGACTCAGCTTAATAAATAATCCACATCATCCCTACACTACGACCAAGGATATTCATTAGTATTACAACCACAAATTATCCATGCACTATGGGCCAAGGATATTCGTGTATTCATCAATGGTCATGATCATGCCAACAACTGTCCATCAATGCACTACGGGCCAATGAGGACTTTTACCATATCATTTGTAACATTACGATCATGATTATACCGATTAATCCTCGTCATAATCATACCAAGTCCATCTACGCACTACAAAGCCATGATGACTTTCAACATAATATAAACATGAGGATGATGACAATGATATAAGAATTCAATAAAACAAGTTCAAGAATTAATTTATCCAAGAACTAATAACGCCCAAATTGTCAACATGATACTTTTCTTTGTAGAGTAAAATTCAAGAATGCTCGTAAGAATATTTTCATGAAAAGATACTAGATGAAGCGCAAATATCAAGGATATTCCACTAATTTCATGGAGTATAGAAGTCAAAACTTTAACCAACCGAGTATAATAAAGAATGAAATAACAAAAGAAATCACTGTGCATGCGATAAACCGCATGCATAAAAGTTATTCCAACAAAATAATAAATAACGGAACTGTGTCAAAGTAATTTTGCATCCACATGATATTCCAACAAAATAATAAAGAATGGAATAACAACAACAGAAATCACCATGCATGCGAT
Organism: Panax quinquefolius; assembly: GCA_020205615.1. Lineage (NCBI taxonomy): Eukaryota > Viridiplantae > Streptophyta > Magnoliopsida > Apiales > Araliaceae > Panax > Panax quinquefolius. Next base: position 56,762,581 of record CM035159.1, read on the forward strand.
AGATCGCATGCACAAACAAAGTTATTCCAATGTAATAATAATTAATGGAACTGTGTCAAGCGTAATACGCACCATGCATGTGATATTCCAAAAGAATAATAAATAACTTAACCAGTCATACATAAATGCACATGCATGTGATGTTCAATGTATTAATAAAGAATGGAATAATGTAAGAATTTCACCATATATGCGCAGATCAGCATAGACAAAGTTATTCCAACATAATGATAAAGAATGGAATAATGTAAAAATTTCACCAAGTATAGGGTAGCTCGGCATGATACAAAAGTTATTTCAATGTAATAATAAAGAATGGAATAATGTAAGTTCTCTTCATGAATACAAAAGAAATAATACCCCTTACCTTAGAAGAAACCGGATATAGGAGTAGTGAAGTAGCGTAATATTTTTCTTCTTTCTCTATAGTTTCTCTCTAGAGTTTCAAAGTGAATTCGTAAAGAAATAATGAAGGAATGAGCTCCTATTTATAGGAGAATGGACCTAATAGTAACTAATTCATGAACGGTCAGATTGATTTACTATATAGTATAAATAAAATATTCTAATAAAACAAAATCTTTTAAATAAATATAATATATTCTATTTATAATATAATAAAATGAATAACTTTATAAAAGTATTATATTTTATATAAAAAGATTTTACTATGCAAAAACTACTACTATGCAAACACTATGCATAATAAAATATAATATATTCTAATTATTGTCTAATAAAACAAATAACTTTATAAAAGTATTCTTTATTTTATATAAAAAGCTTTTCTGCTTTTATTACATTAATAATACTAATAAAACAAAATTTATATATATAATAATATATATATAAACTTCCGAGACTTCATAAAAAGACACCTCAATATATTTAACAAAATTTATCATCATTATTATAATTCACAATATTAATCAACCAGGTCGTTCCCAGGAAAGAGGGGCTTTCCAATAAGGATTTCTTCCTATAGCGCACGCAATTAGTGACCAAACCTCTCCTGGCGTAACTTCTAGACATCGTTAATATTACAAATAATAATATTAATAACTCGTCATCTCAATTATTGATTTAATAATATATAAAATATCGACAATAATTGAATCAAATAACGTGAGATACTATGCAACAATTATCGTAAATAATAATTGAACAAAACCGAGTGACTTCTCACGTAAGCATCAATAATCAATACCGTGTGCTACTATACAACCACGCGTATTACTATACTTTTACTACCGAGTAGTTCAAGAGTTTTAACGGTAAAACTTCCGCTATTATTTTTATAAAAATATTTTTGTCATTTTCTCAATCCGACAATAATTCCATTGTGGGGTCCACCAATGATTGTGCCCGTCATACGGATATTCCCCGACAAAAAGAATATTCCCCACCAAACGAATATTATATAACAACTTGCATACTTTGCAAAATTTATAAATATTACCCACAACTATAACATTATATCAAATCCACACCATAATTTTAAAAAAATATTTCGAGAAATTTAAATCTTTATTCATAAAATTTGGGGTCTCACAATCTCCCCTCCTTATGAAATTTCGCCATCAAAATTTACGTACGTACCTGGTATGCCGAAGAGGTGAGGATACCTTGACTTCATTTCAGATTCTAACTCTTGAGGTATAACCCTTGAGTGTTGAATACGATCCTTCTTATCCAAGATTTTAACACGATCTCCTCATACACGTTAAATCTTCCGCTATATCGCCTAGTTCTAATTTAATAATGTGGTTCGGTCATCCACATATTTACATAACATCGACACGTTAAAAACATTATGAACACGGATATACTTGGCGATAAAACGAGTCTATAGCCACAATTCCTACTCGATCGAGGATTTTAAATGGGCCAATTAAATCGAGGGTTGATATTTCTCTCTTCAAAGAACTCTTGCTTTTAAAATAACGCCTCTTAAACCTTCTTCTTCACATTCATCGCCTCCGGTCCGTAGCTTTAGCATGATTTTAACATTATCGACTAAAGTCGATTCTAATCATATATTCGTTATCTTCACGTAGGTTCGTGATATTCTTTAACTCTATCTTCATAAACGATATGATCTTATACTAAATGGCGCGTTAACAACATCACACTCAGAAACGCATTCGATCTTCTACACAATGATATTGAATGGTATGATCATAATCTTTAACAATATTCGAAGCCAACGTAATTTTGGCACATGAGCCAACGCTCATTTTGGGTGAAGAAATAATTGAGGGTTTTAGAAATGGGTTTTGTATCGGGGTTAATACAAAATTTGATTTCACGCTCTAGGGTAGGTTAAGAAGACTTCAAGAATACGTCAAGAAATTTATTAACAATTGAAATATCATTCAAAACTGTGACTCTCATCCAAGACTTGGATAGCACGTCACATTGATACCTTTCAACTTGTCATCGTCATTCACGACGTCGCCTACAAAAAGTCTGGCTTCGTGCATTCCACACAAGGAAGTCACCAGCGAAAGGCTTGAGGCTCTTTACTTATGACTTGATATGACAATGATTGACTTTAGTGGTTTGGTTGCTTGAATTCGCATAAAAGGTTGGTTAGGAATATGAAAGCTAACAACCTTACGAAAACAATCAATTTTTGTATGATGAGTAGTTAACCAATCAATCCATAGAATCACATCAGATGCAAGTATTTTCAAAGATATAAGATCGACAAGTAACTTAAGTGTATCGATGTGAATTAAACAAGATTTATAGATAGTGGAGGTAACGAAGGTTTCTCCTAACAGAGTTTCAACAGATAAGTCAAAGTCTAATTTCTCAGGAGTCAAATTTAAACGTTAAGTGCAAGCAAGAGAGATAAAAGAATAGGTAGAACCGATATCGAATAAGGTATAGACTTCATAAGAATTTATGATTAACTTACCCGTAATAACCTTGTTCGGGTTCCTCAATAAACGCTCTCACTTAAACTATCGGCTTTGTCTTGTCTGGGACGGCCTTAGATGCCTCCATCCCAGCTGGACTTAACTTTGGTGCACGACAAAATCGGGCTAGGTGACCTTCTCTTCCACAATTGTAACATGCTTTGGATGGCATCGTGCAGTTTGGACTGATGTGTCCACATTTGAAGCATATGATAGGTGGTCGTTCTCCTTCCTTAACAACGGGTGTTGATGCTGACGTCTTTCCATCATTGTTGAATCTCCTCTTCTTAAAATGTCCATTCTTATTGTTTTGGCCATGATTCTCACCGAAGTGGTTACCATTTCTGGCATGTTGATTCCCTCCACCTTTATTGTCACCACTTCGATGACTACTATCACTGGTATTATCATTTTGCTGGTTGCTCTCTTTTGGTTGGGTTGACTCATTATCGCGCTCCAATAACTGAGCCCTATTAACAACATCTGAATACAAACACAGTTTATGTGAGATAAGATATTGACGTATCTCGGGTTTCAAACCTCTTAGAATCATTCGCGTCATTCTCTACTCATTATCAACCAAATGGGACATAAATTGGGACAACTCGACAAACCTAGCCTCGTACTGCGACACGGTCATATTATTTTGCTCTAACTTGATAAACTCCACCTCTTTCATGTGACGAATACTTTCGGGAAAGTACTTATCGTTGAACAACTCGTAGAACTTCTACCAAGACATCTTGAAGTCGCAAGCAGTGGGTACGCTTTTACGTGATTCCCACCAAGAATCGCCTCTTCACGCAACATAAAGGTGGAAAAAAAACCTTTTGCTCCTCGAGCATCCCAAGACATCAAATATCTTGTAATCTACTTTATCCACGTCTCTCGCCTTTAAGTGGTTCTCGCTTTCCAAAAATTCCGTGGTCCCGGCTCCTTGAATCGCTTAATGGTGATCAACCGAGAGTTGCCAAGTGTTTCCACCTCATATTTTGGACAAGAGCCGCTCTTTACTCGATGTTTAATAAATTTCATAAAGCCTCCGAACATCCCATCGCTCATCATTCGATCGATGTTGTTATTTACCAGGAGGATTATCATTCTTCCGGTTCACATTATCCTCGGTATCGATCCGTGGAGACTCAACGGCCTTATGTGCTCCATTGCTGATCTCAACATTTTCAGATGCCATTTTCAAACACCGCCACAAAACAAGGGTTAATTAACATATCACATATTATCCCTATACTCGACCGACCAATTAAATACCAAATAAACTAGGTAGTAGGTCATACTAGCCAAAGAATTCCCCGCCTCTCCCTCCTAGTTCTTGTCTCTCACATCTCACCTGTGATCATATCCCTAAGCTTTGATACCAACCATGACGCCCCCAAAATAAGTATACATCACCCATCTTGAGTCGCCAAATACATGGTATAAAAAAAAATACAAATACAACTTAATAATACAAATCATATGTAAAATATACGACAAAAACATAAATTGAGAGTTTTAATAAGAATATTGTCATCTAGACAATATCCACACTCAAAGGAGTCCTCATTACATTTATTGTCACACTATTTAATGTAATAGTGAGGACTACTAATACTATCATCTCTGGACCATCACTCCGCTCCCCGACTAGTCCCTTGCCACGCTCTCATTTCCTCAAGAGAATAAATGAAAGAAAGGGTGAGCTCAACTAGCCCAAGAAGAAATATTATGACTAAGATAATGTAGAATAAATTATCATTAGTCTTCAACAATGTTAAATTGATAAAATATAACAAACATCAAGTTTAACTCGCAATGAACAAGCAATCCATTAAAAGAGTCAAGTAGAGAATAAAATCTACTATCTTTTATGATTTAAAAGGTTTTTCATCACTTTTATCGCCGAGACTCAAATTTTAATAAATAATCCACATCATCCCTCGCACTACTACCAATGATATTCATTAGTATCACAACAACAAATTATCCATGCACTACGGGCCAATGATATTCGTGTATTCATCAATGGTCATGATCATGCCAACAATCGTCCATCAATGCACTACGGGCCAATGAGGACTTTTACCACATCATTTATAACATTACTACCATGATTATACCGATTAATCCTCGTCATAATCATACCAAGTCCATCTATGCACTACAAAAGCCACGTATGACTTTCAACATAATATAAACATGAGGATGATGACAATGATATAAGAATTCAATAAAACAAGTTCAAGAATTAATTTATCCAGAACTAATAACGCCCAAATTGTCAACATGATACTTCTTTGTAGAGTAAAATTCAAGAATGCTCGTAAGAATATTTCCATGAAAAGATATCGATGAAGAGTAAATATCAAGGATATTCCACTAATTTCATGGAGTATAGAAGTCAAAACTTTAAAAACTTTAACCAACCGAGTATAATAAAGAATGGAATAACAAAAGAAATCACCATGCATGCGATAGATCGCATGCATAGACAAAGTTATTCCAATGTAATAATAAATAACGGAACAAAGTCAGCGTAAATTACAGACGCATGTATGTGATATTCAACAATGTAATAATAAAGTATGATAAATAACAACAAAATTACCATGCACGCGATAGTAATCAAGCACAAACAAAAGTTATTCCAATGTAATAATAATTAATGGAACCTGTGTCGTGTAATACATGTAGAGAGGATATTCCAATAGAATAATAAATAATAGAACCAGTCACATACGTAACGCATGTATGTGATGTTCCAAATGTAATAATAAAGAATGGAATAATGTAAGAATTTCACCATGTATACGACATTATGCAGATATGTACAAAGTTATTCCAACATAATGATAAAGAATGGAATAATGTAAAAATTTCACCAAGTATAGGTAGAATTTCACAGATACAAAAGTTATTCCAATGTAATAATAAAGAATGGAATAATGTAAGTTCACTTCATGAATACAAAAGAAATAATACCCCTTACCTTAGAAGAAACTGGATATAGGAGTAGTGAAGTAGCAGAATACTTTTCTTCTTTCTCTCTATAGTTTCTCTCTCTAGAGTTTCAATGAATTCGTAAGAAATAATAAAGGAATGAACTTCTATTTATAGGAGAATGGACTAAATAGTAACTAATTTATTATGAAACGGTCGCATCGATTTACTATGAAGTATAAATAAAATATTCTAATAAAACAAAATCTTTTAAATAAAATATAATATATTCTATTTATAATCTAATAAAACTAATAACTTTATAAAAGTATTCATTTTTATATAAAAAGATTTTACTATGCAAAAAACACTATACAGCACTACGCAAACACTAATTATAATAAATATAATATAAAATATAATATATTCTAATTATTGTCTAATAAAATAAATAACTTAAAACAAATATAAAAGTATTCTGCTTTTATATAAAAACTTTTCTTTTATTACATTTTATTACATTAATAATACTAATAAAACAAAATTTAACAAAATTTAACAAAATTTATCATCATTATTATAATTCACAATATTAATCGACCGTGTCGCTCCTGTGAAAGAGGGCTTTCCAATAAGGATTTCTCCCTATGGCGCCGCAATTAGGTGACCAAACCTCTCCTCGCGTAACTTCTAGACATAGTTAATATTGCAAATAATAATATTAATAACTCATTATCTCAATTATTGATTTAATAATATATAAAATATCGAAAATAATTGAATAAAATAACGTGAGATACTATGCAACAATTATCGAAAGCAATAATTGAACAAAACCGAGTGACTTCTCACGTAAGCATAAATAATCAATACCGTGTGCTACTATGCAACCACTAATGCCAGACATTATACTTTTACTACCGAAAGTAGTTCAACAGCTTTAAACGGTAAAACTTCCGCTATTATTTTCATAAAAATGTTTTTGTCGTTTTCTCAATCCGACAATAATTCCATTGTGGGGTCCACCAATGATTGTGTCGTCGTACGGATATTCCCCGACAAAAAGAATATTCCCCGACCAAACGAATATTATATAACAACTTTCATACTTTCCAAAATTTATAAATATTCCCACAACTATAACACTATACCAAATCCACACCATAATTTTGAAAAAATATTTCGAGAAATTTAAATCTTTATTCATAAAATTTGGGGTCTCACAATCTCCCTCCTTATGAAATTTCGCCCTCGAAATTTACGTACGGTACCCTGGTATGCCGAAGAGGTGAGGATACCTTGACTTCATTTCAGATTCTAACTCTTGAGGTATAACCCTTGAGTGTTGAATACGATCCTTCTTATCCAAGATTTTAACACGTATCTCCTCATACGTTAAATCTTCTGCTATATCGTCTAGTTCTAATTTAATAATGTGGTTCGGGTCATCCACATATTTACATAACATCGATACGTTAAAAACATTATGAACACGGGATATACTTGGCGATAAAACGAGTCTATAGGCCACAATTCCTACTCGATCGAGGATTTCAAATGGGCCAATTAAATTGAGGGTTGATATTTCCTCTCTTCAGCAACTCTTGCTTTTAAAATAACGCCCTCTTGAACCTTCTTCTTCGTATTCATCAGCTTCGGGTCTGTAGCTTTAGCAGCTTTAACATTATCGACTAAAGTCGGTTCTAATCATATATTCGTTATCTTCACGTAGGTTCGTATATTCGCACTTGTAAATGCATATGATCTTTTACTCAACGCGTCAGCTACCACATTCGTTCTTCCACAATGGTATTGAATGGTATGATCATAATCTTTAACAACTCGAGCCAACGTCTTTGGCACATGATACGTTCATTTTGGGTGAAGAAATACTTGAGGGTTTTAGAAATGGGTTTTGTATCGGGGTCAATACAAAATTTGATTTCACGCTCTAGGGTAGGTTAAGAAGTCTTCAAGAATTCGTCAGGAAATTTATTAACAATAGAAATATCACTCGGTTCCCTTGATGGACTTTTTTCATTTGTGGAGCAATTACATACATTATTTAAAGTGTACTGAATTTCCTTGGATGGTCATTATTCCTATAAGGAGTTCTAAGATCGTTAAAGATATTATTTTCTCGAAGATGCCTCGCATCTCGAAAATAAAAGCAAACAAGCCAAACATTTAACAATAAAATGGAAGTATGAAAAGGACTCAATTTTTATTGAGCACAAGGTTTGAAAAACCTCTTTTTACAAAACTTCATTGCTATATCTTGGTTAAAACTGAATTTTTCCTCAAAATTTAAACCTTGTGTATATAGGTGCGAACGAGGCCTCGCACTACTTTCAAATAATTGCACATTGATCCACACACACACACAAACACACACATTCATATAATAGTTTCTTTGAGAAGTGGCGGTCACTGTGGCAACACGGATGTCGGGGGGTGCCTAACACCTTCCCTCCGCATAATCAAGCCCCCGAACCCTAATGAATCTCGGTTTCATAGACCCGTTTAACAGTGTCACATCATTGGGTCAATGTGCAAACCTTTTCAACAGATTAGTGCAACCCATTAAAAACACCAACTGGCGACTCTTAAAGTCAAATCATCGACATTACACATGTTGGACCTTTTTAACTTGTTTTTTCAAAAAAATCTCACATTAACATTAGAACACCAAAGAACAAGTAACTAAAAGGACACTAAAAATCCCGACGTCGACAGTGGTTACTCTCATCTGGGACTCCAAAGAAGAGGGCTTAAGCCGCTATTACAAGCTTTTCAAAATTGTTATATGCTTGTGTGTGAATGTTGCATTTACATTTATGATGAATGTGTACTAATGCATCTTACTTACTACGCTGCTAAATATCTATCTATGATATTAGTGCTTCGTACATGTCATCCTTTTGCATAAACAGTGAGACACGTTGTATGTGAATGTATGTTGTGTGGTTCCTCCACCAGGAGGCTATCCGCTCGCTTGTTTGATTATTGGACTCGTAGGGTAGACTAATTCCAACGAGGCTCAGGAAAGGCACCACCTAGATTCGCTCCAGTTGAAAGACCGGATTAACTTCTCGTCAAGTAGATTGCGATGATCTGGGAACCTTCATGCCAAAAAGCCGCGAGAGTAACATAAGATAGGTCAACCTCTGATAAACCAAATGCAGAGGAAAGTCTCTTCATGCTCTCCATTTTCAATTACTTGTAATTTAATTCCATGATCATTTATATGTAATGGAAAAATATGAAGAATATATGTGCACACATGACATATTATCAATTAACAACCATTTTTGCAGGACCATATTCCTAAAATGGACACATCGTGAAAACATTTACATTATCCCTAAGACTAAACTACATAAGTCTTTTGTAGGGAAGCAATTGGGCTCATACCTCGCTTCAAAATCCAAAAGGCCACGAGCCTTCTGTACCAATCATGTCTTCTTCTCGACGGCCTAATATGCTTTCAGAAGAATTTGACGGATTGAGTAAACAAATCACAAACTTGGCTGTTCTACTGAAAGAACTGCATCAATCCACTCAGGGTACAAAGATACCTACATATACAGAATCCTCTACACAAGGGGGGGCCCAAGGTTTGGAAAAAAATTCCAGAACGTCAGTTGGATACAACCAACAAAGACCCTGAAAACACCCATCTGAAAGGAGATCTAGACACCGGTGACATCAAGAAGAAAGTCCTCCAAATGGAGGAAACTATCTGTGTTCTCAAAGTGATTGGAACACATGGAAGTGTCTCATATACTAACCTTTGCATATTCCTTGGTGTTCATTATCTAGAGAAATTCAAAACCCCTGATTTTGAAAAATAAGATGGATTAGGGGATCCTTATACACATTTGAAAGTGTTCATTGGAGAACTTAGATCTTATGCGGAAAATGAAAATCTCAGAATGCAGCTGTTCCAGAAGAGTCTGACTGGAAAAGCCCGTTCATGGTATACCAGATTAGACAACTCCAAGATCCATAGATGGGAAGAGCTAGCTCACGCCTTCCTCACTCAATACAGTTTTCAATCTCAGATGGTTCCTGACCGGTACCAAATTACCAAGGTTAAGGAACAATCTAATGAGTCATTTAGAGAGTATGCTCAAAGGTGGAGGTGCCTTGTTGCTCAAGTTATTCCTTCCATAACAGGATTAGAAATGGTCAAGACTTTCATAGATATACAGGAAGCTCCTTTCTATGAGAGAGTTCTAGCTTGTATTGGCAAACCATTTTCTGAAATGATCAAACACGGAGAGATGGCTGAGATGGGATTGAAGTCAGGTAAGATTCAAGACCTAGCCGCTCTTAAAGTCGTTCACGAGCACATCCAACTGGATCTTATAGAAACAACCCCTGAGGGTCCATAAAAAGAAAGAGGAGGATGTTTCCTCGATACTACTAAGGTCAAAAAGGCAATGTAACACGCCTATACAGAGGAGAAACTACTCCCCTTTCCAAGCACGCCTTCAAACCCTCCATTGCCTAAAAGTGGAGAAGTAAAGCGACCTCGAACGTTCACACCCTTAGGGGACTCTCTCGAGAATATTCTTGCTCTTCTGACTAATTAGAAGAAAATCACACGTTTGCTTCCACCAGCCAACCCTAATGGGAAGGATTTTAATGCTACTCGGAAGTGTTCTTATCATGCCGGAGCACCTAGACATGATACTCAAGATTGTTGGGCCTTGAAACATAAGATCCAAGATTTAATAGACAACAGTGAGATCGTGGTCACCAAACTAGTTCAACCTCATGTGCAAGATAACCCTCTTTCTCAACACAAAGAAGAAGAGGTCAACATGATCAGTTGGAGCACTGGGCAAAGTTCCAGTTTTAATGACGAGCCATCTTAGACCATCAAAGACGGTGTTGATAGATGGGATTATACAAAGTTCCAGTTTACTATGGAACGAAAGATGAAAGCTCTCTGCAAACAAATTGAGAAATTAGCGGAACTGGTGACCCATCAACATCAAGTCACACGTTAATTAATCAGACAGGAGCATGCCTATCTCCTTCCGATTGTTATGAATGCTCCACCCTCACCTACAGAAAGTGAAGCAATGGAAGATAAGGTTGCAAAGCGAGCAAATGCTAAAGCCCGTCGGGATTTTGCCAATCAGAGGGAGTTCACCTATTTGGGCCAACCTATGGAGGAAATATTTCAAATGCTGATCAATGAAGGAAGAATTACATCCCTTCTACCTCCAATTAATCCTCGTATAGGATGGTTTAACCCTGATGGAGTGTGTCAATATCATTCCTATTCTCGCGGTCACAGCACAAACGAATGCTGGGCACTCCACCATCTCATTCAAAATCTCATTAATAGCGGTGTCCTGCAGCTGGCAGATGATAACACTGCGCAACTTGAGAGTGAGATTACATGGAAGGGATCAGTAGCAATGATATCCATTGAGGATGATGATAATGTTAAAGCATTTCCCATACAGACAATTCAACTCAAAGGAGCTGACAATCCTTTGAAAATGGCCGCACCTGAGCCAATTTCCTTACCTTTTAGATCACAATATCCTGTTGTCAGCTTACACAAAGTTCCATGGAATTATAGAGAAGCTGAAGGATTCACGTCTCATATTACTGCTATAGTGTCGAAGGATAATCCACTGTATCTTCCTTAAAGGGTTATCAAGCCTACCCTAAAAGCAAAGGGGAAGATTACCATGGAGAAGATTAAAAACTTTCTCCATATGGGTCATAATAAAGCAATGGTTGTTTTAAGCTTGAGAGAAGCTCCACATCAGATATCAATACTGGACTTGATTTTCTCTTCCAAGGATCATCGGAAGATTTTATTGAAGGTTTTGAAAGAAGCCTATTTACCGAAATCAGTGGATGTGGAAATATTTCAACATATGGTTGATCACATTTTGAACAACAATGTGATATCTTTAACTGATGACGATATACCTCCCGAAGGGACTGGTCATTACAAGCCACTGCACATCGCAGTGTTATCCTCCGGGTATATGTTAGCTAGAGTGTTGATAGATGGAGGTTTATCTCTGAATATCTGTCCTTATGCCACCTTGGTGAAGATGAATGTTAATCTCAAACGGATCCAAAGTAGCCATACGGTGATCAAAGCTTTTGATGGATCCCGACGACATTCCGTCAGAAAGATTGAGCTGCTAATTGAGATTGGTCCAAATACATTCAATGTATCCTTCCACGTCCTCAAAATAGATTCAGGATAGAACCTGTTATTGGGGAGACCATGGATACACATGGCTGGAGTTGTTCCCTCCACACTACATCGACAACTTAAATACATTGTAAATAACAGTCTAGTCAATGTCAATGCTGAGCCGGAGTATCCTGAACAAGGAGATCTGCCAATCATCAGTTTCAACTCTGAAGTTGAGCCGACCAGTTTTCATACTTTGGAAGTGAGTAACACTCAATACCGACCTATTGGAGCACCACTTCCCGTACCCAAGATTTCAGCCGAGGTTGTGTCGACCACTCAAGAAATGATGTCATTGGGTCATTAGCCTTGACAAGGGCTTGGTAAAAATCAGCAGGGTATTAAGCACCCTATTCAAGTGTCCATCAAACCGACAAATTTTGGCTAGGCTATTCTCGCGGCCCAATCATAGGAATCAGATAAACACAAGTTTGTTCCTCAAACTTCCACCACATGGCAATGTTTTTCATCTACACCTCATGAGCTGATACAGTCTCCTATTAAGGTGCCATCACATATTATGACTATGTTGTTTCCCAAACCAGTACAATTCAAAGAAAAAGAGGTGCTGATTCATGATCCCAAAGTGGAAGAAAGGGAACAGAAATGCAAACATGACATCGCTTTGATGATGTCTGACATACGCGTCATTGTTCATGATGAACATACAAACAGATATACCCCAGACGATGATTGCCTAGAGATCATGGTTATCATTCGGGAGAAGGAGGACAATGACAATCCCTCCATCACTATAATCCATCAGGACTTTGCCCTCGATAATTGGAGAAGCACTCCATGCATTGATCGACGAGGGTAAAATGGGTAGAAAATCCCTATGCCCTGTAGATAACTTTAATTGCTTGCTTTTCTATACAGTATTAGCAGTTATTTTATCAGTACATACTAACACTTTGGATGATTAAATTGTTTCATATATTAAGTGAAAGCATCTTTTGATTTCAGGACTCTGAATATAGATGTGCCTGTACTTGCTGGTGACATGCCTTCTCTCCACAAGGGTTGTAACTTTGATGCAAAGTTAGACTCAGAATTGATGGACATACAAGAGGACATTGACACACCTCAGGAGATTAAGGAATGGATCGCAGATAAGCCTAAACCCAACTTTAACCAAACCATTTCTTTCAATCTTGGAACCTTAGAAAACCCTAAGCTAATCCAGATTGGTTCAGACGTCACTCCAAACCAACGGAATGACATGGTTGCATTATTAACCCAATTCTAGGATGTGTTTGCATGGTCTCATGAAGACATGGTGGGTTTGTCCACTGACATTTTTCTTCATCACCTTCCCATTAAAGAAGGATTTAAGCCAGTTAGGCAAAAACTCAGGCGATTGAAACCTGAGTGGAGTTTAAAAGTCAAAGAAGGAATTGTGAAACAATTTCAAGCTGGAATTATCATGGTGTCTACATATTCGGAGTGGATATCCAACATTGTTCCCCTACCTAAACCTGGAGGAAAGGTGTGAGTTTGCGTGGATTACCGGGATTTGAACAAAGCTTGCCTTAAAGATAGCTTTCCCGTGCCCTTTATCCACATCCTCATTGACAATACTGTGCAATACGACATATACTCCTTTGCGGATTGCTTTGCAGGGTATCATCAAATTATGGTCGCTGAGGAAGACCGTGAGAAAACTTCTTTCATCACGCCTTGGGGAACCTTTTGCTACTGACGGTAGTCATTCAACCTCATCAATGTTGGGGCAACCTACCAATGAGCTATGATGGCTCTTTTCTACGATTTAATGCATAAAGAGATCGAGATCTACGTGGATGACATCATTGTCAAATCCCGAAAGGAAGGAGACCACTTAGACCATCTCAGAAAGCTATTCAACAGGTTGTGTAAGTACAACTTGAAGTTGAATCCAGCCAAGTGCGCCTTTGGTGTCAAGTGAGGCAAGTTACTAGGTTTCCTAGTCAGTCATAAAGGGAATGAATTGGATCTTACCAAAATCTAGGCCATCAAGGAAATGCCCATTCCTTAGACAGAGAAGGAAATACAGGGATTTTTTGGAAGAATCAACTTCATTAGTAGATTTATCTCTTAACTCACAGCAACCTGTGAGCCCATCTTCAAGCTGTTAAGGAAGAACTCCTCCATGAAATGGAATGATGAGTGCTAGAAAACCTTCCTTGCTATTAAAGAGCAGTTGGTTAATGCTCCTATTTTGGTACCTCTCAGGGATAATGTTTCCTTATTTATGTACCTGTTTGTTAATGACAATGCCATGGGATGCATGCTGGGGCAAAAAAATGATAGAGGCCAAGAACGACCTATCTATTACCTCAGTAAAAGACTCAGCACCAGTGAACATAAGTACACTCTGATTGAGAATACTTGTTGTGCTTTGGCATGGGTTTCCATAAGATTACAACATTATCTCCATGGTCACACAACCCATCTCATATCCCGCGTGGATCCTCTCAAGTATGTGTTCAGTAAGCCCATACTGAATTATCGACTGTCCAGATGGCAGTTGATCCTACAATAATTTGACATCGTCCACGTGACGCAAAAGTCTGTCAAAGTTCAAGGAGTTGTGGATCAACTAGTCGCCGAACCTACAGAGGACTTCAAACCCATAGAATCATATTTCCCCGATGAAGGGGTAATAAAAGTTCAACAACACCATCAGTACAATGCATGCCACACATGGAAAATGTATTTTGATGGAGTCATAATGCGTAAGGCTCGAGCCGAAAGCTTTTAATGTCAAAGATGAGGGAGCAAAAAGATCCCGTCGCCATCAAATTGCAATTTGTCAACACCAACAACATACCGAGTATGAAGGTCAGATCATGGGGCTAAAACTTGTCCGTTCAATGGGCATCAGGCGGTTAACTGTCTTTGGGGATTCTGAATTGGTAATCAAACAATCCACGGGAATCTATCAAACCAAAGAATTAAATTTGCTGCCTTACCATCGACAAGTTTTACAGATTTCTTTGGAGTTCAAAAAAATTTCCTTTCTACACATTCCTCGTAATAGGAATGATTTTACGGATGCATTAGAAACGTTGGCCTCCTTGGTTCACATACTGACAAGGAAAACATACCAAGCATCACATTTTCCCTGCAAAAGACCCCAGCTTATGGGAACTATATTGGAGAAGTATCGGATGAGCTACCTCCCATCCACAACCCTTGGTATTAGCATATCAAGGAGTATCTGTGAGATGGATCTACACTCGCTGAGGCGTGCCTAACTGAGAAGAGGCGGATTCATCGACTTGTTATGAAATCTACCTGAGCGGAGATGCACTCTACAAGAGAGATGCAAGATTAGGTCTCCTCAGATGTCTGGATAAAGACCAAGCTCAGAGGCTCATGGATGAGATCCATGGTGGAGTATGTGGCCCACAAATGAGCGGCCCCTTACTTATCAAAAAAATTCTCAGAACATGGCATTATTGGCTTATGCTCAAAGCTGACTGTGATGATCACGTCAAGAGATGCTATCAATGCCAAATTTATGGGAATGCCATCCACGCCCCTCCAAGGGAACTCCATACTATGAGTTCATCCTGGCCCTTCTCAATGTGGGGAATGGACGTGATCGGGCCCATCGAGCCCAAAGCCAGTAATGGACATCGATTCATATTCACCATGATCGACTACTTCACCAAATGGGTAGAAGCAGCCTCCTTCCCTAGGGTTACTAAAGAAGTCATCATTGCTTTTATCAAAAATAATGTAGTCTGTCGATATGGACAACCAGAGGTCATTGTATCTGACAATGCTAAGAAACTCAACAACAAAATGATGGAGGAGTTATACAGTAAATTCCACATCAAACACCTTAACTCTGTCATCTACCATCCAAAGATGAATGGTGCTGTTGAAGCGGCTAATAAAAATATCAAGAAGATCATGCAAAAAATGTCCGCCAATCACCAATGGATGGCTTCGACCTCTCGTGATCCGACTTTATTAGCTTACGTAACTTCTATGCGTGCATTTCCACCGGGCAACCCCTACTCATTAGCCTATGGGATGGAAGCAAAGGTTCCCCATAGAAGTGGAAATGGAATCCCTCAGAGTTTTGATGGATGCTCAGTTGAATGAAGATCAATGGGTACAAGACAGGTATCACCAATTGTCTCTGATAGACGAAAGGCGAACTGCGACAATCTTCCATGGTCAATTATATCAGCAAAGGATCACACGATCCTACAACAAGAAAGTCCGGCTACGGCAATTCAAACATGACTTGGTTTTGAAGAAGATCATTGACAACCAAGATCAGTCTAAGGGAAAATTCGCTCCTAATTGGGAAGGCCAGTTTGTTGTCAAGGAGGTATTGACAGGAGGCGCCTCAGACATGTGAAATGGATGGCGATGAATTTCCACAAACTTATCAACACGGACATCGTGAAATCGTACTATATCCGGGTTACCATCAAGCAAACATCCTGGTATTGATCATCCAATCACCAGTCATTCAGGTTTTTAACCCTCTTTTTACAAACTATTCTAGCCCTCAGGGAAATATACACTTCAAACCAGCAGCCTAGTTTCACTATACTTCAAACCAGCAGCCTGGTTTCACCTTACTTGGAACCAGCAGTCTGGTTTCACCTCATTTCAAACCTTCCATACAATTTCAGTTATCCTACACATAGGACTGAACCTTTCATACCTGCAGTTTATCCTAAATACAGGATTAAACTTTTCTACGCTTGCAGTTTATCCTAAAAACATGATCAAACTTTTTCCACACCTGCAGTTTGTCCCCATTATGGGATCAAACTTTCTTCTCCCCGTGGTATAGCATGCGCATGGGATTCACACTTTTCTTTGGTCAATTGCCTTCGAGGGCGTAACCACGCCGACCGATCTCCCCGACACCTGTGAGTACGTAGGCAACCATATTCTATATAGCCCGTTTGTGACGCCCCCAAAATAGGTCCATACGACCCATTCTGAGTCGCCAGATATCATACTATAAAAAAATCAAATACAAATTTCATTTATACAACTGTTGAACTGTCGTACAGAATACGACCACAGTTAAACTGTGAGTTTTAATATAGATGTATGTAACTCTCATGGTGCCTCGACCACAACCTTACAATGTTACTTTAAATAAAAGTACAGTCAAAAATTGTTTTAGAAATTAAAATATTTGGGAAGTGCTCAAGGAAACCTTCGTACATGGGAGGCCATGAATCTAGGTTATGATAGATATCATATGTCCCGAGAATTATCCTTGGTTGACCCAATAGACTCCAAAGAAAAATGAGAAGATTACTATCATGGTCCTTCCAATGGTGAGTCTTCTCTTGACATATAACTATCTCCACCGTCTACAATTGAACATTATGTTTCAACCAAATTCCAAGATCATATAGGTAGTGCTCATAGATATACTCAGCAAGTGGATTTGTGCAACCCTTTCTTACGATAACACGAGTTTGTATGTCATTAGACATCTTGTATGATAGAGACAAAACACCCTTCCAAAGTTGGGTTCGCCTCACCCCTTATTCTGGTTCACCAAAATTAAATATCAAACGACGATACAATATAATACACACTTATCTAAAGTTCTCAATAAAATTATTTTCATACTATTTAAGGAGAACCTCAACAACTATAGACCACCATTCTATTTCTCTTCATACCCCTCGCTTTCAACCCAAACTACACTCTTATTACCTAAAAGGAATTGTGAAGCAAAAAAGGGTGAGTTTAACTAGCCCAAAGAAAGAATATCATGACTAAAGATAATTTACATCATCAATAGCCTTCATCGTGAATAAATCAAAGATTTAGAACATATGGTAGATGATAAAAATTTCAACCATAGTCAAAATGAACGCGCAATCCATTAGAAGAGTCAAATAGACCATCAGGTCTATTATCTTCTCAATGTTAAAAGTCCACCAATAATGTTTTATCCCTATAACATCAATCAACAATTCCTGTCCACAATCATATGAATAAATCATAATCATAATTGTGATTCTAAATTCCTCTACGCACCCAAGACGAAGATAATTTTCATCACCTATCTTCACCTGAAACATCAAAAATCATGGTTATACAAAATCACAGTTCCTGCTCATAATCATACTAATAAATTCATCTTCGCACTACGGTCGAAGATATTCATTAACAATTCATCTTTGCACTACAGGCCAAAGACATATAACTGTATTTTAGAAGAGTCAAGTAGAGCATGATATCTACTATCTTTTACGAATGAAAAGTGTATAATCAATATGTTATCGCTAAGACTCATCTTAATAAATAATCCACATCATCGAATCATCCCTTCACTACGGCCAAGGATATTCATGTAATCATCAATGGTCATGATTATACCAAATAATCCCTAGTTATAATCATACCAATAACTGTCCATCAATGCACTACGGGCCAATGAGGACTTTTACCACATCATCTATAACATTACGGGTCATGATTATACCGAATGATCCCTGGTCATAATCATACCAATAAACAGTTCATCTATGCACATAAGCCAAAGATGCTCATCAATCAATAGTTCATCTTTGCACGTAAGCCAAAGATATACAACTGTAAAACCAATAATCAACAGTCCATCTTTGTACGTAAGCTAAAGATATACAATTGTAAAACCAATAATCAACAATCCATCTTTGCATGTAAGCCAAAGATACTCATCAATCAATAGTTCATCTTTGCACGTAAGCCAAAGATGATTTTCATCATAATATAAGCATGAGGATGATGACAATGATATAAGCATTAATCAACGTAAATCAAGGATAAATATTAAAGACTTTAAATTTATCCGAGTTTAAAAATATCCAAATTGTCAACATGACATCGCTTTGGAGTAAAATTCAAGAATAATATTTATGTACCAAAAATAATTTGGATGTAAAAAAAATATATTTTTTCGTAAATAGTACCGCAATAGTACCCTATGAATAGACTTGAGAATAGTACTCGTGAATAGTACCCCAACATGAAAAGTATCCCAAATACCCTAGTGAATAATATTCGGGTAAATAGTAATTTGGGTGAATAGTAACCCGTGAATAGAAACTCGTGAATAGTACTCTGATACGAAAAGTGCCCCTAATACCGAGTGAATAATACTAGAGTGAATAGTAATTGGGTGAATAGTAACTTGTAAAAAAAATACCAAAGAAAATGGTATTCCATGATTTAGTACAAAAGAAATGATATCTCATACGAGTATAATAGAATATACTTAAATCGCAAATGGATTTTCACCGCCACGCAGAATCCACGTAGATGCATCATTTTTACAATTTAATAAGGAATGAATGCGAAGGATCATTCACCATGCATGTAGTAATCCACATAGCAAAAGTTATTCTAATGTAATAATAAAGAATGAAATAATGTAAGAATTCACCATGCATGCGATAGATCGCATGCATGTGTTATTCCTCAAATGTAATAATAAAGAATGGAACCAGTCATGCGTAATTGCATGCAGACAAGATATTCCAATGTAATAATAAAGAATGGAACCAGTCATGTGTATTCGCAGACATAGATGTGATATTCAATGTAATAATAAAGAATGGAATAACAACAAAATTCACCACCAATACGATAATCGCATGCATAAAGTTATCCCAAATGTAATAATAAAGAATGGAATAATAGAAGAATTTCACCATGTATGCAAAGATTGCAGATGACAAGTTATTCCAACATAATGATAAAGAATGGAATAACAACCCTTACGATTATCGAAAGAAAATAACTCTCTTCATGAATACGCAAGAAATAATACTCCTTACCTTAGAAAGAAACTGGATACTGGAGTAGAGAGGTAGCAGGCTTCTCTTCTTCTTTCTCTCTATAATTTCTCTCTATAATAATTGATCTATAGCTTTAGTGAATTGGTGAAAAATGAAGGAAGAATGAGCTTCTATTTATAGGAAAATATAGTTTCGATAATTGCACGTTTTGGGTCTCAAAATATTATAGTATATTACCTTCCTCTTTTTTTCATTTTTAATTTAGTCCTGCAAGTATTATCAAACTTGCACCATCTCCCCTAATAGTAAATCATGTGAATCAATTGTTCTAGACATGTGAAAATATGAATTACAGTATAGTACCTCCATCTATACCACCATTTTTAACTTAGTCATGCAAGTATTATCAATCTTGCACCAACTCCCCTAATAGTAAATGAATGTGAATCAATAGTACACACATGTGAACAAATAGTTATAATCATGTGAATCAATAGCAATTAATTGCTCATTTATCCGGTTAATTACCCGATTAGTCAATATAACCTCCAGACATCAATTATTATAAAAATAAATGTCAATTTTCACTAACACTAATAATTCCAACACAATGAAACTATCATTTTCATCATTAATCAACACGAACTTATTCATTATTAATATTATAATTCACAATATTTAACAACCAGGTCGTTCCCAGGAAAGAGGGGGCTTTCCGATAAGGATTTCTCCTTATTGGCGCGAAATTAGGTGACTAAACCTCTCCTTGACAGAACTTCTAGACATTGTCAATATTACAAATAATAATATAAATAACTTTGCCATCTGAATTATTGGTTTAATAATATATCATATTATGCAGATGATACTGTGACAATAATTGAATCAATAATATGAGAGATATGATGCATTCATTACTGTAGTAATAATTGAGTATAACTGAGTGACTTCTCACTTAAGCATCAATAATCAATACCGTGTGCTTCTATACAACCACGCATATTAGTGTACTTTTATTACCGGGTAGTTCAACAATGCTTTTAATCAGAATAATTTTGCCGTTATTTTTATAAAAGATAATTTCGCTGCTTTTCTTACTACGACAATACTTTCGCTAAGGGGGTCCACTAATGATTATGTCGTCGCATTTAATATTCCCCGTGAAAACAAATATTCCCCGACCAATCGAATATTCCCCAACACAATGAATAACAACTTGCTTACTTTGTAAAATTTTAACATATAACCCTTAACTTTAACCTTTTATCAATTTAACCAGTTACTAAATAGAATAATTATAAGAAAATTGAATACTTTCATTTCATAAAATTCAACGTCTCACAACGGTCGCAATATAAAAAAAACAAAATCATTTCTGCCCTTTCTCTACAAAAAAAAACAACAAAAACATTTTTACACCTCTCTGGTTTTTCACATTCAGCGTTGAACCTCTTACACTAGGTTCGAACTACGCAGACTTGATCTCCTCTTCAATAGGAGTACGTAGGTAGTCATTTATGGTTCAGTCTAACCCCTACCAGAACAAAAATACTTGTCACACGGCCTTGGGATCAACCTTCAATCCACCACATTTCATTGGCTTTAGACCAAAGGGATGTAATTACCCAACCTCTTCTCACAAATAGAAGATTCGGTGACCATCTAAGCTGCGGTTGTGCCTCAAAGAGCAATACCAATCCATAAGAGATGGAATTAACTAGGCTTCTCACAAATAGAAGTACTGGTGACCATCTGTGGTGAAGTCAATCTTAGAGAGGAAAAGCCACATTCCTCTCCACATTCCATACAAAACCAGTCCCAAGACACCAAAGATGGTAGGGATTCATACAGATCAATGATCCATTCTAAGAGATCCTACGATGGCTCAATGTCCAAATGTCAAGGATAAGTTCAGAATGCATCAAGATCACAAGGCCCTGAAGAAACAGGCAAATATCAAGCAAGTATCAAGGCATAACTAAAAGGGAAGTAAATCAAAATATATTTCTCTGCCATATATACTACTGTTTGATATATACTTCTGTGTTGTACATGACAAAATGGCTAAGCTAGTCTGTGTAGGAAAATATAAAGCTATCTACGGATCTATGTGTATGCGGACTATCAGATCTAACATAACATCCCTCTCTGAAGACGGAGGTAAAGCTGCGAGCTCCTGCCCAATGGCATCTACATGAGCTAGCAGATCAGAGGCCAACTGCATGATGGCCTGATGCTCATCAATGTATGCACTCATATCAGCAAAAATGCCAGTCGTCTGGGATCTCACGGAGATACTGTTTGCAATGGCCACATCCCTAGCAGATAGGGCGGCATCCCGCTCCATGATCAATGCATCCCTGGATGATCTATTCTCATCCCTCTCTAACAGAAAGATGTTTCTCCATGATATCATTTACTGCTTTATTTACATTTTCGATCCCCTATGGAGTTGCTTCATGGTGGTTGATCATATATATATATATATATATATATATATATATATATATATATATATAGCTTTATATATATATAATCGCCATCGCTTTCCATACAAATTGTAGTACCATGTGAGCCTAGGAATCATGTGATCACATGTTCAGTCTACTGAATATAGATTCGATTCCCGTGATGGACTTTTTCAGTTGTAAGCATCTTGTACATTATTTATAGTGTACGAATTTCCTTGGATGGCTGTCATGCCCATAAGGAGTTCGGTATTGCTGTATATTATTTTCTCGAAGATGCCTCGCATCTCATAAATAAAATCAAACAAGCGGAACATTTAACCATAAAATAGAAGTATGAAAAGGTCTCAATTCCTATTGAGCATAGGGTTTGAAAAACCTCTTTTTACAAAACTTCATTGCTATATCTTGGTTAAAACTGAATTTTTCCATAAAATTCAAACCTTGTGTATATAGATGCGAACGAGGCCTCGCACTACTTTTAAATAATTGCACATTGATCACACACACACACACACACACATTCATGTAACAGTTTCTTTGAGAAGTGGAGGTCACCGTGGTAACATGGATGTCGGGGGATGCCTAACACCTTCCCTCCGCATAATCAAGCCCACGAACCCTAATGAATCTCGGTTTCACAGACCTGTTTAATAGTGTCACATCATTGGGTCAATGTGCAAACCTTTTCGGTTTCGTTGGTGCAACCAGTTAAAAACACCAATTGGCGACTCTTAAAGTCAAATCGTCGACATTACACATGTCAGACTTTTTTCACTTGTTTTTTCAAACAAATTTCACATTAACATGAGAACACCAAAGAACAAGTAACGAAAAGGGACACTAAAAAATCCCGACATCGACACTCACCTCATAATATTATTAATTATTTAATAACATCTTACTCAACTCATAATATTATTAATTAATCATTTAATAATATCGTATTCACTTCATAATATTGTTAATCATTTAATAGTATCTTATTCACTTTATAATATTATTAATCATTTAATAATATTTTAATCCTCAACTAATATTATTAATCATTTAATAATATCTTATTCACTTTATAATATTATTAATCATTTAATAATATTTTAATCCTTAACTAATATTATTAATTATTTGATAATATTTTAATTTAATTTGAATCTAATATTATTAATCATTTAATAATATTTTAAATCTAATTTTAATCTAAATATTATTAATTACATAATAATATCTTAATCTAATATTATTAATATCTTAATAATATTTTAATCATTTATTATACTAAATAAATAATTTATTCTAATTGTTTAACCTTTACTAATTACTTTATTTAGTAACCCTAAAATGTCATAAATATAGCATCTCATCAAAAATTACCAACATACCCTCCATAAATTAGAATACAACATTTTTAGGGTTTCTAAACATTAAAATTACAATTTTGCCATTTATGACATCACATAACCTATTTTACCCATTTATTCATAACACAACCATTTACATGAAAAATTCCAAAAAAAATTCTTTTCTGGAATATGACAGAACATGATCTCGAGAGGATCCCCAAATCTAAAATTTTCCAATTTGATTTACTTTTTTTAAAGGGCCTAAAACAGCCGAATCTTGCAATATTTTTCATCAATCGACTTCTTGTTCAAATATTATGAAACTTTTAGGGCATGTTCTTTTTATGTATATGTACTTCCAGTAAACATTTCACCATTTTTAGAGTTACACACAAAGAGTTATGCATGTTTCATTCTTTTTTCTAAATGCAAATAACTCATCAAAGTATCTTCCCAAATGTTTCCAGAATTTTTAAAGCTATTAAAGTGGCCGAAACAGCCCTTGCCAAAAGTGGCCAGGAAACTAAAAAGGTATTTTCAGATTTTTGGCTATTCAGACAGTTTTGGGAAAAATGACACTACATTTAATTGGTTTAATATTTTTGAGTGCTACCACTTGGATTCATTGGATAACTCATGTATCTAACTCACCTCTTTGATGGATCTCAAAAATAATTTATAGATTTCAAATGGTAGAGCCTCAAAGTGGACTAAAATTTTAGGGTTTTTTGGGCTAAAAATAGTTTTTGTTCTACTTTGATTTTCAAGTTCATCACCACATAAAATGGTTAGATCTAAGCATAAAACATCACAAAACATATAGATTTAATGTTTTAAAGTTTTGAAACATTAACTCTTTGTTTTGGTTAAACTATCAAAAGAAGTGAAATTAAAGCTTATGATTTATGGTTTATACCTTGATTTATGTTATCTCCTTTCTTCTTCCCAAGATGAAATGAACTTTGGATGCATAAAGGCTTGGGTTCTCTCCCTCTTCTCCCCTCAAGCCTCGGCCCCTCTCTCTCTTTTCTCTCTTTGGTTGCTTTGTTAGGAAGTGGAATGAAGGAGAAATGGAATGAAATAAAATGAAATGAAATGAAAAATTAGTGTATTAGTATAAAAGTATAGATACACATCCTATATTTATCTTATTATCCCCCACACTTCTTTTATCCCCTAGGTAATTACCCTTATCTCTTATCTTTTAGGATTACATGTAATCTTGGGTGGACAAATGAGAGTTTGACACCTAAGTTGAGTGTGTAAGTAACTTAGAGATAAGGAGCTCAGAAAAGATTAAATTCACCCCCCCCCTTTCTCCTTTATGGTCGGGTACCCCCTCCTTATTTTCCCCATTTTGCTTTATTTTTAATGTCAAATTTAATTAATCAAATATCTAAAAAGTCCCTTAAAAGTTGGGCTAAAGATTAGGCTATCAATTCAATTCCTTTGGGCTTCCTAATTAATTGCTTGGACTATAGAAATAACATAGTCCAATACTTTTAACCTATCTTACCCTAATTATTTATTTAGGGTTTCTATCCCCACTCTTTTGGAATTTAAATACTTACCCATGTCCATTTAACTTTATAACCCAATTAGACTTGCTTTAATTAGGTTTAAAATAAATAATAATTTAAGATAATAAAATTAATCTCTTAGGTTAGTATAAGTTTTAAATACTAACATTTCTCAATATCATAACCCTTAAGTTATTTAATTACCACACCTAAGGTAAAATTAGGTTATGTAGCTTTCCTTTTTAATTCTAATTAAATAATTAGTAAATATACATATCCATACATATAATGTATTAATTTATTTAACCATACACCTTTTCCACAAAAGTCATAAATTATTTATTGTAAGACCCCGAATTTTATGAAATGAAAGCATTCAATTTTCCTTATAATTATTATTGTATACAGCGAATGGTTAAATTGATAACAAGTTAAAGTTAAGGGTGGTATGTGCAAATTTTATAAATGTAAGCAAGTTGTTATAAGGTATTCTTTTTGTCGAGGAATATTCGTACGACAATACAATCATTAGTGGACCCCACAACAGAATAACTGTTGGATATAGAAAGCGACAGAAATAACCTTTTATAAAAATAACAACAAAACCTTTTACCGTTAAACTGTTGAAATATTCGATGATAAAAGTATAGTAATACACGTTGTTACATAGTAGCACACGGTATTGCACATTATCTCTTATTATTGATGCTTACGTAAGAAGTCACTCGGTTTTATTTAATAATTGACACAGTAGTTACTGCATAGTATCTCATATTATTGATTCAATTATTGTCACAGTATCATCTGCAAAATATTTTATATTATAAAATTAATAATTGAGACAACACATTTATTCATATTATTATTTGTATTATTGACAATGTCTAGAATTTTCTGTCAAGAAAAGGGGTTAGGTTATTTCATTGTTCGCAAATAAGGAGAAATCCTTATCGAAAAGCCCCCTCTTTCCTGAGAATGATCTGGTTGTCAATATTGTGAGTTATAATATTAATGATGAATAATTGTTAAAAGATTGAAAATGTGTTTATTAAAGATAAGTGAATTATGATAAATATTTATTCAATTTTTGATATAAATAGAGGGGTTTGTCATGAGGCGTTTGTTATAAGTTTGACTTATTATTCTATGGGGAGATGTACTAATTTTTCAGACCGTTGGTTATGGTTTTAATAGTAAATCAATATGGACCGTCGGTTGTGGTTTTAATAGTAAATCAATCTAGACCGTCGGTTGTGATTTTAATAGTAAATCAATCTGAACCGTCGGTTGTGATTTTAATAGTAAATCAATATGGGTCATCCGTTTTAATAGTAAATCAATCTGGACCGTCCGTGAATAAGTTACTATTTAGTCCATTCTTCTATAAATAGAAGCTTATTTCTTCTTTCATTCTTACCAATTCACTAAGACTCACAAGAGAAACTATAGAGAGAAAGAAGAAGAGTATTCTGCTACTTCACTAATGCAGTATCTAATCTTCCACTAAGGTGGTAAGAGTTTAGCTAGCTCGAGCGGGGATAATAGGGGAATAGTGTGATTATAATGACCCCAAAATTTATACAATTCAATTATCGACTTTGTTCGTTAATAACACGTCTAACTTCTGATTTTACATCATTATTCGATGCTAAACTTGATAAAATGTGGAATAATTTAAACTTTTCTATCTTATTACTTTAATTCCCTGAATCAAAACCTTTATCATCTACATGTTTTTGAATCAAGTTATTTTATGATTCACTTCATCAAATTTATTATATAGAATCTTACATTTTAATCAGATAACCTTTACATATTATATAACTCAAACTTGACAGTTTATCATTACATAATCATTGTAACTTATCAAGTATATTTCTCAAAACCTTTATCTTTACCTACCTTTGAACCATACTTAGCTTATTACTCACCTTATTAGAGTTAATAAATAAAACTTACATCCTGGTTCAATACCCTTTCATACAATAAACAAAACATAAACTTTATAACTCAACATCTATTAAACATCATACATTATTCAGAACCCTAAACATAGTTCAAATATTAATAATTCAGCCAAAGTGTTTAAATCTTCAAGTATCACATCTGATTCATGTCTTTAAAGTTGCACATAAATTTACCTTGAATCTTTAACCTGCAAAAGTGGTTATTTGCAAGGTTGAGCTCGACAGCCCAACAAAATCTAATAGTTTTCACGCATCACGTAGCACAAAATAACATGCTCAACATAAACATATATCTCATAAACATTGGACTAACATAACATACATGTTACATTTCACATAACAAGTATAAAGATTGAGTTCCTTACTCAACCAACATTCATTACTCAATCAATGTAGTCATAAATTGACTTTAATATTTCATACTTTCAACATAAATATAACATATCATGCTATTTGCAACAAAGATTTAAAATAGTTCATCATCAAGTTCACATAGAAAATAGGAACTGAAAGACTTGCCTTGATCGTTGTTTACCAATAACAGTTTAACAGCTTACAACTATCTGCACTTCACGTGACCTACACAATTATATAATCATGCACATTAACTATTAGTTACATAGCAATGCATAGTAGTTGTATATAAACTTTACTCTACATCCCATATCCCTTCTTATTAATCTATACAAAATGTTCAAGTTGATTGTGTTAACTTTTGACTTTTATCTCACTATATTTCATACTTGAAGTTCATTCAAGTGTTTAAGTCTTGCTAGAAATTATTATTGTTTTTATATTAAACTCATTTCATATCTTATAATATTCATTTTATTTGACTTAAAACACTTTTTACGTTCATTAACATTTGTCACGACATTTCGACGTTTATTCGTCACACGCCCGATTTGTCTCTCTTGTGTATGCTTAGTATGCTTATAGAACGTATCTAATACATCATTTATCAATGTTAAGCATCATTATATTTACTAACATTTATGTTTTATAACTTAGAATAACATATTTTATCATCAGAAGCACTACACTTGCATACATGCATGCCCGACGCCCTCCGATTGCCTCGAAAAACATAATAGTCCCAAAGATGACCATTTTGACCCTTTCTAACGACCTCCAATTGAAACACTTAAAGAATACAAGTTGCAGGCCTATTCGTTCTCATTTCAGATCATCTTGAATCGCCTCAATCGGACTCCGTATGAAAATGATATGGCCATTTTACCAAAATAGGTCAAAATAGTCACACATGACACACTATGGGTGCGACCGCGCCCATTTCCTTCTTAAACCATAAGCGTGTGCTGCCTTCCAACCATAGCGCTACCACTCTCTGGGCGTGGCGCCACGCTTGACTTCGCCCAAATTACAAATTTTGCAATGTTTTTACTTCAAACTTTCATAACTTCCTCATTTTAAGTCAGAATTAGATGGTTTTCGACTCTATGAACTCGTGAAACATTGAACTACTCATCTACAAAATAATTATAACACTTAAATAACATTAAAATTCATTTTAAGGATTCCAATTCAATGTTCATGCTAATTTTTCATGTTTTAAACATACTTAACAAATTTATTCACTACAAATTCGTTTTAAATACGTTTTGACTCGTTCAACTTGGGTTTTTTCATTTTTCATCATACTAACAACATCTACAATCAATTTTAGATTATATCATAAATTCATCATCAATGTTTGATTCCAAAACAAGCTCTAATGTACATATATCTATAAAACTCAATTTCTTCTTGTTTAATCATACTTTCATGAACTTGATCACCCTAAAACCACTTTTAGATGTTATAAAATGGGTTATACCATCCCATAAACATATTTATTCAATAACTTATCAAATTATACAATAAAATAACTTCTATATCAAACTCAAGAATAGAGGTTTGAGGTTTTAGAATTGATTCTTACCTTGAATCTTCTTTAGCCTTGATAGAGGATAAAATTTCTTGACTAATCCTTCTTTTCTTCCTTGATTCTCCAACTTTCTTTCTCTAACTTACAGAGAATTCCCTCCCTCACCAAACTCTCCTTTCCTCAGCTTAAGCAAAATGAGCGTATGAATAAAGAATACGTGAGTTAAGTTATCGGTTATACAAAGGAAAAGTCTCCAGCCGTTAAAAATATGGAGAGTCTCTAAGCCTTGTTTGGCTAACTCCATTAGACTCTCATCTTGTTTATTTTACTATTCCTTTTAATATATGATACCTATGTCACACTACACTTTATTGCTAAATTATTTAGCTAGCTAAATTGAATAATTATATAATTATAATATGTATAACTATTACTCCATACATTACGAAATTATATTCATAACACCTTAACTTAAAATAAACATTTCCATTAAAATAATTAATATTTATTCCATTAATTATTTTAATTAACTCAACTGAATCATACAATTATAATATATAATTATTTAATTCCTTTCTTGCATAAATTGCCTCAATGCAATTTATTTAATCCATATATTTAATCACTATCTAAATATTAATTCAATTTATTAACCTCTAACCAATAATTATTTATAAGTATATTGGTTTTTCTTCTCTCACCATCAATTTATATTTTATTAACATCATTCAAGATACTAAACATTTTCATATACCATGGCATGTAATATATATTAAGAATACCAAATTTAATTAGTAAAACTCAGTATATTAACTCACTATTTTAATTAAGTGAATTAACTCTTTTATCTACTTTACTACAACACCACTACCAAGTAAGGTTTTAATATTCAAACAATAGTATTCCATAATATAGTTCCAACTTTATTTAAATTACCCAATATTTATAGGGTTAATTTCCCTTGCCACCAAATTCCTTGTCGTGACTAATTTCTTTTATTTCCTTTAATAGTTTAATCAACTATTAAATCTCATAAAAATTTAATTTCTTCACACCAAAATACATAATTCAAAATATATACATCTCATAATAAGAATTTTAATTATTACGTTCTTATTTTAATAACTTATAACATTTCAGGTTGTCATAGTGATGGACCGAGACTGTTGAAGTTTTTCAATACATTATAAAACAGCATGACAATGTATAATTGGTGTGACACCCCCAAATCTGGGTACTTCATTCCCACACAATTTGGTGTTCACACTCTAATCATACATTTCTAACTACCCAAACATAATAAAATTCAACATTTAAAAACTTCCCATAAAAGGGCTACATCTTTTAATCTAACAAAATCTCTCAGGTTATCTAACCTTAAACATTCATCAAATTTAGAAAAATAAATAAATTACATCACAGTAGCTATAATAAAATCTGACATCATAAAAGTCAACAAATTAAAAGTTTTCAACACTTGTTCATTTTTCTTTTCCCTTTGCTAGTGGTAGGTTCATCAACCTTCTCAACTTTAGCTGCTATGATTATATATGCAAGAGTGAACAAAATGAATGCTCACTTGAAATGACAATGAATAACAACAACAACATAATAACTTCCAATGAATAGGCTCAATAGAACTGAATAATACTCTCTATCAATGATCATCAAAAACTGAAGTCAAAATGTGAAATTTATCTGAGGGTCACAAGACCACGAATGTGAGACCCCAGATTTTATCAATAAAGATTTAAATTTTGTCAAAATAATTTTTAAATATTATGGTGTGAATTTGAGATAATATTATAGTTATGGGTAGTATTTATAAATTTTGCAAAGTATGCAAGTGGTTATATTATATTCGATTGGTCGGGGAATATTCGGTTTAGCAGGAATATTCGCATACAACTACTCAATCATTGGTGGACCCCATATAACAAAATTATTGTCGGATTGAGAAAACGACAAAATATTTTTTTATTAAAATAATCTATGGAAGTTTTACCGTTGATCATTGTTGAAGTACTCAGTAGTAAAAGTACAATAATACGCAGGTGTTGATTGCATAGTAGCTACCAGTATTGATTATTGATGCTTATGTGAGAAGTCACTCGGTTTGATTCCATTATTGTTGATTAATAATATGAATTATTATAGCGATAATGACGTTTTATTTTATTCAGTATTATTAACGTAATAAAATGTAAACATCTTTTTATATAAAATGTAATACTTTATTAAAGTTATTCTATAAATAGAATATATTATATTTTATTATGCATAGTATTTTGCATAGTGTTTTGCATAGTGTTGCATATAGTGTTTGCATAGTAAAATGTTTTTATATAAATAGAATATATGATATTTTATTTAAAAGATTTTGCTTTAAATATGGACCGTCCGATTAAAGTAAATCAATTTGGACCGTTCATGGATTAATTACTATGCATTCTATTTTCCTATAAATAGAAGCTCATTCCTTCATTATTTTCTTACTTAATTCATTTGAAACTCTAGAGAGAGAAATTATAGAGAGAAGCTATAGAGAGAAAATCTATAGAGAGAAAGAAGAAGAGTATTCGGTACTTCACTACTTTGATATCCAAAGTGTTTTTTACAGTAAGGATATTATTTGTTGTACTGTAAGGGGTGTTATTCTTTCTTATTCATGAAGAGAACTTCGTTATTCCATTCATTATTATTCGTTGAATAACTTGTAAAAGTGGCATACCCTATACATAACTCAGATACGCCAGATACCCTATACTTGGTGAAATCCTTATATTATTCCATTCTTATTTATTACATTGAATAACTCAGATCACGCTGAATCCCCTATACTTGGTGATCTACATCATTATTCCATTCTTTATTATTCTGTTGGAATAACTTTGATACGCCAGATACCCTATACTTGGTGAAATCCATCTCATTATTCCATTCTTTATTATTCATTGGAATAACTTGTGATCTATGACATACCCTATACATAATCTGTGCGTGGTTTTACCCTATACTTGGTGACATTCTTCTATTATTCTGTTGGAACATCTTGTGCGTGTGTTTTACAGGACTTTTGTTGTTAAAATCTTTATTATTCTCGTTGGAACATCATATCTCGTGTGTTTTACAGGACTGGTTCGCATCTTTATCATTTCATTGGAATATCCTATATCGTGTGTTTTACAGGATCCGGGTTCCATCTTTATTATTCATTGGAACATCTATCGATTGTGAATTTTACCGACCGGTTCCGTTATTATTATTCATTGAATAACTCCGTCTATATCAAGCAATCGCATGCATGGTGATTTCCTTTGTTATTCCATTCTTTATTATACCGGTTTGGTTAAAACTTTGACTTCTATACTCCATGAAATTAGTAGAATATTCTTGATATTTGCGTTTCATCCAAGATCTTTTCATGGAAATATTCTCACGATCATTCTTGAATTTTACTCTACAAAAGCGAGATCATGTTGACAATTTGGACGTTAATAATTCTGAATAAATTAATTCGTGAACTTGTTTTATTGAATTATTATGTCATTGTCATCATCCTCATGTTATATTATGTTATCTTTGGCTTACGTGCATAGATGAACTTAGTATGATTATGACCGAGGATCATTCGGTATAATCATGGCTTGTTATAAATGATGTGATAAAAGTCCTCGTTGCTCGTAATGTTTGTGATGGATAGTTTTTGGTATGATTATGATTGGGGTGATTCGGTATAGTCATGACCATTGATAATTTGATGAAAATCCTTGACCGTGGTACGTGGATGATTAGATATTGTGGTTTATTCATTAAACCGAGTCTTAGTGATAAAATTGATGAAAACCTTTTAAAACCTAAAAGATAGTAGACTTTATTTTCTACGTGACTCTTTTAATGGATTACATATTCATCGCAGATTAACCTGGTTGTCTATTGTATTTTATCGGTTTAACACACTTTGAAGGCTAATGATAATTTATTCTCGCATTATCTTAGTCATAATATTTCTTCATCGGGCTAGTTGAGCTCACCCTTTCTTTTTCTTTTTTCTCTTGTGAAATGAGAACATAGCCGGGACGAGTCGGGGAACGGAGTAATGGTCGAGAGGATAGCATTAGTAGTCCCTCACTATTCGTGAAATAGTGTGATAATAGTTGTAATGAGGACTCCTTTTGAGTTTGTATAATATCTAGTAGATAATATTTGTATTCAAACTCACGCTTTATGTCTTATTGCATACCTACAATTATATTAGTAAGTTGTATTTGAATTTATGTACCATGTAAGTGGCGACCCAAGATGGGTGACGATACCTAATTTTGGGGGCGCCACGGTTGGTATCGAGCCATAAGTGTGAAGAGCCCCGAGCCTCTCGTTGGTGACTTCTCGTTGATGGGGAATGCAAAGCCGACTCTCCGTAGGGGACCCCGCTCTTTCGGTGGCAAGTCGACAGTACCAATGTGAGGTCTCGACACAAGTTGGTGTCCGAGTCACAGCTTGGTATCGAGCTTAGGGATATGATCCCGGCCGAGATGTGAGATAAGAACTAGGAGGGGAGAGACGGGAATTCCTTCGCTAGTATGACCTACCTAAATTTATTTGGTATTTAATTGGTCGGTCGAGTATAGGGATAATATGTGATATGTTAATTAACCCTTGTTTTGTGACGGTGTTTGAGAATGACATCCGAAAATCTTTGAGATAAGCAATGAAGCACATGAGAGTGTTGATTCAAATTTCAAACAAAAGGTAACGACCAACAACACGATAATAATCATCTTTGGTGGCAACCATTATCGTAACAATGATAACCATCGGGGAAATTATCATGCTAAGAATGGTAACCACTTGATTGGTAATCATGGCAAAGATAATAGAAGTGGAAATTGCAAGAAGAGAAGGTCATTTAGCTCAATTTTGTTGTGCACCAAAGTCAAGTGTAGTTGGGACGGTGGCACAAAAGGTGGATATGGACAAAACAAAGTCGTTGGTTTTAGGAAGTGCATTTTTCATGACTTCTCAAAAGCGAGTAAACCGAACGAAGTTAGCACGGGTTAGTTAATTATAAATTGTGAAGTTTATACCTTATAAAGATACGGTTCTACCCATTATTTTATCTCTTGCTTCTTGCGTTCAACGTTTAAATTTGACTCAGGAGAAGTTAGACTTTGACTTATTGGTTAAAACTTCGTTAGTAGAGCCCTCATATCGCTTACTATTTTTAAATCTTGTTTGATTCAAATAAACATTTTCACGTTACTCCGTCGATCTTATCTCTTTGAAAATATTTGTCTTTGATGTGACTTTAGAAATCGATTGGCTAATTACTCATCATGATTTTTGTAAGGTTGTTAGCTTTTATACTATTAACCAACCTGTTATGAGAATTCAAAGTAACCAAACCACTAAAGTCAATCATTGTCATATCAAGCCATAAGTAAAGAGCCCCGATCCTTTCGTTGTTGACTTTCTTGTGTGGAATGCACCGAAGCCAGACTTTCTGTAGGCGACGTTCTAACTGAAGATGGCAAGTTGATAGGTATCATTGTGAGGTGTTATCTGTGTTAAGGGATAGAAGTCACAGTTGGTATTAATGTGACGTATTATCCAAGTCTTGGATTTAGAGAATGATTTTGAATGATATTTCTATCATTAATAAATTTCTTGGCGTATTCTTGAAGACTTCCTAGCCTACCCTAGAGCGTGAAATCGAATTTTGTATTGACCCCAAAGACAAAACCCATTTCTTAAATCCTCAAATATTTCTTCAACTAAAATGAAGCAGGTTTACGTGGTTTATGATGAAAGTCATAATAAAAGCATTGGACTAATTAAAATCATGGGTATTCGTGGTATTAGTAAGTGTTATGATGAGTTATGTTGGTTAGTATGTGAAAACATGAAAGTTTCTTAGAAATCACAAAGAGTTGAAAATCAGATTTTGGTGAAAAACGTAACATGAAATTCAATTGACCAAATCTCTTATTATATTTTGAATTTTTGAGTGTGGTCAAGTCCTAGAGTTAGATCTATGAGTTACCTAACTAATCCAAGTGGAATTACTGGAAAAGGTGTTGTAGATTTTTGTGAGGACTGATTTTAGCAAAGGAGTGCAAAGCTGCAAAAAACCGAAAAAAGTCACTGCCATGATTTTAGAGGGGCTGTTTTGGCCACTAAATTTATGTGAAAAATTCTAGCCTTTTGAGACATGAAGGTATATGGTATAAAGTACCTCCTGTCCAAAAATGAGCTCATTCTGACTTAAAATGAGCAAGTTATGACTATTTCAATATTTAGGTTTTTTCGACAAAAAATGCTATAACCGGAGTTCTATAACTCCGATGACCATGAAATTTAAACTAGAAGCTCACGTTAACATGTGTAAGGTCCTGCCAAGATTTGGGAATTTTTGGAGTTAAACTTGAGGTAGCTAATTTTTTAAGGAATTAATTAGAAATTGATTTTTGAAAAATAGTAAATGAATTTTAAAAATTTTGAGAAAAATATATTTTTATTGTGGGACTATATTATGCTAAATCCCAGAAAAGAAATATTTTTGGGACTGATTTGGTATTTTCATAAAAATAGTTTAGTTACTGAACATATGAGTTAAATATGTTATGTGAAGTAACAAAGTTGAAAATAGGATTTTATGGCTAAAGAATCTATATATAGTAGTATATGCATATTTTTGATGAGGATTTGATCATTGGTGATGATATCTTATGAGTATGGCATTTTGAATGATTAAATGCATTATATAGTAAAGCGTAAACAATTAAAATAAATTGTTTATAAATTTAAGAAGTGATTAAAATATTGTTATAATATTAATGATATTAGATTATGAGATTATTAAGTGATTGATAACATGGGGATATTCTTGAATCCTGGATAAATTATATTATAAATGTTTAATATTTATCATTTATCTCATTTGATTGATTCTTTATATCATTATCCTCATGCTTATATTATGTTGAAAGTCATCTGTGGCCTGTAGTGCATAGATGGACTTGGTATGATTATGACCAGGGATTGTTCGGTATAATCATAACCGTAATTGAAAACACGATTATCTTTGGCCGTAGTACATGGATAATTTGTGGTCGTGATACTAATGAATACACGATTATCTTTGGCCGTAGTGCATGGATAATTTGTGGTCGTGATACTAATGAATACACGATTATCTTTGGTCGTAGTGCATGGATAATTTGTGGTGGTCGTGATACTAATGAATACACGATTATCTTTGTCAGTAGTGCATGGATAATTTGTGGTCGTGATACTAATTAATACACGATTATCTCGTGGGTCAGAGTGGATGGATAATTCGTGGTCGTGGATACTTAATGAATATCCTTGGCACGTAGTGCGTGGATGATTCGATGATATGGATTAATTATTGAAAGTGAGTCTCAAAGAATGAAATATTAATTCATGGATGTGGTAAAAGTCATCTTTGGTAGTAGTGCATTGATAGACTTGGTATGATTATGACCAAGGATTATTCGGTATAATCACGATCAGATTGAAAACACGAATATCCTTGGCGAGAAGTGCATGGATAATTCGTGGTTGTGATACTATTATTAATTGCGTCTCAAAGCATTATTGGTTTTCTGATTGTATATCTTTTTATTTGTAGTGCAAAGTTGAATTGTTAATGAATATTTTGGTAGGATTGCAAAGATGAATTTAATGTTTTCAACGATAAAGGTATTCAAGGTATCCTCACCTCTTATCATACCCAGTTCGTACCCTAATTTTGAGGGCTTAAATTCCATAAGGAGGGAGATTGTGAGACCCTTGATTTTATCAATAAAGATTTAAATTTTGTCGAAATAATTTTTTAATATTATGGTGTGAATTTGAGATAATATTATAGTTATGGGTAGTATTTATAAATTTTGCAAAGTATGCAAGTGGTTATATTATATTCGATTGGTCGGGAAATATTCGGTTTAGCGGGGAATATTAATACAACTACTCAATCATTGGTGGACCCCATAATGTAATTATTGTCGGATTGAGAAAAGCGACAAAAATATTTTATTGAAATAACGGCGGAAGTTTTACCATTGATCTTTGTTGAACTACTCGGTAGTAAAAGAAATGCGAAGAATACGTGTGGTTGCATAGTAGCACCACGGTATTGATTATTGATGCTTATGTGAGAAATCACTCGGTTTGATTCCATTATTATCGATTAATAATATGAATTATTATAGCGATAATGACGTTTTGTTTTATTCAGTATTATTAACGTAATAAAATGAAATATCTTTTATATAAAATGTAGAATACTTTATTAAAGTTATTCTATAAATAGAATATATTATATTTTATTATGCATAGTGTGCATAGTGTTTTTGCATAGTGTTGCATAGTGTTTGCATAGTAAAATATTTTTATATAAATAGAATATATGATATTTTATTTAAAAGATTTTGCTTTAAATATGGACCGTCAATTAAAGTAAATCAATCAGACCGTTCATGGATTAATTACTATGCATTCTATTTTCCTATAAATAAAAGCTCATTCCTTCATTATTTTCTTTTTAATTCTTTGAAACTCTAGAGAGAAATTATAGAGAGAAGCTATAGAGAGAAAATCTATAGAGAGAAAGAAGAAGAGTATTCTGGTACTTCACTACTTTGATATCCAGTGTCTTTTACGGTAAGGGATATTATTTGTTGTACCGTAAAGGGTGTTATTCTTTCTTATTCATGAAGAGAACTTATGTTATTCCATTCATTATTATTCTGTTGGAATAACCTGTAAAAGTGGCATACCCTATACATAACCTGTATACGCGGCATACCCTATACTTGGTGAAATTCTTATATTATTCCATTCTTATTTATTGGTTGGAATAACTTTGTATCTGTGGAATCCCCTATACTTGGTGATCTACTACATTATTCCATTCTTTATTATTTCATTGGAATAACTTTGATATCATGGCATACCCTATACTTGGTGAAATCCATCTATTATTCCATTCTTTATTATTACATTGGAATAACTCAGATATCTGTGACATACCCTAAACATAATCAGTATCGTGGTTTACCCTATACTTGGTGACATTCTTCTATTATTACGTTGGAACATCACATGCGTGTGTTTTACACCGGACTGGTTAAAATCTTTATTATTCATTGGAACATCATGTATGCATGTTTTACACCGAGGACTAGTTAAAATCTTTATCATTCTCATTGGAATATCCTATCATGTGTTTTACACCGGATCCGGTTCCATCTTTATTATTACGTTGAAACATCCCGTCGATGTGAATTTCACCGACCGATTCCGTTCCGTTATTATTATTCTCATTGGAATAACTTTTGTCTATCGCTAAGTACCGCATGCGTGGTGATTTCCTTTGTTATTCCATTCTTTATTATACCCGGGTTGGTTAAAACTTTGACTTTTATACTCCATGAAATTAGTAGAATATTCTTGATATTTGCGTTTCATCCAAAGATCTTTTCATGGAAATATTCTGGCGATCATTCTTGAATTTTACTCTACAAAAACAGATATCATGTTGACAATTTGGACGTTAATAATTCACGAATAAATTAATTCGTGAACTTGTTTTATTGAATTATTATGTCATTGTCATCATCCTCATGTTATATTATGTTTATCTTTGGCTTACGTGCATAGATGAACTTAGTATGATTATGACCAGGGATCATTCGGTATAATCATGGCACGTTATAAATGATGTGATAAAAGTCCTCAAGGGCTTCGTAATAATGTTGTGATGGATAGTTTTTGGTATGATTATGACCAGGGGTGATTCGATATAGTCATGACCATTGATAATTTGATGAAAATCCTTGGCCAGTGGTATGCATGGGATGATTAGATATTGTGGTTTATTCATTAACCGAGTCTTAGTGATAAAATTGATGAAAACCTTTTAAAACCTAAAAGATAGTAGACTTTATTTTCTACGTGACTCTTTTAATGGATTACATATTCATTGCGATTAAACTGGTTGTTTATTGTATTTTATCGGTTTAACATTTGTTGAAGGCTAATGATAATTTATTACGCATTATCTTAGTCATAATATTTCTTCTTTGGGCTAGTTGAGCTCACCCTTTCTTTCATTATTCTCTTCGTGAAATGAGAACATATTTGGACGAGTCGGGGAATGGAGTAATGGTCCGAGAGGATAGCATTAGTAGTCCTCACTATTACGTGAAATAGTGTGATAATAGTTGTAATGAGGACTCCTTTTGAGTTTGTATAATATCTAGTAGACAATATTTGTATTCAAACTCACAGTTTATGTCGTATTGTACACGACAGTTATATTAGTAAGTTGTATTTGAATTTATGTACCATGTAAGTGGCGACCCAAGATGGGTGACGTATACCTAATTTTGGGGGCATCACAATGAACTATGTCCAAAGTTATAAGTAATCTTTCAATTTATACCTAAACAGTCATAGGACTGTAAGGACTCCCCGTACTTAGGGTGATCAGCCCTTCGTACCATGTATTATGCACAAACATCTAAATGCATCGCGTAAATAATTCCCCTATAATAGGGTTGTTCTTCTCAGTTTTAGAGTACAAATATGCACCAAAGTAAGTTCAGTTTGGATAAGCTTCAAGGGTAATTTAGAGTTTAACGAACATTAACTATGGATTAGTTGAATCAAGTCTTAATAATGTTTCAAGGGTTTGACAACAATATGTCATGGAATAGTTTTGAACTACAATCGAATAAATATAATACATCAAAGTCATGTTTCATGAATGAGTTTAAAAGCATTGAAAGGTATACTAAACCTTACTTGAACAATAATAATAAGCTAAGGTTACATACT
Organism: Panax quinquefolius; assembly: GCA_020205615.1. NCBI lineage: Eukaryota > Viridiplantae > Streptophyta > Magnoliopsida > Apiales > Araliaceae > Panax > Panax quinquefolius. Next base: position 56,802,495 of record CM035159.1, read on the forward strand.
TTATCAATAACAACAAAAGTTAGAAACTTTATTCATTATAAGGGTAGGTTTAGGAATAAGAACTTGTTAAATAAAATTATAACTCGAATAATCGAAATTGACTTAGGGTAATGAACTTGCATAACATTGACAAACAAGATAGGATAAGGATCTTATTTTACATGATGAAATATAGTTAAGAGACTTACGTAACAATATTTATGAAAAAGATAAATATTTGTTTGACAACAAAAGGTAAATAGAGTTATGAAACTTGCATTCATTATAAAGAGAATGAGACTAAGAAAACTTGCTCAATGATAAACATGTTAGTGTAACTCAAACAAAGATTAGAGTTTGGAAACTTGCCTCGTGCATAAGCTATTAAATTATAACTCACGATCACCTACACATATCATATGTATTATAACATCTATTAGTTATACTAACATCAACTTTACAATTTAAATCCCATTTTAGTTGAACTTGTTATTTTAGTATAAGTTCCAATCACTGACACCATACAAAATTCTGAAATCACAAGTTTTAGCATCATCACACTTAATCACCATAACTGGATTTTAATAAATCACAACGTAAAGTTTTCACAATTTACTAATTCTACAACTTTGAAACTATTATATACATGTTACAAATCTGTAATAACATCTTTATTACATGCTCACCACATTAACAATTTCATTAGACTAGGTTATAATGAGTTTTTAAAGTCTACACAATCAACATGCATCACTGCCACTGTTTTGGCTAGGGCGCAACTGCACCATTTATAGCTTTAGAACCAGCGCAGCTGTGCCATTTCTGCCTTTGACACCAGCGTAATTGTGCTGGTGTGCAGACAAAAACTACGCAGACAGTTTGCTTACTCTGTTTAGACCCAAATATCACGAACTTCGTCAATTAAGCAACAAATTACATATGCCCAATTGATATAGACTTCATATAAACATTACCCATTATATATATACTGATTTAGAACAATTAAACAACAACTACACTCAAATTAAGTCCTTTGAATTCAATATTTTTGCTAAAACTTCATTTTTGATATCTTTAGTAAAAATCATCACTGAAACTTCGTTACTACACCAAATTAATTCATTCAAACTGTATTATTTTCATTTCTTAATGAATTAACACATTCAAGAATCAATTTACAATTTAGTTCATAAATCAATTATCACTTTTGGACTCAACAAGTCATATTCATACACACTCACTATAATCACTTTCTTTTCTATTTGAACGTAATTTTCCTAAATTAATATACCAAATCCTTGTCTAGATGTTAGTCATAATATCATAATTACATATAAACACAATCAATCACTTTATATATCAAAGGTTCATCAAAATTGCATTAGAGAGAGTTTAAAAATAAAAATTTTTCTTTACAGTCAAACTCAAGAACACAGAAAACTTTTCATACATAGAAATTAAAGCTTTTGGAAATTCAAGTTATACCTTCACTTTACTTGATTAAACCTTGTTAGATGACAAAGAAGTGATTTCCCTTGATTCACAAAACTTCTGTTTTCTCTCACGCTCTCTCCTTTCCTATATTCTCTTTCTCTTAGTCTAAGTGTAACCCAAGTAACAGAATGCACACTTATGCGTGAAAAGTAAAACTGACAGACATAATGAATATATTCAATTCTATCAATTACAAAATTTAAATGTGAGTTATCAGTTAAATTTTTTTAAAATAATTTGTCAGTTAAAATTTCGAAAGCCACAAGGCTTTGTTTGGACAAAACTAATAAAAAATAAAGACTTAATATCTTTAAAAGCCTTGTTTGAGAAAAACTGAATTAAAACTCTCTAATTTATTTTAATGAATCACTTGCTATATGGTTAAATGGTCACCTTCTAATTAATTAAATTCTAATATTTTAATTAATCATTTAAAATTACAATTTTACTTAACAAATCTTTAAATCTCTAATTCAATTCTTAAATGAAATTAAAACATAATTATTCAACAACTCAATTAATCTATACTACGTTTTTCTAATTAAATTAATAAATTAAATTAGAACATTACCATTATATAATATGATAAATAATTAACCACACATTTAATTTAATTAACTTATTAAATTAAATTTCAACCCACAATATTACTGATCATCAACTTAGTTAATATATTTCACTTAATTAAGTTAGTCCACAATTATTCATCAATTATTTATTTAACTAATAAATAATCCAAAAAATATTTACTTAACCACAAACACATCAATTAAAATATTTATTTAATTCAATAAATATTTGAAATTACAAATAAAATTCTGGATTGTTACATCCTTCCCTCCTTACAAGAAAATTTGTCCCCAGAATCACTACTCAAGCAATTCATTCATCACATTCTTCCCTCCTTACAAGGATTCTATCTTGAGAATCAAAGACACAGATTAAACAAATAACTCATGATAGTTATTCATCATTTTATCTTCGAGTTCCCACTTAGCTTCTTCGGCATTGTGGTTATCACCATCACATAAGGTATTACTTTATTCATGAGCACTTGTTCTTTCCTCTCAACTATCTAAATAGGAATCTCCTCATAAGACAAGTCCTTATCGAACTGTAACGGTTCATACTCGATCACATGTTTGTAATCGGGTTTATACGGTCGTAGAACCGACACATGAAATACATTGTGGACATGTTCCAATTCTAGCTACCTCGTAAGCCACTTCACCTACTCTTCGCAGCACCTCAAAGGGTCCGATAAACCTTGGGTTTAGCTTTCCTTTCTTGCCAAAATGAATCTTTTCCTTCCAAGGAGAAACTTTTAGGAAAATGAAATTTCTTACGTCGAATTGGCGATCTCTCCTGTGTTGATTAACATACGTCTTCTATCTATCTTGAGCAACTACCAGTCTTGTCCTGATGAGTTTGACAACCTTGGCAGTCTGTTGTACCAGTTTTGATCATAACAGTTGACGTTCACCAACTTCATCCCAGCACAGTGGAGTTTTGCACTTTCTGCCATACAATGCTTTATATGGCGACATGTCAATGCTTGCGTGGTAACTATTGTTTTAAGAAAATTCAACCAATGGTAAGTGTTCATCCCAGTTTCCTTTGAAATCCATGATGCATGCTCTGAGCATATCTTCCAACATCTGGATTGTTCATTCGTTTTGGCCGTCTGATTGAGGATGGTATGCCATACTCATTCTCAATTGTGTTCCCATGCATTCTTGTAGTCTCTTATAGAAGTTTGATGTGAATCTTGGATCTCTATCTTACACAATTGACAATGGAACTCCATGTCTCAAAACGATCTCTCTTAACGTACAATTTTGCTAACTGATCAAGATTGAATCTAATCTTTATTGGCAAAAAGTGTGCTAATTTTGTCAGCTTATCCACTATCACCCAAATCGCATTGTATCCTTTTTGAGTAGTTGGAAGACCTACCACAAAATCCATTATGATATGCTCCCACTTCCATTCTGGTATTTCCAACGGTTGAAGTAACCCACTTGGTCTCTGATTCTCAGCCTTTACTCTTTGACAAGTCAAGCATTTCATGACACATTTTGTAATATCTCTTTTCATATTTGGCCACCAAAAATGCCATCGTAAATCTTGATACATCTTCGTACCTCCTGGATGAATAGAATATCTTAAAATATGAGCTATATTCAAGATTTTATCTTTAATATCCGGTACTGCTAAAACCCAAATTCGTCCCTCGAACCGTAGCAATCCATCTGTATCTATCTTATACTTCACCTCACTACCCTCGACCACTCTTTCCTTGATTTTTTCGCATTCTTCATCTTGTAGTTGAGCATTATTTACCTTGTCCACCAAAGTTGGACTAACTTCCATCTGGAACAATCTTTCATCGAATTCGTTTGGAAATTTGATTTCCAGCTCTAGTCCTGCCATTACTGAAATAAGCTCCTCTTGGTTAGTTACCAGCTTCGACTTTTCCTGACCCTTTTTGCTCAAGGCATTGGCAACAACATTTACTTTGCCCAAATAATAAAAGATCTCACAATCATAATCTTTTATCAATTCTAGTCTTCTCCTTTGACGCATGTTTAGATCTTATTGTGTGAAAATATATTTTAGACTTTTATGGTCCATATATATCTCATATTTCTCTCCATAGAGATAATGTCTCCATATCTTTAAAGAAAAAACCATCGCAACCAACTTTAAATCATGAGTCGGGTATCCCTTCTCATTGTCCTTCAGTTGCCTTGATGCATACACAATAACTTTGTCGTTTTACATAAGGACACAACCTAGTCCTTTATGTGATGCATCACTATACACCACAAAGTTTCCCATATTATCCAGTAATGACAACATAGGTGCCATGCTAAGTCTCTTTTTCAAATCCCAGAAACTCTCTTCACACTTTTTCGTCCAAATAATTTTTATAGATTTCCTTGTCAAATTCGTTAATGGAGTGGCAATCTTGAAAAAGTCCTGAATAAATCGTCTGTAATAGCCTGCCACTCCTAAGAAACTCCTCACTTTTGATGGTGTCCTTGGTTGTTCCCAATTTATTACAGCTTCGACTTTTGATGGATCCACTAAAATCCAATCTTTGTCAATCAACATGCCCAAGAAATTGCACATGTTCTAACCAAAATTCACACTTAGAGAATTTTAAGTACAACTTTCATTTCATAGCGTCTCTAACGTCAAATATAAATGTTCCACGTGTTCTTCTTGAGATTTGGAGTACACTAGAATATCATCGATGAATACCACCACAAACTTATCTAAAAATGGTTTAAACACCCTGTTCATCAAATCCATGAATGTTGTAGGGCATTAGTTAAACCAAAAGACATTACCAGAAACTCGTAATGTCCATACTGAGTTTTGAATGTCGTCTTAGGTACATCCTCATTTCTTACCTTTAATTGATAATATCCACTTCTCAAATCTATCTTCAAGAAGTACTTGGCTCCTTTTAATTGATCAAACAAGTCATCTATTCTTGGCAACATATATTCATTCTTAATAGTGACTTTGGTTAATTCCCTATAATAAATGCACAGACGCATTGACCCATCCTTCTTCTTCATGAATAACACCGAGGCTCCCCACGGTGACACACTCGGCTGAATGTATTTCTTGTCTAGCAACTCTTGCAATTGTACCATCAGTTCCTTCATCTCTATCGAAGCCATCCTGTACGGGGCTTTCGATATCAAAGCGGTTCCTGGCGCTAAATGGATAACGAACTCAATCTCTCTGTCAAGTGGAAGTCCTAGAAAATCCTCCAGAAACACATCTACAAAATCCCTAACCACTAGTATCTCCTCTAGTTTCACACCCTTTCTCTGAGTATCGACTATGTAAGCTAAGTACCCTACACAACCTTGACTCAACAATTTCTTGCCCTAAATAATCTTCAGACATCTCGTTTGACTAGGCGATTTACTACCATAGAAAACTACCTTTGACGGAGTCATAAGGTTTACACATTTCTTTTGGCAATCAATTATCGCTCCATAATTAAATAGCCAATCCATTCCCAATATAACATAAAACTCTCCAAGTTTTATCGGGATCAAATCTACTGTCATAACATTCCCCTTAATATTCACCTTACAATTCTTGTATACAAACTTAACAGGAATAACCTCCTTATTCGTAAGTTCTATGTTTAAAGGGAAATTCAACTCGTCACTAGGCATTTCTAACCTCTTAGCAAACTCATCAAATATAAACGAGCAAGTAGCACCCGAATCAAATGATACATATGCATTTATATCATTGATTAGGATAATACCTGACACAACATCTTTTGATTACACCGCGTCCTGCACCGTTATGTTGAAGGTTCTGAATGTGGGTTTGTTTATTGACGTTGGTCTAACAATGGTCAATGTACATCCACTGCCACCTCCTTTGCTTTCAGTTGTCTCTCTAGCTTTCTTCTTGGGGCATTCGCGAACAAAATGATCCTTTGACCCGCATGTGTAGCAACCATTCTTCTTTGGTTGATGGAAATTTGGGGCAATGTGACCCTCCTGGCCACAATTAAAGCATACTTGTTTACCCCTTAAACACAAGCTTGTATGACTCTTTCTGCATGTAGCACATGCTTCAAACTTCCTCTTCTATTGGCTACTGTGTTAGCTTCCAGCACCAACACTCACATTCCACTTCCTTTTCAGGTTATTATTATTATTATTATTCCCATCACTACTACCACCATTCTTAACTTCACTCTCACTCTTCTTCTTTCTTTATTTCTGATTGCACTTCGTCACAGCCTCGCCTCCACCTTTAGCAATAATTACCTTTTCGAGCACCGCTGCAAACATCTTCAATTGAAACACGGAGACTCTGATGTACAACCAAGGCTTCAATCCCTGTTTAAACTTCATCGCCTTGCGCTCATCTGTATTAACTTGATATGGCGTAAACCTCAAAAACTCGTTAAACTTTGTTGCATACTCTCTGCTTCAGCTCTAAAAACTGCACTTCCATCTGATTCCTTGATCTCTTTTGGAAATAGGTCTCAAAAAATATTTCCTTGAACCTATCCCAAGTCATAACTCCCTGACCTCCTCGAGTTTTATTAGCTTGCCACCAATAACTTGCCTCTACTTTCAACATAAATGTTGCAAAAGAAGTCTTCTAATTCTTACCCTCTCTAGTAACATCAAATACCTTCTCTATCTCCATGATCTAGGTCTATGCCTTAACCGGATTCATGGACCCACAAAATTCTGGTGGTCCAACCGCCTTGAAGTCCTTAAAGGTCGCAGCTTGATTCTATGGCTGATTTTGTAAGACCCTGAATTTTATGAAATGAAAGTATTCAATTTTCTTATAATTATTATTCTATTTAGTAAATGGCTAAATTGATAAAAGTTAAAGTTAAGGGGGATATGTGAAAATTTTACAAAGTAAGCAAGTTGTCATAAAATATTCGTTTGGTCGAGGTATATTCTTTTTTTTTAGGAATATCTGTACGAAGACACAACAGTTGGTGGACCCCACAACAGAATTACTGTCGGAGTTAGAAAACGACAAAAATAATTTTTTATAAAATTAATGTCGAAAGTTTTATAGTTAGACTGTTGAAATACTCGGTGGTAAAAGTATAGTAATACACGTGGTTGCATAGTAACACATGGTATTGTATAGTATCTTTGATTATTGATGCTTGTATGAGAAGTCACTCAGTTTTATTCAATTATTGTTACAGTAATTGCTGCATAGTATCTCTTATATTATTGATTCAATTATTGTCATAGTATTATCTGCATAATATTTTATATTATTAAATCAATAATTCAGACGACAAAGTTATTCATATTATTATTTGCATTAGAGAGGATGTCTAAAAAGTTCTGTTGAGGAAAGGGGTTTGGTCACCTAATTGCGCGCCAATAGGGAGAAATCCTTATCGGAAAGCCCCCTCTTTCCTGGGAACGATCTGGTTGTTAAATATTGCGAGTAATAATATTAATGACGAATAAGTTCATGTCGATTAAATATGTTTGTTCAGTTAGTTTTCTTTAATTCTTCGATGACCCAATTACCCTCAAAGGAGGTAATTCTGTGATTGGTTGGTTTTGTTATAATTAACCAAATGGGTAGTTAATCAGATAAATGAGCAATTATTTGCTATTGGTTTAAATGCAAATTACGGTTGGTTCACATGCATGGAACTATTGATTCACATGCATGTACTATTAGGGAGGTTGTGCAAGATTGATAATACTTCAAGGACTAAATTAAAAATGGAGGTAAAGATGAAGGTACTATATTGTAATAATTCGAGCCCCTAAATATGCAGTTATTGAAACTATGTTTTTTTATAAATAGAAGCTCATTTCTTTATTTCATTCTCACAAATTCATTAAGACTCACAAGAGAAATTATAGAGAGAATTATATAGAGAGAGAAGAAGAAAGATTCTCGCTACTTCACTATTGCGAGTAGATGACCTTTCTACTAAGGTAAGGGATATTATTTTTGTTCAATATTCTTATGAAATAATATTTTCTTCCATACTCTGTAGTATGTAAGTAATATTATTTCGTTTTGTAGTCCTAATTCTACACTCATTTTGTTAAAGTATTGCTTCTAAATTCCATGAAATTAGTAGAATATCCTTAAAATTTGCGCTTCATCTAGTATCGTTTCACAAGGATTTTTTTCGAAAATTCTTGATAATTTTTAATCTTTTCATGCTGGAGTACTATTCACGGGGGTACTATTCACGCAGTACTATTCATGAAGTACTATTCACGGAGTACTATTCTCGAAGTACTATTCACGAAGTACTATTCATGAGGTACTATTCACTTAGGTACTATTCACCCGGGGTACTATTCATGACAAAAATTAATTTCTTTTCTGTCCAAATTATTTTTGATACAATATTATTCTTGAATTTTACTCCACAAAGCAGTATCATGTTGACAATTTGGACATTATTGAATTCTGGATAAATTAAATTATAAATCTTTAAAAATTTATCCTTTGCTTTCTTTTAATTGAATTCTTATATCATTGTAATCATCGTCGTGCTTATATTGTGATAAAAGTCATCTTTGGTCGTATTATATAGATGGACTGTTGATTGGTATGATTATGACCAAGGATTATTCGGTATAATCATGACCCGTAATGTTACAAATGATGTTGTAAAAGTCCTCATTGGCCCGCAGTGAATTGATGGACAGTTGTTGGCATGCTCATGACCATTGGTGATTACACAAATATCCTTGGCCTGTAGTGCATAGATAATTCGTGGACGTGATACTAATGAATATCCTTGGCCCGTAGTGCATGGATAATTCAGTGATGTGGATTATTTATTGAGCTGAGTCTCAGTGGTTAAATTGATGATAAACTTTTTAAATCATAGAAGATAGTAGATACCATGCTTGTAAGACTCGAATTTTATGAAATAGAAGTATTCAATTTTCTTATAATTATTATTTTATTTAGTAAATGGTTAAATAGATAAAAAGTTAAAGTTAAAGGGTGATATTTGAAAATTTTGCAAGTAAGCACGTTGATATAAAATATTCGTTGTGTCGGGGAATATTCGTTTGGTCGAGGAATATTCTTTTGTAGGGGAATATTCGTTCGATGACACCATCATTGGTGGACCCCACAACGGAATAACTATCGAAGTTAGAAAATGACAGAAATAACTTTTTATAAAAATAATGGCAAAAGTTTTACCATTAACTGTTGAAATACCTGGTGGTAAAAGTACAGTAATTTGCGTGGTTGCATAATAGCACACGGTATTGATTATTGATTCTTACATAAGAAGCCACTTAGTTTATTCAATTATTGTAACAGTAATTGCTGCATAATATCTCATATTATTGATTCAATTATTGTCACAATATTATCTGCACTATATTTTATGTTATTAAATCAATAATTGATAAAAACACATTTATTCATATGATTATTTACATTATTGATAATGTTTAGAAAGTTCTGTCGAGGAAAGAGATTTTGTCACCTAATTGCGCGCCAATAAGGAGAAATCTTTATCGAAAAGCCCCCTCCTACCTGGAAATGATCTGGTTGTCAATATTGTAAGTTATAATATTAATGATGAATAATTGTTAATAGATTAAAAATGTGTTTATTAAAGATAAATGATTTGTGGTAAATAATTATTCAATTTTTGATATAAATATAGGGATTTCTTATGAGGCGTTTGTTGTAAGTTTGACTTAGTATTCGATGGGAAGATTTACTAATTTTATGGACCGTTGGTGGTGGTTTTAATAGTAAATTAATCTGGACCGTCGATGGTGGTTTTAAAAGTAAATCAATCTGGGCCATTCGTGAATTAGTTATTATTTAGTCAATTCTCTTATAAATAGAAGCTTAATTCTTCTTTCCTTCTCACCAATTCACTAAAACTCACAAAAGAAGCTATAGAGAGGAAACTATAGAGAGAAAGAAGAAGAGTATTCTGCTACTTCACTATTCCAGTATTCAGTCTTCTACTAAAGTAAGGGATATTATTTGTTCTATTCGTAAGGGGTCTTATTTCTTTTGTATTTGTAAGGGGTATTATTTCTTTTGATATTCTTAAATCTAAACTTACAATGGTACGTATTGCTTCTATAATTCCTGAAATTAGTAGAATATTCTTGAGTTTTGCGCTTCATCCAGTATCGTTTCATTGGAATATTAATCTGAACTTTCTTATTAAATATCAATATTTTCACCTGGGGTACTATTCATGAGTTACTATTCACTCGATTACTATTTACTCAAATATTATTCACTCGGGGATTCAAGGTACTTTTCATGTCAAAGTACTATTCACGGGTTAATATTCACTCGAGTACTATTCACTCGGGTATTATTCACTCGGGAATTCAGGGCACTTTTCATGCCGGGGTACTATTCTTAAAGTATTATTCACAGAATGCTATTCACTTGGGTACTATTCACCCAGTGTACTATTCACGACAAAAATTGATTTCTTTTTTGTCCAAAATTATTTTTGATACATGAATATTATTCTTGAATTTTACTCCACAAAGCAGTATCATGTTGACAATTTGGATATTTTTAAACTCTGGATAAATTTAAAGTCTTTAATATTTATCCTTGATTTCGTTTGATTAATGCTTATATCATTGTCATCAACCTCATGCTTATATTGTGATGAAAGTCATCTTCAACCAAGGGTGTAAAGATAAACTGTTGATTGGTATGATTATAACCAGGGATCATTTGGTATAGTCATAACCCGTAATGTTACAAATGATGTGGTAAAAGTCCTCATTGTCCCGTAGTGCATTGATGGACAGTTGTTGGTATGATTATGACTAGAGATTATTCAGTATAATCATGACCATTGGTGAAAACACGAATATCCTTGGCCCGTAGTGCATGGATAATTCATGGTCGTGATACTAATGAATATCCTTAGCCGTAGTGCAAGGATGATTCGATGATGTGGATTATTTATTAAGCCGATTCTCAGCAATAAAATTAATGATAAACTTTTTAAATCATAGAAGATAGTAGATATCATGCTCTACTTATCTCTTCTAATGGATTACTTGTTTTGCTGCAGTTGTTGATCTAAAACTTGTTGTCTATTGTATTCTATCAGTTGTTATATTGTTGAAGGCTAACAATAATTTATTCATCATTATCTTGGTCATAATATTTCTTACTAGGCTAGTTGAGCTCACCCTTTTGCTTTCATTGTTCTCCTCTGGAAATGAGAACATAACCGGGACTAGTCGGGAAATGGAGTGATAGTCCAGGATAAGTGGCTATAGTAGTCCTCAATATTCTATGAAATAGTGTGATAATAATTGTAATGAGGACTCCATTGAGTTTTGATATTGTCTAGAAGACAATATTCATGTTAAAACTTTCAGCTTATGTTTTGTCGTATTCTACACGTGAGTTGTATAATTAAGTTTGTAGTTATATTCTGTACCATGTATTTGGCGACTCAGAATGGGTGATGTATACCTATTTTGGGGGCGTCACAGTTGGTATCAAAGATTAGGGATATGATCCCTGACTGAGATATGAGACTAGAACTAGGAGGGGAGAGACGGGTAATTCCTTCTCTAGTATGACTTACCTAAGTTTATTTTTTATTTATTTGGTCGGTTAGAGTATAGTGATAATATGTGACATGTCAATTAACCTTTGTTTTGTGACAGCTTTTGAGAATAGCATCTGAAAATGTTGAGATAAGCAATGAAGCACATGAGACCTTTGAGTCACCAACGATCTATAACCAGGATAATGTGCATCAAGAAGGAAATAATCCTCGTGTAAACAACAACACCGACCAAATGACGAACGATGGTATGTTTAGGAACTTTTTAGAACTTATGCAAAAGTGAACGAAAGATACTCCTATTCATAATGTGGGTGAAAACACTGGCAACTCACGGCTGGTCAACGCTAAGCAGTTCAAGGAGTTGGGACCACCAAAGTTTTTGGGAAAGCCAGAACCACTTAAGGTAGAGACGTGGATAAAGCAAATCACCAAGATATTTAATATCTTGGAATTCTTAGAGGAGCACAAGGTTCCCTTTGCCACCTTCATGTTGCGAGAAGAGGCAGATCTGGTGGGAATCTGTAAAACGTACTCAGCCTACCGCACTGAAAATGTTTTGGGAGAAGTTCCAAGAATTGTTCAACGATAAGTACTTTCCCAAAAGTTTTCGTCACATGAAGGAGGTGGAATTCATCAAGCTGGAGCAAAACAATATGACTGTGTCGCAGTACGAGGCTAGGTTTGTGGTGTTATCCTAGTTTGCATCCCATTTGGTAGATAATAAGGAGCGAATGACGCGAATATTTCTATGAGGTTTGAAATCCGAAATACGTCAATACCTCATTTCTCACAAACTTTGTTTATATTCAGATGTTGTGATTAGGGCTTAGTTATTGGAGCGCGATAATGAGTCAGCCCAACCAAAAGGTAACGACTAACACACGATAATAATCGTACCAGTGGCAACGACCATTGGTATAGCGATAACCATCATGGAGGAAATTATCAGGTAAGAAATGGTAACCACTTCAATGGTAATCAAGGCCAAGATAATAGGAAAGGTGAACTAAGTGGGAACAGTTTTAAGAAGAGAAGGTTCAATAATGATGGAAAGACAGCTGCACCAACACCCATTTTCAAGGAAGGAGAACGACCACCGATCATATACTTCAAATGCGGAGGGGAGGGACACATTAGTCTAAACTGCACGATGCAATCCAAAGCATGTTACAATTGCAGACGAGAAGGTCAACTAGCTCGATTTTGTCGTGTAGTTAAGTCAAGTCCAGCTGGGATGGTGACGCCAAAGGAAGTCCCCGACAAGTCAAATCGGTAGTTTAAGTGAGAGCATTTATTGAGGAAACCGAACGAAGTTATCATGGGTAAGTTAATCATAAACGCTTACGAAGTCTATACCTTATTCAATACGATTCTACCCACTCTTTTATTTCTCCTACTTGCACTCAACGTTTAAATTTGACCCCAAAGAAGTTAGACTTTGACTTATCTGTTAAAACTCTATTAGGAGAATCCTTCATTACATCCACTATTTATAAATCTTGTTTGATTCAAATTGGCACCCTCACGTTACCTGTCGATCTTATCTCTTTGAAAATACTTACATTCGATGTGATTTTAGGAATTGATTGGTTAACTACTCATTATGCAAAAATTGATTGTTTTCGTAAGGTTGTTAGCTTTCATATTCCTAACCAACCTATTATGCGGATTCAAGAAACCAAACCACTAAAGTTAATCACTATCATATCAAGCCACAAGTAAAGAGCCCCAAACCTTTTGCTGGTGACTTCCTTATGTGGGATGCACCGAAGCCAGACTTTTTATAGGAGATGTTGTGAATAACAGTGGCAAGTTGATAGGTATCAATGTGAGGTGTTATCCAAGTCTTGGATGAGAGTCACAGTTTTGAATGATATTTTTATCCTTAATAAATTTCCTGAAGAACTTCCTAGCCTACCCTAGAGCATGAAATCAAATTTTGTATTGACCCCGGTACAAACCCATTTCTAAAACCTCAAATATTTCTTTAACTAAAACGAACGTATCATGTGTAACAATCCAAAATTTTATTTATAATTTTAAATATTTATTGAATTAAATAAATATTTTAATTGATGTGTTTGTTGTTTAGTAGATATTTGTTGGATTATTTATTAGTATGTAAATAATTCGTGAGTTATAGAAATTAAATTAATTAAGATAAAGAGTGATGAATTAAATTTATGAGATAATACTCTAATTTAACTCAATAACTAAATTAGAGAGTTATTAAGGATTATATGGTTTGTTATAATATTATTTAATTTGATTTTTTTTGTAATAAAAGTGATGTGTTAATGTATTAAATAAAATTATAATTATAATGAAAATTATAATTTTATTGTATTTGTTTATGTGGTAAATGGATTTATTAAATTGTTATTAGATTTAATTTAATTTGAATATGGGAATTTATTTAAATAAAGTGTGACAATAAATATGACTTATGAAAATAGATTAACAGAGTTTTAATTTGGTTTTACCAAACAAAGCCTTAGAGTTTTTTTTATTCTTATTTTAATCTTGTTTTGCCAAATAAGGCTTAAGGAATGATTAAGTCATTATTTTAATTAGTTTTGCCAAACAAGGCTTTATGGCTTTTATGTTTTAAAAAAAACTGATAAGTATTTAGTAGCCTTATTATATTATACTACAGTTTTATTTTTATGTTAGCGTCTGTTTTAGTTTACGTGAAAAGGGTTTGGCCTAAGCTTTCAAGAAGAGAGAGAGAAGAGAGTTCTGAGAGAAGTTTGAGAGAGTCATATTCTTTGAGAAATTGAAACAAAAGAGGTGATTGTGAGAATCAAAGAAGGGAGATGGAGGATAATCAATTCATTCTCATCATCTAATTAATCTTAAGGAGAAATTAAAAGGTAATATTATAGCCCTAGTTTTTAGTTATGTTTTATCAAAACTTCTTCTCTTTAATTGGTTGTGGTGCATGATTTGAGTAAGAATTGGTTTATAAAGATTATTGGGTATGTATAATCTGTTAATTATCATTTTAAAATAATTTTTGGTAAACAAGTCCATGGAAACATGTTTTAGAATGAAGAAATTGAGTTTTATTGATATATATATATATATATATATATATATACATTAGGGCTTGTTTTGGAATAAAAATTGATGATGCATTCATGATATAATTTGAAATTGATTATATATGTTGTTAGTGTGATGAAAAACGAAAACAACCCAAGTTGAACGAGACAAAACGGATGTAAAACGAATTCGTAGTGAATGAATTCGCTAGAGATGTTAAAACATGAAAATAGAGTATGAACATGTGTTTTGGGTCAAATTTTAGGTTGGTTAATAATTTTATAAATTGTTAGAATTCTAGTATGTTGTAGTTCTATGAGTTACGAACCCATAGAATCGAAAATGGACTGATTTGGATGAGTATAACTCATGTTATGAAAATCGGAAGGAGAGGAGGTCTGTAAAATCGCGAAGTGCGAGAACGAAGGGCCAAGGGCCATTCGCCCCCCAAGGCCAATTGGGGTGCAGGTATGCTTAATGTTGGGTAGACTATTTTGATGTTGGGTAGACTATTTTGACTATTTATACGAACTCCGATTGAGGTGATTGAAGATGATCCGAAACGAGGACGAATAAACCTACAACTTTTATTCTTTAAGTTGTTAAATTTGAGGTCTGGAACAGGGGTAAAATGGTAATCTTTAGGATTGTTGTGTTTTCAAAGGCAATCGGAGGGCGTCGGGCATGCACGTATGCAAGTGTAGTGCTCTTGATGATAAAAGATGTTGTTCTAAGTTATAGAACATGAATGTTATGAAGTATAATGATGCTTAACATTAATAAATGATATATTAGATAAGTTGTATACGCATACTAAGCACACACAAGAGAGGCAAATTGGGCGTGTGACGATTAAACGTCGAAACGCCGTGATAAGTTTTAATGAATGTAAAAAGTGTTTTAAATCAAATGAAATGAATATTATAAGATATTGAATAAGGTTAATATAAACTAATAAGTAGTCCTAGCAAGACTTAAACACTTGAATGAACTTCGAATATGAAATATAGTGAGATATAAGTCTAAAGTTAACACAATCAAATTGAACATTGTGTATTGATTAATAGGAAGGGTTATAGGACGTAAATTAAAATTTACATTAAAACTAATATGCGTTGCAATGTGACTAATAGTTGATGTGCATGATTATATAATTGTGTAGGACACGTGAAGTGCAGATAATTGTAAGCTGTTAAACTATTATTGGTAAACAACGATCAAGGAAAGTCTTTCAGTTCCTATTTGCTATGTGAATTTGATTATTTTAAATCTTTATTGTAAAGAGCATGATGTGTTATATATATGTTGAATGTATGAAATGTTAAAGTCAATTTATGAATACGTTGTTTGACTAAAAGCATGTTGATTGAGTAAGGAACTCAATCTTTATACTTGTTATATGAATTATAGCATGTATGTTATGTTAGTCCGATGTTTATGAGATATATGTTGAGCATGTTATTATGTGCTACGTGATGTATGAAAACTGTTAGATTTTGCAGGGCTGTCGAGCTCAACCTTGTAAATAACCACTTTTACAGGTTCAAGATTCAAGGTAAAGTTATGTGTTACTTGAAAGACATGAATTAGATGTGATACTTGAAGATTTACAAACTTTGGTTGTGTTATTATTATTTGAACCTTGTTTAAGGTTCCGGATAATGTATTAATGTAAAATTGTAATATCATTTTGTAATAGAAAATTTTAATTATTCGCAAATTTCAATGTTTGTATTATCGTTTAATGATGAAAAATTAGAGGTTGATTGTATTATTAATGACGAAAGTCGAGAATTATATTGTATGAATTTTGGGGTCGTTACTGTTGGTATCAAAGCTATAGGTTATAAAGAAGGGATTAAAACATGTGTGAGAGTATCCAAAAAAGAATCTCGTAGAGTTATAAGGAATATGAATGTGGGGTTACCCAACTCCAATAATAAGGATGTAAGTTGATAATAAATAGACAATGTCTATAAAAAGAGAATGATACAGAAGTTAAGAATAAAAAGTTATATTTAAGTATGGTATACTTGTACTCTTTAATAGTTGATGTATGGTATACGAGCTAAACGATTACTTCTTCAGTAGAAGAGGTATATACTGAACTAGCAACTCGAAACCTAGTTTGTTGGTTGTTTGTGGGAAACCACCTCGGTAGTGCCATATTGAAAGCTATTAGAGACTCGATGTGTACCAAGTATAGAAAGTGGATATGTATGATGAAAATGTGAAACTCGAATGAAATGTTGAGCAATGTAAATGAAGTTAGGAAGAATTGTTATACAAACAAGAAAATTCAAAGAAGAATCTTGAAGAGATATAAAGATAAGAAATGGGAGTTGCCTAACTCCAATAGCCAAGATAATGAATAATGATGAATAGACAAGGTTTGTAAGATTAAAAGCATAAATGAAATTGTAAATGATGAAAAAGGGAAAGAAAGAGGATCGTAAAACAAAACGATCATGAGTTAAGAAAAGAATTTTAAGGGAGATGAATATAGAATAAGATCACGACGTGATCTGTTCAAGTTATAAGAGAAAGATGGTCTGTAATGTTTGAATAATTACAGCTTGATGCTATTAAGATAGTGTACTATGAAATAGTATAAGATAAACTCATGAGGAGTTATAGATAATATGTTACGAGGAATTTGTATCGAGCAAAGAGTACGTTAAGAGTAAGATAGAGTTAGGTGGGATTTCAATTGAAGACTCATGTGATGGCTGAGTTGTACAAAACTTTGTGAGGGCGAGGTTTTGTGCTGACACTCAATTTATCACATTGATAATCATTGGAATGTTGGTGTCGCACTATCAATGTATATGTGGCAAAAAGGTGATTCTTTTCTCATGTGTATATTTGATAGTTAGAAACTATTAAGATTAGTCAGATATTATTAGGATTAGGTGCGGTTCTTAAAACTAATGTATATGGTAAGTTCGTAACTCACAATAATATGGTATGTTTTGAACCCCTCATCGAATGGACGCCTATGGTCTGACTAGGATAAGTTCTTAAACTCATATTATTGTGGCAAGTTCCCGAACTTCCAATTTGCGGTAAGTTTGATGAACTATATTGGGTAGAAAACGGTTACATCATAGAGAGTATTGATGAAGTTGAAGATTGATAGAATGGTTAAGTAATGAAGTAATGGAGTAATGATTGAAGTTGATGGATACCTGGATATTCTAAATCTACTAGTTATGCAAGACTTTCGAAATTTATTGACTTCGTGCTGATGTTTGCACTTCTATTTTCTTGAAAAACATTGGATCAAATGATGAAACCAATGAGTTTTAAAAATAATACCGTTATTCGTATGTCTATGCTAATTGTTTCAACTAGACAAAAATGATTTGAAATATATCAAAATGTATTTTTTTATATCATCAATGCATCATGGAACCTAGTGCAGAGATGATAAAAACGATGGAGTCATCAATGCAGTGTTGGAGGTTATCTAAGGATCGTCAGCTCACTATGGTATGATGTAGTATGATAAAATCACCAAATGACAAAATCCTCAATGGACTGTAAATACAGTGCGATATCATGACATCGTAAAAAGATTTTGAGATTTCTTTAAGATATGAGAATATATATATATATATATATATATATATGTATATTTCGATTGATGTCCGAATTGTTGTAGAAGTCTATGCTATTTGATTCAGCTAGACGAATATTGAAAGATGTTCATGAAATTCAAGCGTTTCTTGCAAAGTTATGCCAAACCAAATTGTTTTGGTGCGGATTCAGATGTTGAAAAGCTGAGATGAACAACCCTTTTATAGGGATTACGCATAGCGTTTAGATGTTTGTGCACAATACATTGTACGAAGGGCTGATCACCCTAAGTACGGGGGTCCCTATAGTCTTATGACTGTTAAAGTTTAAGTTGAAAGATAACTTATAACTATGGACATACACATAGCGTTTAAATGTTTGTGAACAATACATCGTATGAATGGCTTAACACCCTAAGTACGGGAGTCCTTATAGTCTTATTACTGTTAAAGTTGAAGTTGAAAGATTACTTTGAATTTGTGGACATAGTTCGTGGTCTTATGACCTCAAAGATGATTTGGAATCTTTTAAATTCTTGAGTTATTCATACTGCTTCCCAATTATTGAGCAATTGTGGAATATTCTTGCTATTCTAAAAGGTGAATGTGGTAAGGATGTTATTCCTTAGAAAGAAGTGAGTCGTAGAATGTGACACTGAATGGTGAATATATTGAATAAGTGAGAAAAAAAAAATTTAAATGAGAAGGAGATGAGTTATAAATGAATAATGTAAAACTTTTAATAGAAAATTTTAATAATTATAGAAAGATCTTTGTGGAAAGAAGTGGTTTTAGCACCCAATGAATGAATAAAGTATTAACATAAAATCTATTTTTATAGATTGAATGAATGAAGATTAATAAATAAAAATTTTGAGGACAAAATTCTTAGAAGAATGGGTGAATGTAATATCCCGAGTGTTTATAATAATGATCCTTAGAAAAGGAAATGAACAGGTTAAAGAATATGTAATTCTAAAATATAATTGAGTCTAAGTAAAGGTTATGAAATAAAACTTACAAGAATTTATTTTGAAGAATGGTGGTAGTAGTAATAAATATAAAACCTATATTAAGGTAATGTGTTGAAGACATTCAACGATAAATTTTGAAAAGAGATTTGGTGAAAACCTGAGGAATGTAGGGTTTGGTGATTCCGAGGACGGAATCCTTATAAAGTGGGAAGAATGTAACAATCAAGAATTTTATTTATAATTTCAAATATTTATTGAATTAAATAAATATTTTAATTGATGTGTTTGTTGTTTAGTAGATATTTGTTGGATTATTTATTAGTATGTAAATAATTTGTGAGTTATAGAAATTAAATTAATTAAGATAAAGAGTGATGAATTAAATTTATGAGATAATACTCTAATTTAACTCAATAACTAAATTAGAGAGTTATTAAGGATTATATGGTTTGTTATAATATTATTTAATTTGATTTTTTTGTAATTAAAGTGATGTGTTAATGTATTATATAAAATTATAATTATAATGAAAATTATAATTTATTGTATTTGTTTATGTGGTAAATGGATTTATTAAATTGTTATTAGATTTAATTTAATTTGAATATGGGAATTTATTTAAATAAAGTGTGACAATAAATATGACTTATGAAAATAGATTAAAAGAGTTTTAATTTGGTTTTACCAAACAAAGCCTTAGAGTTTTTTTTTTAATCTTATTTTAATCTTGTTTTGCCAAATAAGGCTTAAGGAATGATTAAGTCATTATTTTAATTAGTTTTTCCAAACAAGGCTTATATGGTAAATGGATTTATTAAATTGTTATTAGATTTAATTTAATTTGAATATGGGAATTTATTTAAATAAAGTGTGACAATAAATATGACTTATGAAAATAGATTAAAAGAGTTTTAATTTGGTTTTACCAAACAAAGCCTTAGAGTTTTTTTTAATCTTATTTTAATCTTGTTTTGCCAAATAAGGCTTAAGGAATGATTAAGTCATTATTTTAATTAGTTTTTCCAAACAAGGCTTTATGGCTTTTATGTTTTAAAAAAAAAACTGATAAGTATTTAGTAGCTTTATTATATTATACGTCAGTTTTATTTTTATGTTAGCGTCTGTTTTAGTTTACGTGAAAAGGGTTTGGCCTAAGCCTAAGAAGAAGAGAGAAGAGAGAGTTTACAGAGAAGTTTGAGAGAGTCATATTCTTTGAGAAATTAAAACAAAAGAGGTGATTATGAGAATCAAAGAAGGGAGATGGAGGATAATCAATTCATTCTCATCATCTAATTAAGCTTAAGGAGAAATTAAAAGGTAATATTATAGCCCTAGTTTTTAGTTATGTTTTATCAAAATATCTTCTCTTTAATTGGTTGTGGTGCACGATTTGAGTAAGAATTGGTTTATAAAGATTATTGGGTGTGTATAATCTGTTAATTATCATTTTAAAATAATTTTTGGTAAACAAGTCCATGGAAACATGTTTTAGAATGAAGAAATTGAGTTTTATTGATATATATATAAATCAGGGCTTGTTTTGGAATAAAAATTGATGATGAATTCATGATATAATCTGAAATTGATTATATATGTTGTTAGAATGATGAAAAATGAAAACAACCCAAATTGAACGAGACAATCGGATGTAAAACGAATTCGTAGTGAATGAATTCGCTAGAGATGTTAAAACATGAAAATAGAGTATGAACATGTGTTTTGGGTAAAATTTTAGGTTGGTTAATATTTTTATAAATTGATAGAATTCTAGTATGTTGTAGTTCTATGAATTACGAACCCATAGAATCGAAAATGGACTGATTTGGATGAGTATAACTCATGTTATGAAAATCGAAAGGAGAGGAGGTCTGTAAAATCATGAAGTGCATAACCTAAAGGGCCATTACGCTTCTGTGCAGCCGGCTGCTGCTGCTGCCCCCAAGGCCAATTAGGGCACTTACATGCGCTTCAAAGGTTGTTAGGTAGACTGTTTTGACCCGCTGTAGTAAATTAGGCATAACGTTTTCATACGAACTCCGATTGAGGCGATTCAAGATGATCCGGAACGAGGAAGAATAGACCTACAACCTTTATTCTTTAAGTTGTTTAATTTGAGGTCTATAACAAGGGTAATAATGGTAATCTTTAGGACTTTTGTGTTTTCGGAGGCAATCGGAGGGCGTCGGGCATGCACGTATGCAAGTGTAGTGCTCTTGACGATAAAAGATGTTGTTCTAAGTTATAGAACATGAATGTTATGAAGTATAATGATGCTTAACATTAATAAATGATATATTAGATAAGTTGTATACGCATACTAAGCACACACAAGAGAGACAAATTGGGCGTGTGATGAATAAACGTCGAAATGTCGTGATAAGTGTTAATGAACGTAAAAAGTGTTTTAAATCAAATGAAATGAATATTATAAGATATTGAATAAGGTCAATATAAAACTAATAAGTAGTCCTAACAAGACTTAAACACTTGAATGAACTTCGAATATGAAATATAGTGAGATATAAGTCTAAAGTTAACACAATCAAATTGAAAATTGTGTATTGATTAATAGGAAGGGTTATAGGACGTAAATTAAAGTTTACATTAAAACTAATATGCGTTGTGATGTGACTAATAGTTGATGTGCATGATTATATAATTGTGTAGGACACGTGAAGTGCAGATAACTGTAAGCTGTTAAACTGTTATTGGTAAACAACGATCAAGGCAAGTCTTTCAGTTCCTATTTGCTATTTGAATTTGATTATTTTAAATCTTTATTGTAAAGAGCATGATGTGTTATATATATGTTGAATGTATGAAATGTTAAAGTCAATTTATGACTACGTTGTTTGACTAAAAGCATGTTGATTGAGTAAGGAACTCAATCTTTATACTTGTTATATGAATTATAGCATGTATGTTATGTTAGTCCGATGTTTATGAGATATATGTTGAGCATGTTATTATGTGTTACGTGATGCATGAAAACTGTTAGATTTTGCTGGGCTGTCGAGCTTAACCTTGTAAATAACCACTTTTGCAGGTTCAAGATTTAAGGTAAAGTTATGTGTTACTTGAAAGACATGAATTAGATGTGATACTTGAAGATTTACACACTTTGGTTGTGTTATTATTATTTGAACCATGTTTAAGGTTCCGGATAATGTATTAATGTTAAATTGTTATATCGTTTTGCAATGTAAACTATTATAGTATTAAAAATGATTCTGAGATATTTAGATGTAAAGGTTGAAGGTTTTGGGAACGAGGATAGTTGTAATAGAAAATTTTAATTATTTCGTGACTCTCGTACCTAGCCCTCCTCTGTTATGGCAAGCCTCTCTGAGGTCTCCTTCAGATCCTTCTTTAACTTCTCTATTTCGGCGGACTTATCCTCGGTCTGACCCTTCTCGTGAACTAGATCCCACTCCACATTTCCTAAACGTGTGTGAAGAGTAACAATCTCTCTATCCTTCTACTCAATAGTAATCTACTGACTAACCGCCTACTCAGTCAAATCCCGAACAGTATCCTGCAACTCTACGTTACGATCATAGAGTGCGTCATACATCTCTGCATCAATGGAGTTCAGTAGGAACTCCTCTTCTTCCTCTTCTTCTTCCTCTTCCTCATGATCCTCCTCTGGATCAGTCTCCGGCTCATGCTCTTGACCAACGACAGTGATCATCGGAGATGACTCTCTCTGTACAAGCTGTTCCCTGACGACATGAATATCTCGGGGCTCCTCCTCTATAGGTAATCAGGGTTCTTCCTCCCCAGCTCGACTAGCTCCTCCAATATCCGACATCCTGACAACAAAATTTTAAGTTTTAGTTACTAATCTGTGCTAGCGAACACATAGATTAACACATAAGAACATAAAGTCTTTTATTATCTTTAATGAATTTAGAAATTCATTTCTTAGAACTCGATAAGAGCTTACCACTACTATGTTCTCGATCTCTTACAAGGCTACTACCTAAGGTTGTTCCCCCCACCTAAGGTTCATAACCTTACAGCTTTGATACCAACTTGTGACACCCCCAAATCCGGGTACTTCAATTCCACGGGATTTGGTGTTCACTGTACAAATATCATCTATCTATCTACCCATAATAAATGCAAACCATGCAATAGATAGAAATAATAATAAATCTCCCCTTATGGGGTTACATCAACTACATAATAAATACAATCCCAGGTTACTCTAACCATAAACATCTGTGTGGAATCATAAACAATTAAGTCTTAAACAACATCATTAACTTAAGTCTAACATAAATACATCATCAAATAAAATAACAAGTCTTCAACACTTGCTAACTTTGCCCTTGCCTTTACTAGTGGAAGGTTCGTCGGTTCTTTCGTTCTTAACTGCAATGTCATTATTAAACAAGAGTGAGCACTAATGCCCACAAGTATAATAATGAAATAACAGTATAATAACATGCGAGTGAATCAAAGATATCTGAATAAAAGCTCAACTTTTGAATCAAGAATGAATAACAAGAAACAAAAGAATTCTGAGGGTCATAAGACCTTGAACTATGTCCTATGTTATCAAGGGTTATACTTGAAACCTTTAAATGATCATAAGACTATGGACCTTTCTACTCGTGCACTTTGGGGGATCAACCCTTAGTACAAATCGTGCACAATATCTTAACGCTTAACGATAAGTAAATCCTTTGCATAGGTTGTTCATCTCGGTTTGACATTCGAGTCCGCACTAAAGGAAGTTTGGTTTGGATAATTCAATAAGGGTTCGAAATTTAGAACGTTCATCAACTATGGACTAGTCGAATCAATAAGGTTCACTAGTCTAACAAGATTCAACAATAATGATATTTAAATTGAATAATAATCTCAAGAAGTATACAATAGGACAATTATTGTATAAGCTGAATCATGCTTTGAAAAGATAATCAATCTTTAATATAACATTTGAACTTGAATAATAATAATGATAATTTACTCGAGGTAAATAATAAACTTGAACAATAATGACAAAGTAGGGTTAGGAAACTTGCCTAAATGCGCGTAGGCTAAACGATTACTACTCCGTTCACCGTAAATCCTACACACATACCATATGTATTCACGACATTCATTAGTTACATTTTCACTTAATTATTTAATATAAACTACACTTTTATTTAACAAATCATTACCCTTCTAATTTAATTACTTAATTAAATTAGAATATTTTCATTCTCTTACTATTATTACACTCGAATAAATTATTTCATAATAATTTCCATCGAATATTTAATTTATTCCATAAACATCTCAATTAAAATATTTACTTTATTTTATAAATATTTTAATAATAATTTTCATCGAATATTTATTTTATTCCATAAATATCTCAATTAAAATATTTAATTTATTTTATAAATATTTTAATAATATTTTTCATCAAATACTTATTTTATTCCATAAATATCTCAATTAAAATATTTAATTTATTTTATAAATATTTTAATAATAATTTTCATCAAATATATATATATTTTTTTTAACCGTCAGGGCGGGGTAATTTAGTTTGGTAACATGGCATGAAGAAAAAAAGTTACCTGTGCTCATTTTTCGCACTTTCATGATTCTCATATTCGCTAACATAACAAGGCTAAATTAGGCCAAAAATCAATCACAGGTAAAATTATACATGAATTTGGCCATAACTTCCAATTAGTTATTTTTACAATTTAAGACTTACCCAATCATTGTAATACATATATAATGATTACTTAACTCATCAAGCATGATTTTTAACAAGTTACAAAGACATAATTTGCAAAATCAACACATTTACTTCAAACTGTTCTTGATGTTCTTGAAGGTTTTGAAAATAAAACATAAAATTGTCACTACTGGATTCATTATAACATAAGAATCCAGTTTATTTAAACTTTGGTCTCTTCAGTATCAACATGCATAATAATATACAAGTGTAAAATTTAGGGATAATATACGTTCAATACATAAAATATCACGTATAAGGCCATAAGGCCAAAACCCATACTACTGTAATTTTGTAGAAATCATATACGATGTAATATTATGAAAGCGATGATATGGAATCATGCATATATATATATAAAATACGATTTGATACATCTTAACCCATAAATAACTCATAAATATTACTCCTTTCTCAATCATAGAGGCTTTACAGAAACTTTGAAAGCCATTTTCTTATAAAAACTTAATGACGTAAAATAGAATTTGGGAAGGAGAATTACCCAGAGTATAATTAATGGAAGATGAATTCCTTCTCAGATGACTCTCACAATCCTCTTAACAACTCTGACTTCTCAACTCTTTCTTTGTATTTCTCTCCGTTATGCTTTCTAGACTTAGGTAAATAATGAAGAAGAAATAAAAGAATACGTAACTAAATAATGAACAACTAACGCGTTGGTGGTCAGTTACCCAGTCATGGGTTAACTGGCCCCAACTCCCTTTAGTGCCATGTTTGCCTAGCTAGAATAGGTTTCAAAAACAATTTAATTTAATAAAACTTTATCAAATAGTTAATTCATGTCATACCCACTTGCACAATAATCAAATATCTTATTTAATATAAATAAAATATAATAACTTCTCATAAATTCACATAGTCATATATTTAATTTCTCATTTAATAATAATATTAAATTATTAAATCTCTAATTAATAATTTAATTAATTGAAATAACATAGGCTTATTAAATATATTTCTTTTAATTCAATAAGCTCACATAATCACATACTTCGAATAATAAAAATTCTCCACATTAATTTAATAAATATAACACATATAATTAAATTAATCTATCACAACTTCATCAATTAATTAATTAATCTAATAATTAATTCATCGAAAAATATTTATTCAATCTAATAAATATTAAAATTAAATTACAAAATTACGGTTGTCACAAGGGTGATGAGAACCCGACTTTGAAATCGTCAAAATAGGAATGAACAGGATAATAATATTCTCATTCTTCTTTGGGGTATATTGGGTCAACCAAGGTTAAAGCTCAAGACCTATGATATCTATTATAGCTTAGATGCATGGCCTCCCATGTATGAAGGATTCCTTGAGCGTTTTCCAAAGATTTTAATTCCTAAAACAGTTATCAACTGTACCTTTATATAAAGTATCATTGGTTTGGAGTGTGAGTACTATTATTTCTATTAAAACTCACAGCTTATGTGTTTTCGTATTTTGCACAATAGTTTAATAGTTTTATAAATGAAGTTTGTATTTGAATTCTGTACTGTATATCTGGCGACTCAAAATAAGTCGTGTGGACTTATTTTTGGGCATCACATTTATCATCATAATTAAATTCATTTATTAGGTTATTCAGCTCATGTTTTATTAAAGCCTTCTAATATAATTTGTTGCATTCAATAAGCATGTTTAATATGGGTTGCCATATATATTATTTTTACTTGCCACATTCTTCATTCCTTTTTGTTTCACTATTTCACTAATCCAATTTGCCTTAATTGGCTTGATGAATTATTATACATCTTTATCCACTTTATATTAGTTATACTAATTAATCACTTAAAGATTATAAATTTTCCCATTTACCATTCAAGGCTAACACTCAAGCTATGTTAATCGTAAGCTTATCTTACATTTCCTTACTCAACTTGATTAAGTATTTATCTTAGTTAATTTAAAATAAATAAATTAACTATCTAGTTTACTTTATATCTCATAACACATATTTACTTATAAGCATAAGATAATATAAAAAAATTTATTCGTAAATATTAAAATATATAACCATATAAAATTCTTGGTCCTTACATTCTCCCCTCCTTATAAGGATTCCGTCTCCGGAATCATTATTATCTTATCATTAATTTATGTCTATCCTAAGATATTTATTTACTAATCAAAAGTTATTACCCTAATATAGGTAATACTTTTGTTTCTTCTTACTTTTACTCTTTCTCATCTTATTTAGGACAGAAAATCTTTTACTTAACTCAAGTATCATTTGACTTGCCATAACTCACAATTACCTGTTATATTTAGGTAACAACTTCTTACACACAATAGTATTCCTTAAATATATTAGGCAACTTCTAAATTCTTTCATTCTACTCTGGGACCTCTAAGGGTCACCATTAACCACTTACTATATGTGTTTTCTTTTAAAAACTTTTAAAGTTGTATCATCAATTCCTCCATACTAACCTGTGACTCATATCCGAAGATGGATAGCACTTCACAGTGATATCCATCAAATAATACGTACGTAATTACATTACTAATTAGGATTTTTCCTGGCACTACTCCCTTCGAAGCAACTGCTCTTGAATCGTCATGTTAAACATACACGCCATTGATCTTCCTAGTTGAACTGGTTCCTTCATCATCAGTGTTCCACTGCTATTTCCTTTGTTCGTTTTCTTCGTATTTGCTCTTGGTGGTACTTTGACACTGCTTCACTTCCTCCCTCGGCGATGATGGTTTTTTCTAAAAGGGTCAGAAATGAATTGATCTTCAACATATCCTTATCTTCATTCTGTTCTCAAACCTTCGCGCCTTTCATGCCACAGTGTCCATGTAACGACCCCAAAATTCATACAATTCAACTCTCGACTTTGGTCATTATCAATACATCTTTATTTTAACATTAAATCATTAATTGATGTTAAACATCATAAAATGCGGAATAATTAAAACTTTTCTGTTTTCTTACTTTGATTCCCCGAATCATAACCTTTATCAGCTACACATATCTAAATCAAATTTATTTTATGATTCTCTTCATCAGAGTTATTATATAAAATCTTACATCCCAATTCAGTATCCTTTATACTTCGGATAACTCAAACCTTACAAATCAACATAAAATATAAATCATAAAACATTGAGTACATCTCATGAACATGGTTTAAAGAAATAACCATTTTAGCTAAAATATTAATCTTCATGTATTATTTCTGATCCACGTCATTCAAGTAGCACATAGCGTTACCTTGAATCCTTAACCTATAAAAATAGTTATTTGCAAGATTAAGTTCGACAGCCCAACAAATCTAACAGTTTTCATGCAACACGTAGCACATAAATAACATATTCATCTTATACATCATAAACATTTGTCTAAACATATTATACATCATGTACATCACATATCAAATAAAGATTGAGTTCCATAACTCAATCAACATTCTTTGCTCAACCAATGTAGTCATAAATTGACTTTAACAGTTTATAGTTACAACATATGTAATACATCATTCTCCTTGCAATACAGATTTAAAATAGTTATTCATAAAGTTCACATAGTAAATAGAAACTAAAAGACTTGTCTTACTCGTTGTTTACCAAAAATTGTTTAACATCTTACAGCTATCTGCACTTCACATGCCCTACATAATTATATAATTATGCACATCAATTATTAGTTACATAGCAACGCATAGTAGTTGAAATGTAAACTTTACTCTACATCTCATAACCCCTCATATTAATCAATACGTAATGTTTAATTTGATTGTGTTAATTTTTTACTTTTATCTCACTATATTTCTTCTAATTCATACTCGAAGTTCATTCAAATGTTTAAGTCTTGCTAGGACTCCTTATTGGTTTTATATTAAACCCATTTCATATCTTATAATATTTATTTCAATTGAATTGAAACACTTTTTACGTTTATTAACACTTATCACAATGTTTCGACGTTCGTTCGTCACACGCCCGATTCGTCTATCTTGTGTGTGCTTAGTATGTTTATACAACTTATCCAATGTAAGAACCCAACTTATTATGAATAAAATTAAATTTTCTCTATTTATTATCTTGAAATAATTAGGAGTTAATTTGATATAATACTTTGGTTATGGGTATCATGAAATAATTAGGAGTTAATTAGGAGTTAATTTGATATAATTTTATAAAATAAGCAAGTGGTTATAAAATATTCATTTTTATCGGGGAATATTCATTTGGTCGTGGAATATTTTTGTGGTCGGGGAATATTCGTACGATGGCGTAGCCATTCGTGGACCTCATAATAGAATAACTGTCGGATGAAGAAAATGACAAGTTTGAGTTTTTATAAATAACAGTAGTAGTTACACAATTAACACTTTGTTGGAATACTGTTAATTGGTTAAAATACGATGTCTACGCGTGGTTGCACAGTAGCACACGTTATTACACATTATTTTTGAATTATTGATTCTTACGTAAGAAGGCACTACTCAATACAGTAATTACTTTTCAATATTTTATTTTATTGATTCAATAATTGTTGCATTGATATTTTATATTATTGTTGTTTCAATAATTATCACTACACAGTATTTCCCATTATCAGATCAATAATTCATATTATTTGAATAATATTATTAGATAGCATTATTGGTAATGTTTAGAAAGTTTTGTCTAAGGAGAGGTTTGGTCACCTAATTGCGCGCCAGTAAGGAGAAATCCTTATTGGAAAGCCCCTCTTTCCTGGGAATGGCCTGGTTGTCATAATTGTTATTCTGTAATATTATTTGTGAATAATTAATTATTGATTTATATGATACGGAAATATTTATTTTATGTGGATATAAATGATGGATTTATTTATTTTATGTGGTTATAATTGAAGAATTTAATGTTGAGGTGTTTTATCAGTATCTTTATTGGAATGGAGGTATTAAAAATCAAATCAGTATTTTTACGATATATTGCGTGAGTTATAATTTTTAATCTGACTGTTGGATCGTTGTGATTTTTGGATATGTTATACATATATAAGTTGGGTATATGTTCACAACTTTTGAACCGTTAAAAATGAACATATGATTTGTTATAAATTTTAAGAGGTGACTAATTCAGAAATTAGGTTTATAATGATTTTGGTGGAAAATTCTAGAATTGAGTGGGCCCTACTTGTGGTTGGTGAAGAAATGTGCTGAATTTAATTTCAAATGTGGTGGGTGGCAATAGTAGTAGGTAAAGCCATCAGCTAGCAGGTCAAGTCAGCTTCGGCGTGCTAACATTTTCCTATTTATAGAGGGCTAAGTTAGAATTGAAAATCACACCAGAAACATAAGCTTTCTCTCTTTCTCTCTCTATATTATTAAGTGTATTTTGTGAGTATTTAGATACTTTGAGAGTTGTTGTTCAGTAAGTGTTTCATTCAACATCACTTCCGGCCTTTCCTTCCGAAGTACTGATTCTTTGAGGTAAAGGATATTATTTTCTTCTTAAATGATATTATTTTCTTCAATATCATTATGCTGAGATATTGTTATGAATTTTATTGTGGAATTTTATTTTTTTTTGTCGGGGTTACTATTCACATATACAGCACTATTCACAAATACGACACTATTCACTAAAAAATGAAATTTTCTCTTTTTCGTCCCAGATGTCTTTTATGGTTACTATCTTTGATTGTATCTATATTTTGATCTTTATTTTTGAATTCTACTTCACACTTGGTTATTATGAAGTTTTATTGAATTTGGATAAACCGAAATACGAATCCCTAATAATTGTCCTTCTGTCTCACTGGATTCGTTCTCTAAAATGTTTTTCATCATCCTCAGTCCTTAATGGTGATACTTGATGAATATCTTTGTCCTGTAGTGCAAAGATGAATGATTACGATGAATATCTTTGGCCCGTAGTGCAAAGATGAGCAGTGTTGAGAAATGAACATGAATTAATTGGTGATACAAATGAATATCTTTGGCCCGTAGTGCAAAGATGATTATTTGATGCAAGATGTATATTGATTGATGTTACAGGTATAAAATATTGATGATGGACTTTTAAATTCATAGATAATAGTAGATTTCATTCTCTACTTAACTCTTCTAATGAATTGTTGTTTCCGCTGCAGTTGTTGATCTAAAACTTGTTGTCTATTTTATTCTATCAGATTTTTCCTTGTTGAAGACTAAGGATAATTTTTTGTATATTATCTTAGTTATAATATTCTTTACTGGGCTAGTTGAGCTAACCCTTTTCCTTTTTGTTCCATTTTCTTCTCAGGAGGTGAGAATTTAGCAGGGACTAGCCGGGGTATGGAGTGATAAGTTAGGATAGCTGTTTTATTAGTCCTCACTATTTTGTTGAATAGTGCATCAATAATTATAATGAGGACTTTATTTGGGTATGGATATTGTCTAGAAGACAATATTGTATTTAAACTCACAGTATGTGTTGTCGTATTTTGCACGACAATTGTAATAATAAAGTTGTAGTTTTCTTTCTGTACCATGTATTTTGCGACTCAAAATGGGTGTTGTATACCTATTTTGGGGGCGTCACTTCTAATATATCATTTATTAATATTAAGCATCATTATACTTCATAATATTCATTTTTTTTATCACTTAGAACAACATATTTTATCATCAAAAGAACTACACTTGCATATGTGCATGCTCGTCGCCCTCTGATTGCCTTTGAATGCACATCAGTCCCAAAGATATCCATTTTATTGTGGAAATTCTATTTTTTTTTGTGTCAGGGTTACTATTCACGTATACGGCACTATTCACAAATACGGCACTACTCACTAAAAAATGAAATTTTCTCTTTTTCATCCCAGATGTCTTTTATGCTTACTATCTTTGATTGTATCCATGTTTTGATCTTTATTTTTGAATTCTACTTCACACTTGGTTATTATGAAGTATTATTGAATTTGGATAAATCGAAATACGAATCCCTAATATTTGTCCTTCTATCTCACTGGATTCATTCTCTAAAATGTTTTTCATCATCCTCAGTCCTTAATGTTGATACTTGATGAATATCTTTGGCCTGTAGTGCAAAGATGAATGATTATCTGATGAATATTTTTGTCCCGTAGTGCAAAGATGAACAGGTGTTGAGATGAACATGAGCAACTAGTGATACAAATGAATATCTTTGGCCCGTAGTGTAAAGATGAATATTTGATGCAAGATGTATATTGATTGATGTTATAGGGATAAAATATTGATGATGGACTTTTAAATTCATAGATTATAGTAAATTTCATTCTCTACTTAACTCTTCTAATGAATTATTGTTTCTGCTGCAGTTGTTGATCTAAAACTTGTTGTCTATTGTATTCTATCAGATTTTTCCCTGTTGAAGACTAAGGATAATTTGTTGTATATTATCTTAGTCATAATATTCTTTACTGGGCTAGTTGAGCTCACCCTTTTCCTTTTTGTTCCATTTTTCTTCTCAGGAGGTGAGAATTTAGCTAGGGACTAGCCGGGGTATGGAGTGATGAGTCATGATAGCTATTTTAGTAGTCCTCACTATTTTGTAGAATAAGTGCATCAATAATTGTAATGAGGACTTTATTTGGGTATGGATATTGTCTAGAAGACAATATTTTATTTAAACTCACAGTATGTGTTGTCGTATTTTGTACGACAATTGTAATAATGAAGTTGTAGTTTTCTTTCTGTACCATGTATTTGGCAACTCAAAATGGGTGTTGTATACCTATTTTGGGGGCGTCACAGTTGGTATTAGAGCTTAGGGATATGGTTTCTTGCGGAGATCAGGGAATAGAACTAGGAGGGGAGAGATGAGTAAATCCTTCGCTAGTGTGTCCTACCTAAGCTTATTTGTTGGTCGGTCATAATATAGGGATATTATGTGATATGTTAATTTATTTAATTAACCCCTGTTTTATTGTAGTTTTTAAGAATGGCGGTGAGAAGCGTTAACAATGGAGTCTATGAGGCGTGGTACAACCTTTGATTACCAACCAAGAGCGCGTGCAGCGGAAGGCAATATTCCTCCGTAAATAACACTACTAGAGCAAAAGGATGAATGATGTGATGTTTAGAAGCTTTTTGCGGTTCATACAAAATCGAACGAGGGAGACTCGTGTACAAAATACGGTGGAAATGATAGCAGCGCTTGATGCATCATAGCCAAGCAGTTCGAGGAGTTGGGACCACAGATTTACGGGAAAAAGCCGATCCGATTAAGGCGAAAACGTGGGTTAATCAAATAACCAAGACATTCGATGTCTTGGGCTATACGGAGGAACAGAAGGTTCTATTTACCACCTTTATGTTCCGTGGTGAGGCAGATTACTGGTGGGAGTGTGTGAAGCGTACCCAGCCAGCCGCACTCAACATGTCTTGGGAAAAATTTCAGAAACTGTTCAATGACAAGTACTTTCTTGAAAGTATTAAATCATATGAAGGAGGTAGAGTTTATTAGATCGGAGCAGAACAACATGAGCGGTGTCCAAAGATGAGGCGAAGTTCGTGGAGTTATCCAAGTTTGCACCTCATTTGGTCAAAAATGAGGAACGTATGACGCGGATGTTTCTGAGAGGTCTAAAACCCGAGATTTGACAATATCTTATCTCTCATAAATTTTCTTTATATTCAGATGTTGTAAATAGGGCTCAATTATTAGAGCGTGATAATGAGTATGTTCAGCCAAGGGACCACAACCGAGGTCATCTAGGGTGATGGAGTCATCGGAGCGATGATAACCAGCGAGGAGGGAAGAATACGGACAAAAGCGGTAACCACTCGGGTGGTAATCATGGCCATGATAATAGGAGAGGTGAGTCAAGTGGAAATTTCAAAAAGAGGAGATTTAACAATGACGAAAAGACATCAGCAACAGCACCAGCACCAACAACAAATTCTTGGGGAGGAGAAAAACCGCCAGTTAGATGCTACAGATGCGGAGAAGAGGGACACATAAGTCCAAATTGTTCACAGCCTTCCAAGGTGTGTTTCAATTATAGAAAAGACGGTCACATAGCCCGATTTTGTCCGGTAGCGAAAGTCAAGTCCAACTGGAACGGCGGCACCAAAGGCGACTACGGACAAAACCATGTCGATGGTTCAAGGAAGGGTGTTTTTCGTGACTGGCCAAAACACGAGAAACCCGAACGAGGTGATCACGGGTAAGCTAATCTTGAACTCTTGCGAAGTTTATACCTTACTAGATACCGGTTCTACCCATTCTTTTATCTCTTCTACTTGTGCTCAATGTTTAAACTTGACTCGGGGAAATTGGACTTTAACTTATCTGTTGAAACTCTGTTGGGTGAAACCTTTGTTACATCTACAATTTATAAATCTTACTTGATCCAAGTTGGCACAATCACATTACCTATTGATGTTTTTTCTTTAAAGATACTTGCATTTGATGTGATTTAAAGGATTGATTGGTTAACCACTCATCATGACAAAATTGATTGTTTTTGTAAGGTTGTTAGCTTTCATATTCCTAACCAACCTGTTATACGAATACAAGCAACTAAACCACTAAAATTAGTCACTATCATAGCAAGCCATAAATCTATTCGTTTATTAAAAAATGGATGTCAAACTTTCTTAGCCCATATTATGGACTTGAACAAAAACACGTCAGATTTGAATAATATATCTGTTGTTAATGAATTTCCTGACGTATTTCCAGAAGAACTTCCAGGTCTAACCCCAGAACGAGAAGTTAAATTCTTTATTGATCTTGAATCGGGTTTAAAGCCCATTTCTAAAACCCCATATCGAATGGCTCCTATTGAACTTCAGGAGTTAAAAGTCCAACTACAGGAATTGTTAGATATCGGTTTCATTCGTCCTAGTATATCTCCTTGGGGTGCTCCTATTTTATTTGTAAAGAAGAAAGACGGGAGTATGCGACTTTGTATTGACTCAAAGGAATTAAACCATGTCACCATCAAGAATAGGTATCCGCTACCTCGCATTGATGACTGTTTGACGATTTGCAAGAGTAGAATACTTTTCAAAGATCGATCTTCATTACGGATATCATCATTTGAAGATTAAAAGCGAGGATATTAAGAGGCGCCTTGAACTTCGATGCGAGCATTATGAATTCTTAGTCATGTCTTTTGGATTGACTAATGCTCCTGCTGCTTTCATGGATATGATGAACCGTGTATTCAAGGAATATTTGGATCAGTTCGTTGTTGTCTTTATTGATGACATCCTCATATATTCCAAAAGACGTGAAGATCATGAGTACCATTTGAAGCTGGTACTTCAAAGACTTCGTGACAACAAGCTATATGCCAAGCTAAAGAAATGCGAGTTCTGGCTTAAAGAAGTAGCATTCCTTGGGCACGTGGTATCAAAATATGGAGTATCTATTGACCCGGTGAAGATTGAAGCAATACAAAGTTGGGAGCAACCGAAGTCGGTGACCGAAGTGCGTAGCTTTTTGGGCTTAGTTGGTTATTATCTGAGATTCGTGGAAGTATTTTGTCGAATTGCTACTCTGTTAACTTAGCTGACTCGAAAAGATGCAAAATTTGTATGGAGCGAGGAATACGAGAAGAGTTTCCAAGAGCTTAAGAGGAGACTCATTTTGGCTTTTGTTACGACAATACCATACGGTTCGGATGGATTTGTTATCTCTGACGATGCTTGAGGCAAAGGGTTAGTATGTGTTCTCATGCAACATGGAAAAATCATAGCCTATGCCTCGCGACAACTCAAAGAATATGAGAGGAATTATCCTACTTATGATCTGCAGTTGGTAGCAGTCGTTTTTGCGTTAAAATTCTGGAGACACTACCTGTATGGAGAGAAAGTGGAGATTTATACGGATCATAAAAGCCTCAAATATTTCTTCACCCAAAGGAACTCGATATGCGGCAGCGACGTTGGCTCGGATTTGTTGAAGGATTACGACCATATCATTGATATCATCACGGAAAAGCAAGCGTTATGGCGGCGCGTTGAGTAGAAGATCATATGCGAATACGAGTGCAATGTTGTTAACACAAAGGCCCATTTTGTATGACTTGCAAAGGATGGAGATAGAGTTAAAGGCTCTAAGTACCTTGCGTGATGATATCAAACATATGAGTAGAACCGACTTTAATAGATAAAGTTAAAAGTCGCTTAAGCTACGGACACTGGGGGGCGATCATATGAAGAAGAAAGTACAAGAAGGTGTTATTCCTGAAGCAAGAATCGATGAAGAAGGAATACTTTGAGTCAACTCCAGACTTTGCGTTCCTAATGATTCTGACTTGAAGCATAGAATCATGATGGAGGCACACAACACACCATTTGCAATCCATCCTGGTAGTACCAAAATATATCATGATCTTCGACATACATTTTGGTGGAACAATATGAAGAGAGAAATCGCGGAGTTTATCTCGAGGTGTTTAACCTGTCAACATGTAAAGGCGAAGCATCAAATGCCAAAGGGTCCATTGCAACCACTTGAGATTCCAAAATGGAAGTGGGAACACATTACTATGGATTTCGTTACTGGTCTTCCCAAGGTTTCTCAAGGTATAGATGCGATTTGGGTTATTATTGATAGATTAACCAAGTCTGCTCATTTCTTGCCTATACGTGAGACTTATTCCCTTGAACGTCTTGCTCATATGTATGTGAATGAGATTGTGAGATTGCATGGCATGCCAGTATCCATAGTTTCAGATCGTGACCCAAGATTCACTTCCCGATTTTGGGTTAGCTTGCAAAAAGCCATGGGCATGGATTTACGATTCAGTTCAACATACCATCCTCAAACAGACGGATAATCAGAGAGGACTATTCAAACTCTTGAAGATCTATTAAGACTCTGTGTCCTTGATTTCAAAGGAAGTTGGGATAAGTACTTACCATTGGTGGAATTCTCTTACAACAACAGTTATCAAGCAAGTATAGGCATGGCTCCATTTGAGGCGTTGTATAGACGAAAGTGTCGTTCTCTAGTATGTTGGGACGAGGTAGGAGAAGCAACATTGTTGGGACCAGAGTTGGTATGTATGAATACGGAAAAGATCCAAACGATTCAACAATGTATACAAACGACACAGGATCGACAAAAGAGTTATGCGGATCTTCATCGAAAGGACGTGGAATTTGGTATTGGAGATCATGTACTGTTACGTATTTCTCCATGGAAGGGAGTTACAAGATTCGGGAAGAGAGAAAAGCTCAATCCATGATTTATTGGTCCATTTCAGATTCTTGGCCGAGTAGGAAATGTGGCATATAGACTCGCGTTACCTCCAAGCATGTCTTTGTTCATAATATTTTTCACATATCTATGCTTCGTAAATATGTGAAAGACCCAAACAACAATATTGAGTTAGAACTAGACGAGATAGTTGAAGATTTAACTTACGAGGAGGTACATGTTAAGATCTTGGATAGGAAAGAGCATGTCCTACGCACCAAGGTTATACCACAAGTTAAGGTTTTGTGGAGGAACCATGCTATTGAAGAAATGACCTGGGAGTTGGAATTGGAAATGAAAGCGAGGTACCCTCACCTTTTCGAAACACCAGGTACGTACGTCAATTTCGAGGACAAAATTTCCTAAGGAGGGGAGGTTGTAAGACCCCAACTTATTATGAATAAAATTAAATTTTCTCTATTTATTATCTTGAAATAATTAGGAGTTAATTTGATATAATACTTTGGTTATGGGTGAAATATGCAAATTTTATTAAATAAACAAGTGGTTATAAAATATTCATTTTTATCGGGGAATATTGGTTTGGTCATGGAATATTCTTGTGGTCGGGGAATATTCATACGACGGCGCAACCATTCATTGGCCTCATAACAGAATAACTGTCGGATGAAGAAAACGACAAGTTTGAATTTTTATAAATAACGGCGTAGTTATTACTGAATTAACCTTTGTTGGAATACGGTGGTTAAAATATGATGTCTGGCGTGGTTGTTGCGATAGCATACGGTATTTCACAGTATTTTTGAATTATTGATTCTTACGTAAGAAGGCATTACTCAATAATTGTTTCAGTAATTACTTTTCAATATTTTATTTTATTGATTCAATAATTCTTTGCGTTGATATTTTATATTATTGTTGTTTCAATAATTGTCCTTCGCATGATATTTCCCATTATCGGATCAATAATTCATATTCTTTGAATAATATTATTAGATAGCATTATTGACAATGTTTAGAAAGTTCTGTCTAAGGAGAGGTTTGGTCACCTAATTGCGCGCTAGTAAGGAGAAATCCTTATTGGAAAGCCCCCTCTTTCCTGGGAATGGCCTGGTTGTCATAATTGTGATTCTGTAATATTATTTGTGAATAATTAATTATTGATTTATATGATAAGGAAATATTTATTTTATGTGGATATAAATGATGGATTTATTTATTTTATGTGGTTATAATTGAAGAATTTAATGTTGAGGTGTTTTATCAGTATCTTTGTCGGAATGGAGGTATAAAAAATCAAATCAGTATTTTTACGATATATTGCGTGAGTTATAATTTTTAATCTGACTGTTGGATCGTTGTGATTTTTGGATATGTTATACATATATAAGTTGGGTATATGTTCACAAATTTTGAACCATTAAAAATGAACGTATGATTTGTTATAAATTTTAAGAGGTGACTAATTCAGAAATTAGGTTTATAATGATTTTGGTGGAAAATTCTAGAATTGAGTGGGCCCTGCTTGTGGTTGGTGAAGAAATGTGCTGAATTTAATTTCAAATGTGGTGGGTGGCAATAGTAGTAGGTAAAGCCATCGGTGCTTGGTCAAAGTCTGCTTTTGGCGTCTTAACATTTTCCTATTTATAGAGGGCTAAGTTAGAATTGAAAATCAGACCAGAAACATAAGCTTTCTCTCTTTCTCTCTCTATATTATTAAGCGTATTTTGTGAGTATTTAGATACTATGAGAGTTGTTGTTCAGTAAGTGTTTCATTGACATCACTTAGGCCTTTCTTTGAAATCTTGATTCTTTGAGGTAAGGGATATTATTTTCTTCTTAAATGATATTATTTTCTTCGATATCATCATCTTTGAGATATTGTTATGAATTTTATTGTGGAATTTCTATTTTTTGTGTCGGGGTTACTATTCACATATACAACACTATGCACGTATACGACACTATTCACAAATACGGCACTATTTACAGAAAAATGAAATTTTCTCTTTTTCATCCCAGATGTCTTTTATGGTTACTATCTTTGATTGTATCCATGTTTTGATCTTTATTTTTGAATTCTACTTCACACTTGGTTATTATGAAGTTTTATTGAATTTGGATAAACCAAAATCTGAATCCCTAATATTTGTCCTTACTGTCTCTTTGGATTCGTTCTCTAAAATGTTTTTCATCATCCTCGGTCCTTAATGGTGATACTTGATGAATATCTTTGGGCTGTGTAGTGCAAAGATGAATGATTACCTGATGAATATCTTTGGCCAAGTAGTGCAAAGATGAACAGGTGTTGAGATGAACATGACCAACTGGTGATACAAATGAATATCTTTGGCCCGTAGTGCAAAGATGAATATTTGATGCAAGATGTATATTGATTGATGTTCTGAGGATAAAATATTGATGATGGACTTTTAAATTCATAGATGATAGTAGATTTCATTCTCTACTTAACTCTTCTAATGAATTGTTGTTTCCGCTGCAGTTGTTGATCTAAAACTTGTTGTCTATTGTATTCTATCAGATTTTTCCTTGTTGAAGACTAAGGATAATTTTTTGTATATTATCTTAGTCATAATATTCTTTACTGGGCTAGTTGAGCTCACCCTTTTCCTTTTTGTTCCATTTTTCTTCTCAAGAGGTGAGAATTTAGCAGGGACTAGCTGGGGTATGGAGTGATAAGTCAGGATAGCTGTTTTATTAGTCCTCACTATTTTGTAGAATAGTGCATCAATAATTGTAATGAGGACTTTATTTGGGTATGGATATTGTCTAGAAGACAATATTGTATTTAAACTCACAGTATGTGTTGTCGTATTTTGCACGACAATTGTAATAATGAAGTTGTAGTTTTCTTTCTGTACCATGTATTTGGCGACTCAAAATGGGTGTTGTATACCTATTTTGGGGGCGTCACTTCTAATATATCATTTATTAATATTAAGCATCATTATACTTCATAATATTCATTTTTTTATCACTTAGAACAACATATTTTATCGTCAAAAGAACTATAATTGCATATGTGCATGCTCGTCGCCCTCCGATTGCCTTTGAATGCACATCAGTCCCAAAGATATCCATTTTGACACCTGCTAACGACCTCAAATCAAAACATTTAAGGAATGAAAGTTGTAGGTCTACTTGTTATCGTTTCGAATCATCCTGAACTGCCTCAATCGAAGTTCGTATGAAAATGTTATGGTTATTTTACTAAAGAAGGTCAAAACACTCACACCTGACACACCATGAGCACAGCTGAACCCAATTAATCCTTGGAAATAGTGCATTTGTACCCAAGAGAGCAGGTGCTCCCCAATAGACTTAGGGCACACTGCAGCTGTGCCCGTTAGAAGAATTAGAATTAGTAGTTTACTGTTCTTTCGATTTCTGACCTTTTTCTCCTTCTAATCTTCATAACTCAAGCTATACACATCCAAATTTATCCATTTTCAATTCTATGGATTCATAATTCATATAAATACAACATACCAAAGAATTAACAATTTACAGAAACATTAACTAACCCAAATCTTGACCCAAAACTTATGTTCATACTAAATTTTCATATTTTAACATGTTTAGCGAATTCATTCACTACGGATTTGTTTCTTAACCAAATTGATTCATTCAACTTGCGTTCTTTTCATTTTTCAACATTCTTACAACATCCATCATCAATTTAAGGTTTCCATCATGATTTCATAACAAGTTTTAGTCTCAAAATTGACCAAAACTTATATGTAGAACAAAACTCAAATTCTTCATCATTTAACCTATTTTCATGACTTTGATTATTCTAAAACTTGAATTAGGGTTACTCAAATTTCACATATGAATGAAAATATCAGATTATTCAACACTCGACATAACCTTAATTGATTTCTTCATCAATTCATACTTCCATGGTATCAATAAAAACTCAAGAATCTAAGAACTAGAGTTTTAGGCTAGATTATTACCTTTGGTTTGCTATAAAGCTTGAATAATTTTTTTGTTTCTTTCTTCTTTGATTCTCAAATTCCTCTTCTTCAATTTCACAGAACTATAAAATTCTCTCAAAGCTCTCTAACTCTCTTCTCCAACACTCTGTTTTCTTTATTCTTAGGCTTTAGGAACAAAACACATAAAATTCATATAACTGATATAAACATAATGGTTATACATTATGGCCTCATCAATTACACAACCAAAAGTTTCATCAATTATAATAACCAAAAGCCACAAGGCCATGTTTGGCTAGCCCCTTCAAATCTCCTTTTAATTTATTTTATAACTTCCTTATTATATAGTTCACAATCGTCACACTTTATTTAATTTAATTACTATATCAATATAATTCTTATTTTATTTAACAAATCATTAACCTTCTAATTTAATTATTTAATTAAATTAAAACATCACCAACACATTATCGTAATAAAATACGCACAAATTATAAAATTATTTATCATTAATTTATTTAATATCATCATACTTAAATAAATTATTCTATAATAATTTTCATTGAATATTTATTTTATTTCATAAATATTTTAACTAAAATATTTATTTTATTTGATAAATATTTTAATTATTTACGAACCTCACAATCGTAACATATTAACATTAGGCCTGACAAAATATGGTTATGGGTTGGTTTTGGTTTTCAAAATATGGTTATGGTTCAATTTAAGAACTAAAATCATATTAACCATTTTTAATATGGGTTGTGTGGGTTGGAACTATATGGTTATGGTTCAAAACCATATTAACCATTTTACACTAATAAGTTGGGACTGTCTGTCAATTATTTATTTCATAGGGTTTGTCGATGTCGGGATTTTTGAGTGTCCCTTTTCGTTACTTGTTCTTTGTTGTTCTCATGTTAATATGAGATTTGTTTGAAAAAACAAGTGAAAAAGGTCCGACATGTATAATGTCGACGATTTGACTTTAAGAGTCGCCAGCTGGTGTATTTAACTGGTTGTACTAACGCAACAGAAAAGGTTTGCACATTGACCCAGTGTTTTGACACTGCTAAACGGGTCTATGAAACCAAGATTCATTTTGGGTCTGGGGGCTTGATTATGCGGAGGGAAGGTGTTAGGCACCCCCCGACATCCGTGTTACCACGGTGACCGCCACTTCTCAAAGAAATTATTATATGAATGTGTGTGTTTATGTGTGTGTGTGGATCAATGTGCAATTATTTGAAAGTAGTGCGAGGCCTCGTTCGAACCTATATACACAAGGTTTGAATTTTATAGAAAAATTCAGTTTTAACAAAGATATATCAATGAAGTTTTGTAAAAGAGGTTTTTCAAACCTTGTGCTCAATAGGAATTGAGACCTTTTCATACTTCCATTTTATTATTAAATGTTTGGCTTGTTTGCTTTTATTTTTTGAGATGTGAAGCATTCTCGAGAAAATAATATACAGCAGTGTCGAACTCCTCATGGGTATGATAGCCATCCAAGAAAATTCGAGACCTTTGTAAAATAATGTACAAGTCATTTACAATTTGAAAAATGTCCATCATGGAACCGAATCTAGATTGATGAATCGAACCTATGATCACATGATTCCTAGGCTCACGTGATCTCTGCAATTTGTATGGAAAGCGAAAGTAGTTATATATATAAAAAGCTGTAAATATATATATACAAACATGATCACCACCACGAAGAAACTCCATGGGGATCGAAATGTAAATATATATATAAAAGTGGTATATATATATATATATATATATATATATATATATATATATATATATATATATGGATATGATCATATATATATATATATATAAATATATCAACCGCCAGTAAGTAAACTCCAAAGGGATGAAATGTAAATAAAAGCGTAAAAGCGATCAATCATATGACGATGTAAACTCCATGCATGACAAAATGTAAAAATAAAAGGTTGTAAAAGGCCACGAAGTAAACTCTAGGCACGACAGGAATGAATGTAAATATATATATATATATATATATATATATATAATATGTAGCACAGATGCCTATATATATATATATATATATATATATATATATATATATATATATATATATATATATAATAAACGCATTTGGATGTAAAATCAAGGCTCATCGGATATGTCGATAACAACATATATATATATATATATAAGCAATTTAAACGCTCCAGACCGAAGTCTAGGCTCAATCGAGGCATAACTCGATAATATTAGTCCATATATATGAAATATATACATATATTAGTATATATATACAGACAGAAATGAAAACCACGAACCGAAGTCCGGGCAAACACACGTAACGCGACTCTCAAAGTGTATAACAGTGTGTTCTATATGAGAAGAAGACTTTATAAAATGTTAGAAGGCTTACAGTGGGCTGCCAAAGTAGACTTCTATGACTTTAAATGGATAA
This sequence comes from Panax quinquefolius, assembly GCA_020205615.1. Taxonomy (NCBI): domain Eukaryota; kingdom Viridiplantae; phylum Streptophyta; class Magnoliopsida; order Apiales; family Araliaceae; genus Panax; species Panax quinquefolius. The sequence continues at coordinate 56,846,007 of CM035159.1, forward strand.
ACACTAAGCTCCCGCCGGATAAAATATAGTTGTATGTGAGCTAACTAGTGTTTAAAGAAGAGGAAACACTCAAAAGATGTGTATGCAGAGTAAAATGGATAGGGCTTCCTCGCCTTTTTCCTTCCCTCCTCTCTCTCATTTGGTTGACCCAAGCCTTGTATATATAGATGGATGGCCGCAGGTACACCTCTGATGTTTGCAGATTGTACTGTGGTGAATGGTCGTGGTGGATCCGAGCCTCATGGTCCCGCTATCTAAATGTCGTAATGCGATGCAATGCGTGTAATTTGTAATGTCCACTTGAACTTGCAGAACTTCAATCCGAGCATCCGAACGAGGTATATTGACCTTCTTCGGATCGCTTGTGTCGAGAGTTACGTAATGACATGGATTAGAGGTTGTACGAAGTCAGGAAGAGGGGTCTATGCCCATGGTCTTCAAATTCTATCCAAAGTACTGCCACACGTAATAGTCACTCGGGATTGTCACTCCTCGATTCTTGTGGGACATTGTTGGATATATGTATGATGTGTTCAGACGACGTGCCATTTATCGAAGGAACAAGATGACGTTTGACTCCTCGCCGGGGTTATCAGCTGGTTTGAGTTGAAAGTAGACGTTGCTCAGGGTTATGCTGAGATTGGACTACTTGTTGGCATGTCGCGATATCATCTTGTTGACCTGGTAAGATGACGTTGTGACTCCTCACCGGGGTTATCGTCGGTTTAAGTGGAAAGCAGACGTTGCTCAGGGTTACATCTGAGATTGGACTACTGCTTTTTTGTATGTCTCACTGTCATCTATGGATATTCTTGTCTGCCCGTTGTTATCTCTGGGTCTGAGGTGTGTATGCCTTGACAGGATATTGGTGGTTGAAGCTGATTGCATATGTTTGAAACAAGCATTTTTGGGGTTACCGCCTGAACTGCAATGGCATCTCTTGGGGCTATCACCAAGGATGGGGTTGCTTCTCCTAGTGTTTCTCTGGGACTGGAACTGAGCGTCGCGGTGTTATCGCCAAGACAGAACTGTCTTCTCCGGTGTTGTTTCCGGTCTTTTGATCTATATATCTCGGGGTTATCTCCGAGATTGGAAATGACATTCCCAGTGTGTGTTACGGGTTTTGAGATGACGTTCCCGGGTTGTGTTCCTGGTTAGAACTGATCTTTCGTTAGTATCCGGAATGGATGTAATATGTCTTTCAGGGTTATCTCCAAAAGATGAATTACCCTCATGCAATGTTAGTAATATGAGTGCAGAAAATTTTGAGTGTCTACAGATGCCCCTCTTTATCATATTTATGCAATGCAAGGCATTGATAGGATAAAGAATACTAGACACTTGAAATGCAAGCAAGATAAACATGATGTTACATGCAGCAACATGATGCAAATGCATGTAGAATGCATGAGTGATTGTCAGGTAATCATGCTGGGATGGCAATCAGTGATGGCTTGGACATGCGATCTAAGTTTCCAAGGATGTTGACGTTGGGGCTATCACCAAAGTCTTGAATCCTAGACACTAGCTTATACTCCATATAGGTACCTCTTATGTGGAAGTGATCTGTGGGGATAAAGGCTTTATCTGTTTGAGGATTTGCATAACATGTTCCCTCATACCGTTGGAGTTACTACTAATAGTGTTGTCGCTGCTAGGGTTGCCTGACCTTCGTTGATGTGTGTATCACCGGATAGATCCCTGTTGGGTGCATTGTCAAGGCTACTTGACCTTCATTGATGTATATGTCAATGGTAGCATTGTATTGTAACCCTTGCTGGGTAAGGTTACGTCGATGGGTTTACTTGCCCTTGGCTGATATGACGTCAAGGCTGCTTGACCTTCATTGATGTGTGTATCAATGGTTACATTGCATTGTCGCCCCCACCGGGGACACGTATATGTTTGAAGGATGCGTTGTGACCCCCGCCGGGGATTTGTAGATGCTTGATAACTTCGGCGTTGTAACCCCCACCGGGGAGGTTTGATATTTCGTGGTTTTTACATTGTAACCCCATTGGGGATACGTCGAGTTTCGACACTCATTGTGACATCGGACCTTTGTGGGGGTATTACCGACATGATCTGTGAAAGTTGAGCTCATTGGTATAGTATACCCTGCATTCAGGTGAATACCTTTGAGACGACGGGAGTTTAACTCTGACCGACGAGAAACTAGGATTTCAGGCTATTCTGCTAAATCACGTAGCATTTTTATTCCTGATTTGGCCTTTTCAGCTTGTGAGACGTCTTTTGTAACTCTAACTGGAGTGAGCCAGAGGTGTGGGACCCATGTAAGGGGGCCACAGGTGTACCTGCAAGAGCCACAAGTTAGCCTGCGGCCAGCCAGGTACTATGTAGGTGGCACGGTTTCTTTCATACATCATTTTCAAGTTCTTAATGAAGGAAATCCGAGAGCTCTTCTTGGATCTCTTTGAGTTCGGGTAACTTTTCGTATATTCGACCACCGCACAAGCGTTCTTCAACATCACGGTAACACATGCATGTATTTTTTTTTCCAATTTTTGTCCGTTGGAAAATGACTTATCGCATGAAATGCATTTAGACACATAGTAGTGAAAATGCATGTTGATATGACTTGATAAAAAATATTCAACATAGCAAATGTTAGTATTAAACCATGCTGAACATAATGATATGGAAAAATTTGACTTTTGAAACAGTCAAATTGGCATCTTTTACTGTCATTTCTTATCCTATCTGAGGACAAATGAGTAAAGGTAGACAAGCAAAATAATCCTGGTAATTAGACTACACTTACGGATTTTTTTACTGCAATGTATTAATGCATATAGGATGTATATGACGATTATACGGTATCTTTATTGAATGGCCACCTAGTCATGCCTATGTGCATGTGGATAGTCCCATTTACAAAGGGGCTATGGCAAAATTTTCCCAAAATGTAGGTATTTGGTAGTCATACATTTTTAACTCTACTATAGATGTATGTTAAAGCAATGCATGCATGCATGTAATCATAGAATGCATTTTGAAAAGACTCAGGTAAGAAATTACCACACCCTTTCTGAGGTGATTTGGAGACTTGTTGTCCAGATATTATGGATCTAAACCAGCTGAGTAGTTCTAACAGGACCACTTCTGGTGTACGGAGGAGGGCTTTTGAAGAGTCTCAGCGCCGTTCTGTTAGACAGCCTCGTCGTTTGGCGGAGGCGGTTATACGTCCTATTCGGGTTGAGGTGCCGAATGTCGAGGACGAGGAGGAGGATGCACCGATCGAGGTTCTTGCTCCTACTCTACGTGTTCCCCATAGGGAATTGCCAGGTATTCAAGTGGCGAACCCAGATCTTCTGGGTGACTTGAGTAGGCATCCTTCAGTATACCTGTACGTAAACGAGGTATGAAGTTAGATCTTTAATCTTCCTTATTTCCTATTGATGAGGAGTCAAGGAGTCTAATGTTGATCTTCATTTAATGTAGGTTCCCGGCTTCACACAGCCTCGAGGGAACTGGTTTAGCATCCACTTTATGTATCAGGCCTTGCATGATGACTACAGAGCGATTGTCCATGGCTGGGGATTCAGGAGGTTCTTTCTATTCTACCCGTCATTTGTCACTGGGGTTACCTCGGGCATTATCGCAGCGGTGGTTCCACGGACTTCGGTCACTCCATTTCTTTGGATTATGAGGTGATGATGACGCCGATGGATTGGCGGTTTATCACAAGTATGGAGTTTGGAGGGGAGTCGGTTCCTTGCACGACGAATATCACCCCTACTGTCGTTAGATCCTTGTTGGGAGTTCCGACGGAGGCGCTCAAGGGCAGGACTATTTGTACAGGTCCTTTGAGCGTAGATGCTATGAGCGTGCTGTTGAGTGAGAGTCAGGGATCACATTCTTCGGTGATTGTTTCTGATGATCATTAGGGGCTGCTTTATAGCAGATAACTCTTCTACGGTGTCCTTCGCTTTGATCAGCGCCACTCGACACGTGGACCGTATAAGAGAGTATGATTGGGGTTCCTACACCTTTGCCTACTTCCTCAGGGGAATGCGCATACGATCACAGGGCTTGACCAAGGCATGGTTAGGATTCTACCCATTTATGCTGGTGAGTGTTTTTCTTATCTTTTCCCATGTATGGGTTAAGAGTGTTGACTGACAACAGATGTTTGCCTTTGTGTTGGCAGTTTTGGGCCTATGAGAGGCTTCCTTGTTTGCGTCCTGTGAGCGTGTTAGGTTTAGACACCTATCCATGAGGACGGAGATGGCATCATTCCATACTGGCGGAGGTCCCTGTTGCTGAGGGTTTCACTCATTGTCACCTACAGTTGGAGTTATTGACACCGATGTCATCACATGGATTCCCTACTCTAGAGAGCATTTAGGAGTTGGTTTTGAGGATGGGTACCCGACTGGAGTAGAGTACGTCATTTCCACCCGCAGGATTCCTCTCTTCACAGATGGAGGATGGGAGCTCTATTTAGGAGAGCGTGCTATTAGGAGGACTACAGGAGAGATTCGTGTACCGATCTTGCCTCCTGCCAGCGTTATTAGCCTGTTTCGTAGTCACCCATCATTGACATCCCAATGATAGGGATTGACGATTTTACATTATTAGAGGGCCCCTGTTCTCAAGAGATGTTCCAGCATTGGTGGATCCCTCGTACGATTGGAGCTCAGACCCGAGCCACATAGTTTATGGGGGATATGGTTCCAGGATCCGTGATGATGACGGATTGGCTAGCCTGTGTCAGAGATCTAACTCATGTGACACAGATTGACAGATTGACTCGGCAGCTAGACCGGTCACATCTTTTCATTCGGCATTTGGGCAGAGATCCTGCAGAGGTAGATACTTTTGATCCATCCAGCTCTGGCGCTGGTCCCTCAGGTGACCAATATGGTTTTACCGGCGCAGATCCTCCCTTATATCGGTTTGACATCCCTGTAGATAGAGATCCAGTGACTTAGGAGGAGTTACATCAGGTGGACAGGATCGATGATGTAGACATCGACACTCTTAACTTTTTCTGATGTATTTCTTGCTATCTCTTTTGATAGGCCTCTGTTGCATGTTGGGTAGCTTCATCCTATTTCCCTGTATTTTAGCTGTACAGAGATGTATTAGATGATGATATACTTAAGAATGTATGTACAGTTTTCCATTCCCTATATCATATTGCCATCTATTATATCATGCATGTTATTATGTTATGCATATGTATGTATGTCCAAAGATATTCAGCATTGATCATACCCCACCATTTGTGGTGGTCGCTGGTATGCGATCATGGTATGATAGTATATCACCATCAGACATGGTGATCGTAGATGATTCTTTTGACATACTATGACCACTGTTGATGTTTCGAGGTTCCTCCGAGGATTTGTAGAGGCATGCTAGAAACCTTTGGAGTGCCGGACATCTGAGTTTTTCGATTTGGGACCCGTGAGTTGACTCCTACTTTGGAGGAGTATGCATTTGCTGACGTTGGCGATCTTGCCTCTGCAAGCGGACCTTGCGTGCATATGGCTATTGGAGACATGAGCGAAAGTTCATGACCCTCACCAGATTGAGGCGTAGAGTGGTCGGGGCGAGATTACATCCGACCACGTGATATCCCAGCGTTTCCTGTTTGTCAGGTTTGGCTCTGAGGATAGCTATGCACGACATTCCGGGGATTTCACCACACCGGAGGACCATTTGCGTTCAGCTAGAGTAGATGTACTGCTTCTATGTGTATTATCATATGTCTACATGCCGCGGTACATGGATGAGCTGGATATCGATGTCATTATGCCCGTGAGAGCTCTCTGGGAGGGTCATACCATTGTACCGATAATTATCGCAGAGACCTTGAGGTCAGCTACATACTGCTGCACTTATCCATCAGGAGTGTTTACAAGTAGCTCGGTCATGCTGTATGTGTGGTTTATGTCACACTTGAGACCGATTGGCACATTTAGACATCATGGATTTTGTTTCACCCATGACAAAGCCATACCATATTCCTTCCAGCCTGTGGAGTGTACGGATGCTGCATCCTAATCCGTTTTCTTAGCAGGGCTTAGAGATCCATTTGATATATTGTCGTGGTCAGGGCTCAGCTCACCCTACAGCTTCATTACTCATGCTCCGAGCATGGATTATCTCCCTCTGGCTGGATTGAGGGGCATGATCACTTATCACCCACTGGCCGTGATGTGTCAGTTTGACCAGTTTCAGGATTTCCATCCGTATGAGGGGGCAGTGAGTCAGCGCTTCGCGTCACACCATTTGTCAGGGGAGGACAAATCCAGGTTGTATGCCTGTTGGGATCAACGAGAGCTGGCTGATTTTTCTGTCAGTCATCTGGGTTGTTCTATAGAGTATTCTGCATGGATAGAGACAGAGACTGCATCAGCTATGGTAGTATCCACAGTGTAGAGGATTCATTCTGACGACGAGGAGCCTATAGAGGAGGCAATTATTCCCACCGATGATTTGACTGCTGGGCTGCCAGCATTTGTGATGGATTCTCCCACCCCGAGTGCAACTGTTACCTAGTATTCGGCACAACATTTAGAGCAGAGCTTACATCTGATGACCTATGATAGAGATCAGGCTAGGACCGCGATGTTGACAGCTCTTGATGAGAGAGACATCGCTCTATTGTAGAGGGATGAGGCTAGATCAGCCAGGGATGCATTGATTGGAGAGCGGGATGCCACCTTATCTGCTAGGGATGTGGCCATTGCAGATAGCACTTCCATTAGATCCAGATGACTGTTAGTCTGACCGACATGAGTGCTTACATTGATGAGCATTATACCACCATGCAGTTAGCCTCTGATCTCCTAGCTCGTGTAGATACCTTTGGGCAGGAGCTTGCAGTGCTTCCTCCGTCTTCAGAGAGGGATGCTATGTTAGATCGATAGTTCGCATGTATCTGAGATCGTAGATAGCTTTTGTATTTTCACCTGCAGAATAGCTTAGCACGAAATTGTTTCACAATTTCTTCTTTAACTTTTAAACTCCATTCAGGTTTCAATCACCTGAGTTTTTGTCTAACTGGCTTGAATCTTTCTTTAATGGGAAGGCGATGAAGAACAATGTCAGTGGACAAACCCACCATGTCTTCATGAGACCATGCAAATACATCCTAGAATTGGGTTAATAGTGCAACCATATCATTCCATTGATTTGTGGTAAGGTTTAAACTAATCTGGATTAGCTTAGGGTTGTCTAAGGTTCTGAGATTGAAAGGAGTGGTTTGATCATGTTTGAGTTTGGGTTTATCTGCCACCCATTCCTTAATCTCTTGAGGTGTCTCAATGTCCTCTTGGATGTCCATCAAGTCTGAGTCTAACTTTGCATCAAAGTTACAGCCCTTGTGGAGAGAAGGCACCTCATCGATGAAGTCTGAGCACATCTAAATTTAGAGTCCTGAAACAAAAGATGCTTTCACTTAATATATGTAACTGTTCGATCATACAAAAGTGTTAGCATGTACGTGATAAAATAACTACTAGTGTTGTAAAGGAAAGCAAGCAATTAAAGTTATCTACAGGGCAGAGGGATTTTCTGCCCATTTTACCCTCATCGAGTAATGCATGGAGTGCTGCTCCAATTGTCGAGGGTAAAGTAATGAAGGACTGCAGTGATGGAAGGATCGTCATTGTCCTCTTTGTCCCGAATGATAACCATGACATCTGGGAAATCATCGTCTGGGGTGTATCTGTTGGTATGTTCATCATGAACAATGACGCGAATGCTTGCCATCATCAAGGAAAGGTCATGTTTACATTTTCGTTCCTTTTCTTCCATCTCGGGATCAGGAATCAGCACCTCTTTTGCTTTGATTGTACTTTGGTTTTGGAAGCAAAGATAGCCAAGCAACATGGGTGACACCTTCTTCGGAGATTGCATTAACTCGTGAGGTAAAGGTATAAAAAAATTTCGTCTTGGCGGAAGCTTGAGGAACCGCTTGCTTGTGCTTATGAGGATTCTGTGATGGAACTAGCGAGAATAGCCTAGTCCTATTTGTTAGATTTGTTGGACATTTGAATAGGGTGCTTAATACCCTGCTTATCTTTACCTGAGCCCTTGTCCAGGTTGATGACCTAATGACATCATTTCTTGAGTGGCCGACATAACCTTGGCAGAAATCTTGGGTACGGGAAGTGGCACTCCAATAGAATGGTATTGCATATTACTCACTTCCAAAGTATGGAAACTGGCCGGTTCAACTTCTGAATTAAAGTTGATAATTGGTAAAATTCCTTGTCCAGGACAATCCGGCTCAGCGTTGACAGTGACTAGACTGTTGTTGATGATGTATTTGAGTTGTTGATGTAATATGGATGGAACAACTCTAGCCATGTGTATCTATGGTGTTCCCAATAGAAGGTTGTATCCTGATCTATCTTGAGGATGTGGAAGGATACTTTGAATGTATTTGAACTAATCTCAATTGGCAATTTAATCTTCTCGACGACATTTCGTCGGGATCCATCAAAAGCTCGAATGATCATATGGCTGCTTTGGATCCGCTTGAGATTGATATTCATTTTTACCAAGGTGGCATAAGGACAGATATTTAGAGATGAGCCTCCATCTATCAATACTCCTGCTAGTATATACCCGGAAGATAACACTGCGATGTACAATGGCTTGCAATGACCGATCCTTCAGGAGGTATATCGTCATCAGTGAAGGATATCACATTGCTGTTGAAAATGTGATCAACCAAATGTTGAAATTTTTTCACGCCCACCGATTTTTTTGGCAAGTAGCTTCTTCTAAAACCTTCAACAAGATCTTCCGATGATTCTCAGAAGAGAAAACCAAATCCAGTATTGAAATCTGGTGTGGAGCTTCTCGCAAGCTTAAAACCACTTTGGCTTCATTATGACCCATAGTACGGAGGAATTTTTCAATCTTCTCCATGGGCAATTTCCCCTTTGCTTCGCAAGTAGGTTTGATAACTCGTTGAGGAAGGTACAGTGGATTTTCTTTCGATACTGTAGCAGTAGTATGAGACGTGGATCCTTCAGCTTCTCCATAATTCCATGGAACATTGTGCAAGCTGACAACAGGATGTTGAGGTCTGCAAGGTAAAGGAATTGGCTCTGGTGCGGCCACTTTCAAAGGATTGTCAGCTCCTTTGAGTTAAATTGGTTGTATGGGAAATACTTTAACAGTCTCATCATTCACTACGGAGATAACTGCTACTGATCCCTTCCATTGGGTAGGGCATGAATTCCCTCCCTTGAGTTGCACAGTGTAATCATCTGCTATTTACAGGACATCGCTATCAATAAGATTCTAAATAAGATGGCGGAGTGCCCATCATTCTTCTGTGCTGTGGCCGCGAGAATGTGAACAATATTGACACATTTCATCAGGATTGAACCGCCCTAAGCGAGGATTGATGGGAGGGAGAAGGAATGTGATTCTTCCTTCATTGATCAACACTTGAAGTATCTCTTCCATAAATGGCCCAGATAGGTGAATTCCCTTTGATTGGCAAAATCCCGACAGGCTTTAGCACTTGCTCGCTTTGCAACCTTATCCTCCATAGCTTTGCTTTCTGAAGGTGTTGATGGAGCATTTATAACAAATAGAAGGAGATGTGCATGCTCCTGCCTGATTAATTGGCGTGTGACTTGATGCTGATGGGTCACCAGTTCTGCCAATTGCTCAATTTGTTTAAAAGAGCTTTCATCTTTTGTTCCATGGTAAATTAGAACTTTGCATAATCCCATTTGTCAACACCATCTTTGATGGGTTGGGACGATTCGCCATTGGAACCTTGTACAGTGCTCCAACTGATTATGTTGACCTCTTCTTCTTTGTGTTGAGGAAGAGGGTTGTCTTGCACATGAAGTTGATCTGGTTTGGTGACTAAAATCTCACCGTTATCTATCAGATCCTGAATCTTATGTTTCAAGGCCCAACAATCTTGAGTATCATGTCCGGTTGCCCCGGCATGATAAGCACACTTCCGAGTAGCATTAAAATCCCTGCCATTAGGGTTGGCTGGTGGAAGAAGATGTGTAATTTTCTTCTGAGCAGTCAGAAGAGTAAGAATGTTGTCGAGCGTGTCCCTAAGGGTGTGAACGTTCGAGGTCGCTTTACTTCTCCACTTTTAGGCAATGGAGGGTTTAAAGATTGTGCTGGAAAAGGGGAGTAGTTTCTCCTCTGCATAGGCATGTTTGGATTGCCTTATTGTCCTTGTAGTATCAAGGAAACATCCTCCTTTTTCTTTTTATGGACCCTTCGGGGGTTGTTTCCATAAGATCCGGATTGGATGTGCTCAGCAACAGCTTTAAGAGCGACTAGGTCTTGAATTTTACCGGACTTCAATCCCATCTCAGCCATCTCGCCGTATTTGATCATTGTAGAATATGGTTTGCCAATACCAGCTAGAACTCTCTCATAGAAAGGAGCTTCTTGTACATCTATGAAAGTCATAACCATTTCTAACTCTATCATGGAAGGAATAACTTGAGCAGCAAGGCGCCTCCACCTTTGAGCATACTCTCTAAATGACTCATTAGACTGTTTCTTGACCTTGGTAATTTGGTACCGGTCAAGAGCCATCTGAGATTGAAAACTATATTGAGTGAGGAAGGCGTGAGCCAGCTCTTCCCAGGTATGGATCTTAGAGTTGTCTAATCTGATATACCATGAATGGGCTTCTCCAGTCAGACTTTTTGAAATAGCTACATGCTGAGCTTTTCATTCTCCGCATAAGATCCGAGTTCTCCAATAAAGAACTTTAAATGTGTGTAAGAATCCCCTAATCCGTCATACTTTTCAAAATCAGGGGTTTTAAATTTCTCTGGATAATGCACACCAGGGATGCAAAGGTCTGCATATGAAACACTGCCATATGTCCCAATCCCTTTGAGAACGCTAATGGTTTCCTCCATTTGAAGGACCTTCTTTCAGATGTCACCGGTATTTGGATCTCATTTGAGATGGGTACCTTCAAGGATAATCGTATTCAACACTCAAAGGTTATACCTCAAGAGTTAGAATCTGACGAGGTATCCTCACCTCTTTAGTATACCAGGTACGTACGTAAATTTCGAGGGCGAAATTTCATAAGGAGGGGAGATTGTGAGACCCCAGATTTTATGAATAAATATTTAATTTTCTCAAAATATTTTTTTGTGGATTTGATATAATATTATAGTTGTGGGTAATATTTATAAATTTTGCAAAGTACGCAAGTTGTTATATAATATTCATTTGGCCGGGGAATATTCTTTTTGTCAAGGAATATTCATACGATGTTATAATCATTGGTAGACCCCACAATGGAAGTACGGTCGTAGTTAGAAAATGACAAAAATATTTTATGAAAATAACGGCGGAAGTTTTACCGTTAAAACTGTTGAACTACTCGGTAATAAAAGTACAGTAATATGTGTGGTTGCATAGTAGCACACGGTATTGGTTATTGATGCTTACGTGAGAAATCACTCGGTTATACTCAATTATTGCTACAATAATTGCTGTATCATATCTCTCATATTATTGATTTGATTATTGTCACAGTATCATCTGCACAATATGTTATATTGTTAAATCAATAATTGAGACGACAAAGTTGTTCATATTATTAAATTGCAATATTTAAAATGTCTATAAGTTCTGTCAAGGAAAGGTTTGGTCACCTAATTGCACGCCAATAGGGAGAAATCCTTATTGGAAAGCCCCCACTTTCCTGTGAACGACCTGGTTGTTAAATATTATGAGTTATAATATTAATGATGAATAAGTTCGTGTTGATTAAAGATGAATTTGATAGTTCCATTATGTTGGGATTATTTGTGTTAGTAGAAATTGACATTTATTTCGATAATAATTGATGTCTTGAGATTATATTGTTCAATCGGGTATTCAAGGCACTTTTTGTGTTGGAGTACTATTCACGAGTTACTATTCACGAGTTATTATTCACGAGTTACTATTCATGAGTTACTATTCACGAGTTACTATTGAGTCACATTCACTTACTATTAGGGGAGTTGGTGCAAGATTGATGATACTTGCATGACTAAGTTAAAAATGGAGGTATAGATGGAGGTACTATACTGTAATTAATTTTTTTACATGTTTAGAACTATTGAGTCACATGATTTACTATTGATTCACATGATTTACTATTAGGGGAGGTGGTGCAAGTTTGATAATACTTGGATGACTAAAGTAAAAATGAAAGAGAAGTTGGAGGTATTGTACTGTAATATTTTGAGCCCCAAAACGTATAATTATCGAAACTATATTTTCCTATAAATAGAAGCTCATTCTTCCTTTATTTCTCACCAATTCACCAAAGCTTTAGAGCCATTATTATAGAGAGAAAGAAGAAGAGAAGTCTACTACCTCACTATTCCAGTATCCAGCTTTACTCTAAGGTAAGGGGTATTATTCTTTCGTATTCATAAACAGAATTATTTCTTTCAATACTCGTAAGAGTTGTTATTCCATTCTTTGTTATTCTGTTGGAATAACATATTTATCTAAGATACCCAGTATACATGGTGAAATTCTTTTTTATTATTCCGTTCTTTATTATTACGCCGGAATATCATGTCTCATGCGTGCGTTCTGTGGGACACAGTTCCATTATTTATTATTTTGTTGGAATATCTCAGTATGTATATGCGCTTACGCCGAACTTGGTTACGTCTTTATTAATACATTGGAATATCACATGCATGCGTTTCTACGGACCTTGGGACTGGATTTAAATCTTTATTATTCTATTGGAATATCCTATCTGTGCGTTTTACACTGGACCTGGTTCCATCTTTGTTATTCTATTGGGAATAATCTGTCTGTGCGGTCTCTATCACATGCATGGTAAATCCTTCTGTTATTCCATTCTTTATTATTCTGTTGGAATAACATGTCTATATGGATTACCACACGCATGGTGAATGATCCTTCATATTCATTCCTTATTAAATTGTGAAAATGATGCATCTACGTGGATTCTGCGTATGTATGAAAAAATCCATTTGCAGTTTCATGTATTTTCTTATACTCAGTTGGTTAAAGTTTTGGCTTCTATACTCCATGAAATTAGTAGAATATCCTGGATATTTGCACTTCATCCAGTATCTTTTCATGGAAATATTCTTCTGGGCATTCTTGAATTTTACTCCACAAAGCAGTATCATGTTGACAATTTGGATGTAATTGATTTTAGGATAAATTAACCTATAAATCTTTAAAATTTATTCTTGAACTTATTTTATTGAATTGTTATGTCATTGTCATGATGAGTTATGTTGGTTATTATGTGAAAACATGAAAGTTTCTTAGAAACCACAAAGGGTTGAAAATCAGATTTTGGTGAAAATGGAACATGAAATTCAATTGACCATATATCTTATTATATTTCGAATTTTTGGGTGTGGTCTAGTTCTAGAGTTAGATCTATGAATTTCCTAACTTATCTAAGTGGCATCACTTAAAAAGGTTTTACAGATTTTTCGTGCGGAATGATTTTAGTTAAGGATGAAAAATCTGGAAATGCTTAAAAAGCTACTGTCCATATTTTTAAAAGGGCATTTTTGGCAACTTAATTTGTGAGAAAAATTTCGTCCTTTTGGAACATGAGAAAATATATAGTATAAAGTACCTCCTATCCAAAAATGAGCTCATTCCAACTTAAAATGAGCAAGTTATGATCATTTCAATATTTAGGTTTTTTCGACAAAAAATGCTATAACCGGAGTTCTATAACTCCGATGACCATGAAATTTAAACTGGAAGCATACGTTAACATGTGTAAGATCCTGTCGTGGTGCAGGGATGATGTGGTTTATTTGTTAAGCTGAGTTTCAGCGATAAAGTTGATGAAAATCTTTTTAAATTATAGAAGATAGTAGAATTTATTCTCTACTTGACTTTTTTAATGGATTGCTTGTTCCGCTGCAGTCAAACTTGATGTCTATTGTATTTATCAGTTTAACATTGTTGAAGGCTAATGATAATTTATCCTGCATTATCTTAGTCATAATATTTCTTACTGGGCTAGTTGAGCTAACCCTTTCTTTCACTATTCTCTTCAGGAAATGAGAATATAGTTGGGACGAGTCGGGGAACGTAGTGACGGTCAAGATGATAGCATTAATAGTCCTCACTATTCTATTAAATAGTGTGACAATAAATGTAATAGGGACTCCATTGAGAGTGTCTAGAAGGCAATATTCTTGTTTAAACTCTCAGCTTATGTTTTGTCGTATGTTACACGACAGTTGTATTATTAAGTTGTATTTTGTATTTTTGTACCATGTATTTGGCGACCCAAGATGGGTGATGTATACCTATTTTGGGGGCGTCACAGTTGGTATCAAAGCTTAGGGATATAATCTCTGGTTGAGATGTTAGATAAGAACTAGGAGGGGAGAGACGGGAAATTCCTTCACTAGTATGACCTACCTAAGTTTATTTTGTATTTAATTGGTCAGTCAGAGTATAGGGATAATATGTGATATGTTAATTAACCCTTATTTTGTGACAGTGTTTGCAAATGACATCTGAAAATATTGAGATAAGCAATGAAGCACATGAGACCGTTGAGTCAGCTCAACCAAAAGGCAACGACCAACAACACGATAATAATCGTACCGGTGGCAACGGCCATCGGAACAATGATAACCATCGTGGGGGAAATTATAATGCCAGGAATGGTATCCACTTCGGTGGTAATCATGGCTAAGATAATAGAAGTAGAAATTTCAAGAAGAGAAGGTCACCTAGCCCGATTTTGTCGTGCACCAAAGTCAATCGAGAAATTGGGGGCAACGGTGGCGGCGGATGAGACAAAAAAAAAGTCGGTGGTTCCAGGGAGAGCATTTTTTGCGACATCTCAAAAAGCGAGTAACCTGAACGAAGTTAGCACGGGTTAGTTAATTATAAATTCTTGCAAAGTCTATACCTTATTAGATACCGGTACTACCTATTCTTTTATCTCTCTTGCTTGCGTTCAACGTTTAAATTTAACTGCGGAGAAATTAGACTTTGACTTATTGGTTGAAACTCCATTAGGAGAAACCTTCATTGCATGTGCTATCCAAGTCTTGGATGAGAGTCACACTTTTTAATGATATGTCTATTAATAATAAATTTCCTGACGTATTCTTGAAGACTTCTTAGCCTACCCCAGAACGTGAAATCAAATTTTGTATTGACCCTATTACAAAAACCCATTTCTTAAACCCTCAAATATTTCTTTAACCAAAATGAACATATCATGTGCCAAAGATGTTGGCTTGAGCTGTAGAAGATTACGATCGTACCATTCAATATCATCGTGGAAGAGCCAACATGGTAGCTGACATGTTAAGTAGAAGATCATATGCGTTTACTAGTGCGATATTGTTAACACAAAGACTCATTTTGTATAATTTACAAATGATGAAGATGGAGTTAAAGACTCTAGGGACCCACATGAAGATAACGAATAAACGAGTAGAATTAACTTTATCAATAAAGTTCAAGCCGCTCAAGCTACACATCCGAATCTGATGAAATGTGAAGAAGAAGGTTCAAGAGGGCGTTATTCTAGAAGCAAGAATCGACGAAGAGAGGAAATCTCAACCCTCAATTTTATTGGCCCATTTAAAATCCTCGATTGAGTAGGAACTGTGTCCTATAGACTCATTTTACTGCCAAGTATGTCGCGTGTTCATAACATTTTTAATGTATCGATGTTACATAAATATGTGGACGACCCGGACCACATTATTAAATTAGAACCGGACGAGATAGAGGAAGATTTAACGTATGGAGAGTTACCCATTAAAATCTTGGATAAGAAAAATCGTATTCAACACTCAAAGGTTATACCTCAAGAGTTAGAATCTGACGAGGTATCCTCACCTCTTCAGCATACCAGATACGTATGTAAATTTTGAGGGCGAAATTTCATAAGGAGGGGAGATTGTGAGACCCCAGATTTTGTGAATAAATATTTAATTTTCTCGAAATATTTTTTTGTGGATTTGATATAATATTATAGTTGTGGGTAATATTTATAAATTTTGCAAAGTACGCAAGTTGTTATATAATATTCGTTTGGCCGGGGAATATTCTTTTTGTCGGGGAATAATCGTACGACGAGCATAATCATTGGTAGACCCCACAACGGAAGTACGGTCATAGTTAGAAAACGACAAAAAATATTTTATGAAAATAATGGCGGAAGTTTTACCGTTAAAACTGTTGAACTACTCGGTAGTAAAAGTACAGTAATATGTGTGGTTGCATAGTAGCACACGATATTGGTTATTGATGCTAATGTGATAAGTCACTCAGTTATACTCAATTATGGGTACAGTAATTGCTGCATCATATCTCTCATATTATTGATTCGATTATTATCACAGTATCATCTGCATAATATGTTATATTATTAAATCAATAATTGAGACGACAAAGTTGTTCATATTATTAAATTGCAATATTTACAATGTCTAGAAGTTCTGTCAAGGAGAGGTTTGGTCACCTAATTATGCGCCAATAAGGAGAAATCCTTATTGGAAAGCCCCCTCTTTCTTGGGAACGACCTGGTTGTTAAATATTATGAGTTATAATATTAATGACGAATAAGTTTGTGTTGATTAAAGATGAATTTGATAGTTCCATTGTGTTGGGATTATTTGTGTTAGTCGAAATCGACATTTATTTTGATAATAATTGATGTGTTGAAATTATATTGTTCAATTGGGTATTCAAGGCACTTTTCGTGTTGGAGTACTATTTACGAGTTACTATTCATGAGTTATTATTCACGAGTTACTATTCATGAGTTACTATAGAGTCACATTCACTTATTATTAGGGGAGTTGGTGCAAGATTGATGATACTTGTATGACTAAGTTAAAAATGGAGGTATAGATGGAGTTACTATACTGTAATTAATTTTTTCACATGTTTAGAACTATTGAGGCACATGATTTACTATTGATTCACATGATTTACTATTAGGGGAGGTGGTGCAAGTTTGATAATACTTGGATGATTGAAGTAAAAATGAAAGAGAAGTTGGAGGTATTGTACTGTAATATTTCGAGCCCCAAAACGTGCAATTATCTAAACTATATTTTCCTATAAATAGAAGCTCATTCTTCCTTTATTTCTCACCAATTCACCAAACCTTTAGAGCCATTATTATAGAGAGAAAGAAGAAGAGAAGTCTACTACCTCATTATTTCAGTATCCAGCTTTATTCTAAGGTAAGGGGTATTATTCTTTCGTATTCATGAAGAGAATTATTTCTTTCAATACTCGTAAGAGTTGTTATTCCATTATTTGTTATTCTGTAGGAATAACCTGTTTATGCGAAGTATCGCATACATGGTGAAATTCTTTTATTATTCCGTTCTTTATTATTTTGTCAGAATATACTGTCTGTGCCTTTACGCCGGACCTGGTTCCATTATTTATTATTTTGTTGGAATATCTTGTCTGCGCATTTTATGGCGAACCTGGTTCCGTCTTTATTATTCTGTTGGAATATCTTGTCTGTGCATTTTACGCCGGACCTGGTTCCGTCTTTATTATTCTGTTGGAATATCCTGTCTTTGCGTTTTACGTCGGACATGGTTCCGTCTTTATTATTCTGTTGGGAATAACATGTCTGTGCGGTCTCTATCACATGCATGGTGAATCATTCTGTTATTCCATTCTTTATTATTCTGTTGGAATAACATGTCTATGTGGATTACCACATGCATGGTGAATGATCCTTCGTATTCATTACTTATTAAATTGTGGAAATGATCTGTCTACGTGGATTATCGTATGGCGGGCAAAAATCTATTTGTAGTTTCATGTATTCTCTTATACACAGTTGGTTAAAGTTTTGGCTTTTATACTCCATGAAATTAGTAGAATATCCTAGATATTTGTGCTTCATCCAGTATCTTTTCATGGAAATATTCTTCTGAGCATTCTTGAATTTTACTCCATAAAGCAGTATCATGTTGACAATTTGGACGTAATTGATTTCAGGATAAATTAACTTATAAATCTTTAAAATATATTCTTGAACTTATTTTATTGAATTGTTATGTCATTGCCATGATATTTAGCAGTGCAGTAAATAAAAATGCATTCGTACACATTAATCAGAAATGTAAATGCAACATTCACACCCAAGCATATAAAATTTTTGAAAAGCTTGTAATAGCGGCTTAAGCCCTCTTAGTGGAGTCCCCAGCAGAGTCGCCACCTGTCGACGTCAGGATTTTTTAGTGTCCCTTTTCGTTACTTGTTCTTTGGTGTTCTCATGTTAATGTGAGATTTGTTTGAAAAAACAAGTGAAAAAGGTCCAACATGTATAATGTCGACGATTTGACTTTAAGAGTCGCCAGTTGGTGTATTTAACTGGTTGCACCAACGCAACTGAAAAGGTTTGCACATTGACCCAGTGATGTGACACTGCTAAACGGGACTGTGAAACCGAGATTCATTTAGGTCCGGGGGCTTGATAATGCGGAGGGAAGGTGTTAAGCACTCCCCGACATCCATGTTGCCACGGTGACCGCCACTTTTCAAAGAAACTGTTATATAAATGTGTGTGTGTGGATCAATGTGCAATTATTTTGAAGTAGTGTTGTACCTTGTTCGCACCTATATACATAGGGTTTCAATTTGTATAAAAATTCAGTTTTAAACAAGATATAGCAATGGCATTTTGTAAAAGAGGTTTTTCAAACCCTGTGCTCAATAGTAATTGAGGCCTTTGATACTTCCATTTTATTATTAAATGTTCGGCTTGTTTGCTTTTATTTTCGAGATGCGAAGCATTCTCGAGAAAATAATATACAATAGTGGCGAACTCCTAATGGGCATGACAGCCATCCAAGGACATTCAGACACTATAAAATAATGTACAAGCTGCTTACAGCAGAAAATTGTCCATCATGGAAACCGAATCTAGATTCAGTAGACTGAATCTTTTATCACATGATTCCTAGGCTCACATGATACTGCAATTTGTATGGAAAACAGTAAGAAGTTATATATATAAAAGCTGTAAATATATATATACAGACATGATCAACCACCACGAAGCAACTCCATGGGGGATTGGAAATGTAAACATATAAATGCGGTAAATGTAAGACCCTAGCTTTTATAAATAAAGATGAATTTTTCTATAAATATTATTTTTGAATATTATGGAATAAATTTGATATAATGTTATAGTTGTGGGTAATATTTATAAATTTTGCAAAGTATGCAAGTTGTTATAAAATATTCGTTTGGTCTGGGAATATTCTTTTGTCGGGGAATATTCGACGACTACTCAATCATTAGTGGACCCACAACATTATTCAGCCGGATTGAGAAAACGACAAAAATATTTTTATAAAAATAACTACGGAGGTGTTACCGTTAAAAGCGTTGAACTACCCGTTGGTAAAAGTACGATGAATGGCGTGGCGTGGTGACGTAGTAACACTCAGATTGATTATTGATGCTTACGTGTGAAGTCACTCGGCTATGCTCAATTATTGCTACGAGAATTGCCGCATCATATCTCTTATATTATTGATTCAATTATTGTCATGAAGATCATCTCGTATAATATGTTATAGTATTAAATCAATAATTGAGGCGACAAGTTATAAATGATTAATAATTATTGAAAGATTAAATATGTGTTATGATTTGTGGTAAGTTTGATTATTTTATGGGGGGGCTCATATGTCATCATCTAAGAGTCTCTTCATCAATAGTATTTACCTTCGTCAATAGTAATTACCCTTGTGAATAGTATTTACCTTCGTCAATAGTAATTACCCTTGTGAATAGTATTTACCTTCGTCAATAGTATTTACCTTCGTTAATGATAATTACCTTTACGGACGCCGAACCACTTGTCGTTTCACATTACAAAGGCCAAACCGATTCGTCAAGCCACTTGCCTTTTCACTGGCTAAGGTGCTAAGCTAGAAATCTTCTATAAATAGAGGCCTAGGGCTTCATTATTTTCACTAATTCATTCAAGCTATATAGAGAGAAAGTATAGAGAGAATAAGAGAGAAAGAAGAAGAGTATTTTGTTACTACATCGCTGCAGTATTCAATCTCCTACCAAATGTAAGGGGTGTTATTCTTTCTTATTCATGAAGAGAGGCTGTTGTTATTCCATTGCTTATTATTACATTGGAATAACTTTCGTATAAGTGGTTTACCCTATACTTGGTGACATTCTTCTATTATTACATTGGAACATCACATGCGTGTGTTTTACAGGACTGGTTAAAATCTTTATCATTCTATTGGAACATCTGCTGCGTGTGTTTTACAGGACCGGTTAAAATCTTTTATTATTACATTGGAACATCACATCGTGTGTTTTACAGGACTGGTTAAAATCTTTATTATTACATTGGAATATCCTATTCGTGTGTTTTACAGGACTCGGTTCCCGCTTTTTATTATTCTCGTTGGAATATCCTATATCGTGTGTTTTACACGGATCCGGTTCCATCTTTATTATTCTGTTGGAACATCCCGCCGATTGTGAATTTCACCGACACGGTTCCGTTATTTATTATTCCATTGAATAAACTCATGTCGTGCGATCTCATCGCATGCATGGTGATTTCTTTTGTTATTCCATTCTTTATTATACCCGGTTGG
Source organism: Panax quinquefolius (assembly GCA_020205615.1). Taxonomy (NCBI): domain Eukaryota; kingdom Viridiplantae; phylum Streptophyta; class Magnoliopsida; order Apiales; family Araliaceae; genus Panax; species Panax quinquefolius. The sequence goes on from CM035159.1 coordinate 56,866,655, forward strand.
TTAAAACTTTGACTGCTATACTCCATGAAATTAGTAGAATATCCTTGATATTTGCGTTTCATCCAAGATCTTTTCATGGAAATATTCTTCGATCATTCTTGAATTTTACTCTACAAAACAAAGATCATGTTGACAATTTGGACGTTAATAATTCTCGGATAAAATAATTCTTGAACTTGTTTTATTGAATTCTTATATCATTGTCATCATCCTCATGTTTATATTTTTTTGAAAGTCATCCGTGGCACATAGTGCATAGATGGACTTGGTATGATTATGACACGAGAGACTATCTTGTGTAATCACGTAGTAATGTTACAAATGATGTGATAAAAAATCCTCGTTGGTAGTAGTGCATTGATGGGACGATTGTTGGCATGATCATGACCATTAATGAATACACAAATATTCTTGGCCCGTAGTGCATGAATAATTGTGGTCGTGATACTAAAGAATATCCTTGGCAGTAAGTGCGAGGGGTGATTCGATGATGTGGAATATTTATTAAAGTCGAGTCTCGGCTATAATAAAGTTGATGAAAAACCTTTTAAAACCTAAAAGATAGTAGACTTTATTTTTTACTTGACTCTTTTAATGGATTGCATATTCACCGCAGTTTAAACCGGTTTGTCTATTGTATTTTATCGTTTAACATTATTCAAGACTATTGATAATTTATTCGCATTATCTTAGTCATGATATTTCTTCTTGGGCTAGTTGAGCTCACCCTTTCTTTCTTCGTTCTCTTGTGAAATGATAATATAATCGGGGGGCGAGTCGGAAGCAGTGATGGTCCTCAAGATAGCATTAGTAGTCCTCACTATTCGTAAAATAGTGTGATAATAAGCGTAATGAGGACATTTTGTTTGAGTTTGTATAATATCTAGTAGGCGATATTTGTATTTAAACTCACGATTTATGTCGTATATTATACCTACGCAGTTATGTTAATAAGTTGTATTTAAATTACACTACCATGTAAGTGGCGACTCAAGATGGGTGATGTATACCTAATTTTGGGGCGTCACGGGGTTGTATCGAGCTTAGGGATGTGATCCCGGCTAAGATGTGAGAATAGTACTAGGAGGGGAGAGACGGGAATACCTTCGCTAGTATGACCTACCTAAGTTTATGTGCTATTTTATTGGTTGGTCGGAAGATAAGGATAATTTGTTACATGTCAATTAACCTTTTGTTTTGTGGCGATGATCGAAAATGACATCGAGAATATTGAGAATAGAATGGGCGCTTGAGCGATCGATGATTCACCACATATCAATAATCAAGATAATGTGCATCAGAAGGCGACAATCCTCATGCAAACAACAAACACCCACCAAATGACAAATGATCAAATGTTCAGAGGCTTTATGCGAATTTATGCAACAAAGAAAGCGAGAGCGACTCTGCCCAAAACGTAGGTGGAAACACGGAAAACTCTCGGGCGGTCACCGCATTAAACAATTTAAGGAGCTGGGACCACCGGGAGTTTAAGGGAGAGCCAAAACCACTTGGCGGAAGCATGGATAAAGCAGATTACAAGATATTTGATGTCTTGGGATGCTCCGAGGAGCAAAAGGTTCCCTTCGCCTTTTATGCGCTTGTGGAGGCGGATTCATTGGTGGGAATCGGTAAAACGTACCCAACCAAATTGTCATCAAGATATCTTGGGAGAAGTTCCAGAGTCGTTCAACGACAAATACTTTCACGAAAGTATTCGCCACATGAAGGAGGTGGAGTTTATCAAGTTGGAACAAAACAATATGACCGTGTCGCATGATACGAGGCAAAATTTGCGGAGTTATCACGGTTTCGTCCCACTTGGTGGATAATGAAGAGAGAATGGCGCGAATGTTTTTAAGAGGTTTGAAGCGAGATACGTCAACATCTTATTTCTCATAAAGCGTGTTTGTATTCAGATGTTGTAAATAGGGCTCATTAGTGGAGCGCGATAATGAGTCAACGCAACTAAAAGAGAGCGGTAAGCAAAATTATAATACCAAATGAGAATAGTCATCGAGGAGGTGACAACAAGCGTGGAGGAATCAACAAGGCAGATATGGTAACCACTTGATGGTAATCGTACAAAACAATAAGAATGGACATTTCAAGAAAAGGAGATTCAACAATGATGGAAAGAGCGTCAAAGACCAAAGACCCATTATTAAGGAAGGAGAAAGACCACCTATCATATGCTTCAAATGCGGAGGAGAGGGACACATCAGTCAAAGCTGCGTCATGCCAGTCAAAGCATGTTATAATTGTGGAAGAGAAGGTCACTTAGCTCGATTTTGTCGCCATCAAGACAAATTCACTAGGATGGAGGCACCAAAGGCCATCCGTAAAATTCAAAACCCAGGTAGTGCAAGGGAGAGCATTTGTTGTGACCTCCCAAAGAGCAAGGAATCCAGAATGAGGTCATCACGGGTAAGCTTATCATAAACTCTAATGAAGTCTATACTTTATTTGATACTGGGTTCTACCCATTCTTTTATTTCTCCTACTTGCGCTCATCGATTAAATTTGACTCTGGAGAAATTAGACTTTGACTTATCTCGTGGAAACTCCGTTGGGAGAAACCTTCATTACATCCAATCGCTTATAAGTCTTGTTTTGGTTCAAATCGGTACCCTCACATTACCGTCGATCTTATTTCATTAAAAATACTTGCATTTGACGTGATTCTAGGGATTGATTGGTTAACTACTTATCATGCAAAAATTGATTGTTTTCGTAAGGTTGTTAGCTTTCATATTCCTAATCAACCTATTATGCGAATTCAAACGACCAAACCATTAAAATCAATCACGGTCATCTCAAGCCATAAAGCTATTCGTTTATTGAAAAACGGATGTCAAGCTTTCTTAGCTCATGTCATTGATTTAAATAAAAATACGTCAGTTTTAAACGATATTCCTATTGTTAATAAATTTCCTGACGTATTCCCCGAAGAACTTCCTGGCCTACCCCCAGAGCGTGAAATTGAATTTTGTATCGACCTTGAACCCGGTACAAAACCTATTTCCAAAGCCCCATATCGAATGGCTCCTATTGAACTTCAGGAGTTAAAGACCCAACTGCAGGAATTGTTAGACATTGGCTTTATTCGTCCTAGTACTTCTCCTTGGGGTGCTCCTGTTCTATTCGTGAAGAAGAAAGATGGGAGTATGCGACTTTGTATTGATTATCGGGAGTTGAATCACGTCACCATCAAAAATAGGTATCCATTGCCACGTATTGATGACCTGTTTGACCGAACAAGGAGCCAAATTCTTTTCAAAGATTGATCTTCGTTTAGGATATCACCAATTGAAGATTAGAACCACCGACATTCCAAAGGCGGCTTTGGAACTCGATGCGGGCATTATGAATTCCTAGTCATGTCCTTTGGATTGACTAATGCTCTCGCCGCCTTCATGGATATGATGAACCAAAGTATTCAAGGAATATTTAGATCACTTTGTGGTCGTCTTTATTGATGACATCCTTATTTATTCCAAAAGCCGTGAAGATCATGAAAGCAACACTTGAGGTCGACACTCCAAAAGCTTCGTGAATATAAGCTTTATGCCAAGTTGAAGAAATGCGAGTTCGGCTTGAAGAAGTAGCATTCCTTGGGCACGATGGTATCAAGTCATGGAATATCTCACATTGACCCAAAGAAAGATTGAAGCTATTCAAAGTCGGGAACAACCTAAATCGATGACCAAGCACGTAGCTTTCTCGGTTTAGTGGTTATTATCGGAGATTCGTGGAAGGATTTTCTCGAATCGCTATTCCATTGACTTCAAATTGACTCGGAAAGATACAAAGTTCGGTTGGAGCGAAGAATGTGAGAAGAGTTTTCAAGAACTTAAGAGGAGACTTATTTCAAAGACTGCTCGACAATACCATCCGGCTCGGAGGATTTGTCATCTCTGATGATGCTTGAAGCAAAGGGTTGGGATGTGTTCTTATGCAACATGGAAAAGTTATAGTTTATGCCTCGCGACAACTCAAAGAATATGAGAGGAATTATCCTACTCATGATCCGGAGTTAGCATTTATTATCTTTGCACTTAAAATGTGGAGGCATTACTTGTATGGGAGAAAGTGGAGATCTTTACGGATCATAAAAGCCTCAAATATTTCTTCACTCAAAAGGAACTCAACATGCGACAACGACGTTGGCTTGAAGCTGCTGAAAGATTATGATCATACCATCCAATACCATCCGGAAAAGCAAACGTGGTAGGCGACGATTGAGTAGGAAATCATATGCAAGTACAAGTGCGATATTGTCAACGCAAAGGCCCATTTTGTGTGACTTGCAAAGGATGGAGATAGAATTAAAGACTCCAGGGACGCATGTGATGACAGCGAGTATACGAGTAGAACCGACTTTAATTGATAAAGTTAAAGTCGCCAAGCTACTGAGACACGAGCCGATGCGTATGAGGAAGAAAGTGCAAGAAGGTGCTATGCCGGAAGCAAGAATCGATGAAGAAGGAATACTTCGAGTCAACTCCAGACTTTGTGTTCCTAACGACCCTGATTTAAAGTATAATATCATGATGGAGGCGCACAACACACCATTTGCAATCCATCCTGGGAGTACCAAAATGTATCATGATATTCGGCTATACATTTTGGTGGAGCAATATGAAGAGAGAGATAGCGCTTATTTTATCTCAAGGTGTCTAACTTGTCAACGAGTTAAAGCGAGCATCAAGTACCAAAAGGTCCATTGCAACCACTTGAAATTCCGAATGGAAGTGGGAGCACATTACCATGGATTTAAATTCTGGGTCTTCCTAAGGTTTCTCAAGGCATTGATGCGATTTGGGTCATTGTTGATAGATTGACCAAGTTCCGCTCATTTCTTACCGATACGAGAAACTTATACACTTGAACGTCTTGCTCGTATGTACATAAACGAGATTGTAAGATCGCATGGTATGCCTAAGTATCCATAGTTTGATCGAGACCCAAGATTCACTTCACGATTTTGGGTTAGTTTGCAAAAAGCTATGAGCACAGACTTACGATTTAGCTTAAGATATCATCCTCGGACGGACGGACAATGGAGAGGACTATTCAAACTCTTGAAGATCTATTAAGACTCGTGTCCTTGATTTCAAGGGAGTTGGGACAAGTTCTTACCATTGGTGGAGTTTTCCTACAACAACAGTTATCAAGCAAGTATTGGCATGGCTCCATTCGAAGCATTGTATGGAAGAAAGTGTCGTTCTCCAAGATATCTTTGGGATGAGGTGGGTGAAGCAACGTTGTTGGGACCGAGTTGATGCGTATGACTACGGAAAAGATTCAAATGATCCAAACAACGATAAAAACCTCACAAAATCGATAAAAGAGTTATGCCGATCTTCATCGAAAGGGCGTGGAATTGATATAGGAGATCATGTGTTGTTAAGAGTTGCTCCATGGAAAGGAGTTACAAGATTTGGAAGGAGAGGAAAACTTAATCCTCGATTCATCGGTCCATTTTAATCCTCGATCGAGTAGGAGCGTGGCCTATAGACTCGCTTTCTACCGCCAAATATGTCTCGTGTTCATAACGTTTTCACATATCTATGTTACGTAAATATGTGAAAGACCCGAACCATATTATTGAAAGTTAGAACGGATTTAAATAGCGGAAGATTTGACGTATGAAGAGGTTCTGTTCAAATTTTGGATAAGAAAGAACATATTCTACGCTCCAAGGTTATACCTCAAGTCAAAGTTTTATGGAGGAACCACGATGTTGAGGAAATGACTTGGGAGTTAGAATCAAATGAAATCAAGGTATCCTTACCTCTTCGACATACCAGTATCGCACCCTAATTTCGAGGGCGAAATTTCATAAGAAGGGAGGTTGTAAGACCCTAGCTTTTATAAATAAAGATGAATTTTCTATAAATATTATTTTGAATATTATGGAATAAATTTGATATAATGTTATAGTTGTGGGTAATATTTATAAATTTTGCAAAGTATGCAAGTTGTTATAAAATATTCGTTTGGTCTGGGAATATTCTTTTGTGGGGAATATTCACGACTTACTCAATCATTGGTGGACCCACAACATTATTGTCGGATCGAGAAAACGACAAAAATATTTTTATAAAAATAACTACGGAGGTGTTCTTAGTTAAAACCGTTGAACTACCCGGGTGGTAAAGTACGAGAATCTGGCGTGGTTGCATAGTAGCACACGGTATTGATTATTGATGCTTACGTGAGAAGTCACTCACTATGCTCAATTATTGCTACAAGAATTCACGCATCATATCTCTTATATTATTGATTCAATTATTGTCACAAGATCATCCGTGATAATATGTTATAAGATTAAATCAATAATTGAGACGACAAGTTATAAATGATTAATAATTATTGAAAGATTAAATATGTGTTATGATTTGTGGTAAGTTTGATTATTTTATGGGGGAGCTCATATGTCATCATCTAAGAGTCTCTTCATCAATAGTATTTACCTTCGTCAATAGTAATTACCCTTGTGAATAGTATTTACCTTCATCGATAGTAATTACCCTTGTGAATAGTATTTACCTTCGTCGATAGTATTTACCTTCATTAACGATAATTACCTTTACCAGACGTCGAACCACTTGTCGTTTCACATTACAAAAGGTCAAACCGGTCGTCGAGCCACTTGCCTTTTCACACTAAGAAAAGTGCTAAGCTAGAAATCTTCTATAAATAGAGGCCTAGGGCTTCATTATTTTCACTTAATTCATTCAAGCTATAGAGAGAGAAAGTATAGAGAGAATAAAGAGAAAGAAGAAGAGTATTTTGTTACTACTAATCGTTAGCAAAGATTCAATCTCCTACCAAATGTAAGGTGTTATTCTTTCTTATTCATGAAGAGAACTGTTGTTATTCCATTGCTTATTATTACATTGGAATAACCGTATAAGTGGTTTACCCTATACTTGGTGACATTCTTCTATTATTCTCGTTGGAACATCCTGCTCACGTGTGTTTTACACAGGACTGGTTCCGCTCTTTATCATTCTATTGGAACATCCTGCATGTGTGTTTTACACCGGACACGGTTAAAATCTTTTTTATTATTACGTTGGAACATCACTGTCTCGTGTGTTTTACAGGACCGGTTTAAAATCTTTTTATTATTCTCGTTGGAATATCCTATCGTGTGTTTTACACGGGACCGGTTCCGCTCTTTATTATTACATTGGAATATCCTATCTCGTGTGTTTTACACCGGATCCGGTTCCATCTTTATTATTCTGTTGGAACATCCTCGCTTCGGTGTGAATTTCACACGACACGGGTTCCGTTATTTATTATTACGTTGGAATAACCCGCATTCGCTGGCCTACATCGCATGCATGGTGATTTCTTTTGTTATTCCATTCTTTATTATACCTAATTGGTTAAAACTTTGATCGCTATACTCCATGAAATTAGTAGAATATCCTTGATATTTGCGTTTCATCCAAAGATCTTTTCATGGAAATATTCTTCGATCATTCTTGAATTTTACTCTACAAAACAAAGATCATGTTGACAATTTGGACGTTAATAATTCACGGATAAAATAATTCTTGAACTTGTTTTATTGAATTCTTATATCATTGTCATCATCCTCATGTTTATATTTTTTTGAAAGTCATCGTGGCATTCAGTAGTGCATAGATGGACTTGGTATGATTATGACGAGAGACTATTCGGTGTAATCATTGATCAGTAATGTTACAAATGATGTGATAAAAAATCCTCAAAGGGTCAGAGTGCATTGATGGGACGATTGTTGGCATGATCATGACCATTAATGAATACACAAATATTCTTGGCCCGTAGTGCATGAATAATTGTGGTCGTGATACTAAAGAATATCCTTGGCCAGTAAAAGTGTGGGTGATTCGATGATGTGGAATATTTATTAAAGCCGAGTCTCAAATTTATAACAAATGATGAAAACCTTTTAAAACCTAAAAGATAGTAGATTTTATTTTTTACTTGACTCTTTTAATGGATTGCATATTCACGCAGCTTAAACCGGTTGTCTATTGTATTTTATCGGTTTAACATTATTGAAGACTATTGATAATTTATTCCGCATTATCTTAGTCACGATATTTCTTCTCGGGCTAGTTGAGCTCACCCTTTCTTTCCTTTATTCTCTTCTTGAAATGATAATATAGCCGGGACGAGTCTGGGAAACGAGTGATGGTCCCGAAGATAGCATTAGTAGTCCTCACTATTTCGTAAAATAGTGTGATAATAATCGTAATGAGGACATTTTGTTTGAGTTTGTATAATATCTAGTAGATTTATATTTGTATTTAAACTCACGGTTTATGTCGTATTGTACACGACATGCTTATGTTAATAAGTTGTATTTAAATTTTGCACCATGTAAGTGGCGACTCAAGATGGGTGATGTATACCTAATTTTGGGGCGCCACAAGAATATATATATATATATATATATATATATATATATATATATATGGACATGATCAACCACCAAAAAGCAACTCCATGGGGATCGAAATGTAAATAAAGTTGTAAAAGCGATCAAGCGCCACTTAAGTAAACTCGAGGCGGGACGAAATGTAAATAAAGTCATAAAAGCGATCAATCGCCACTTAAGTAAACTCAGGTGACGAAATGTAAATAAAGTCAGTAAAGAGATCAATCGCCACTTAAGTAAACTCGAGGCAGGATGAAATGTTAATAAAGCTATAAAAGGCCACAAAGTAAACTCCAGTTCGATGTAAATATAAATATATATATATATATATACAGATATATATATATATATATATATATATATATAAAAGCATTAAACGAAAATGAATGTGAATCCGGGCTCATATATGATATGTCTAAAAATGGATGTATATATATATATATATATATATATATATATATATATATATATAAAAGTAATAAACGCTCTGAAATCAAAACTCTAGGCTAAATCGAGGCATAACTCGATAATGTTAGTCCATATATGAAATATATACATATATAAGTATATATATAAAGACGTAAATGAAAACCACTAATCGGAAGTTGGGCAAACGCACAACACGACCACGACTCTCAATGTGTATAGCAATTGTGTGCTAATATGAGAAGAAGGCTTTATATAATGTGAGAAGGCTACGTTGGGAACGCCAATGTAGATTTCAATGACTTTAAATGGATAAACACTCTCTCCTCCGCTTCGGATAAAAGATAGCTATATGTGAGCTAACAAGTGTTTAAAGATGAGGAAACACTCAAAAGATGTGTATACAGGGTAAAATGGACAGGGCTTCCTCGCCTTTTCCTCTCCCTCTCTCCTTCAAATGGTTGACCCCAAGGCTCATATTTATAGAGGATGGATGGCAGTAGTACACTGCGGCGACCACATTGTACTGCGGTGGTCGTGGTGCATCCGAGCCTCGCGGTCCCATCGTCTCGAGGTACGTGCACTCGTGCACTGTAATGTCCGTTCAAACTTACAGAACTTCAATCCGAGCATCTGAACGAGGTGTATCTGACCTTTTTCGGACCGCTTGTGTCGAGAGTATTGCAATGACATGGATTAGAGATTGTACGAAGTCAGAAAGAGGGGTCTATGCCCATGGTCTTCAAGCTTCAAATTCTATCCAAAGTACTGCCATGCGTAATAGTCACTCGGAGTTGTAACTCCTTGGTTCTTGTGGGACATTGTTGGATGTATGTATGTATGAAGTGTTGAGACGACGCGTAGGTGTTGAAGAGACAAGATGACGTTTGAATCTTCGTCAGGGTTATCGCCGGTTTGAGTTGAAAGTAGATGTTGCTCAGGGTTACATCTAAGATTGGACTACTTGTTGATATGCCGCGATATCATCTTGTGAGAGAAAACATTGAGGCGGTAAGACGACGTTTTGACTCCTCAACGGGGTTATCGCCGATTTGAGCGGAAAGCAGACGTTGCTTAGGGTTACATCTGAGATTGGACTGCTTGTTTGTATGCCTCATGTCATACGTAGGGTGTGCTCATCGCCTGTTATTAGCTCTCGGTGCGAGGTATGAGCTTGAAGCTGATCGCATGTGTTTGAACAAACAATTCCAGAGTTATCGCTGGAACTGCAAAAGCATCCCTTGGGGCTATCACCAAGGATGGAGTCGCTACTCCCAATGTTGTTTCTGGGAATGGAACTGAGCGTTGCGGTGTTATCGCCAAGACAGAACTGTCCTCTCCGGTGTTGTTGTCGATCTTTTGATCTCCATACCTCGGGGTTATCTCCGAGATTGAAAATGACATTCCCGGTTTGTGTTCCGGGTTGGAACTGATGTTCCCGGTTTGTGTTCTCGGTTGGAACTAACTTCCGGTAGTATTCGGAATGGATGTCAGCTGTCTTCCAAGGTTATCTCTCGAAAAGACTTAATCGCCTCCCGCAATGTCGAGAATAAAGTAAGAGAAAATTTCAAGTGTCTACATTATTCTTATACTCTGACCGACCAATTAAATACCAAATAAACTTAGGTAGGTCATACTAGCGAAGGAATTCCCGTCTCTCCCTCCGAAGTTCTTGTCTCACATCTCAATTGAGGATTATATCCCTAAGCTTTGATACCAACTGTGACGCCCCCAAAATAGGTATACATCACCTATTCTGAGTCGCCAAATACATGGTACAGAATTCAAATACAACTTAATAATACAATCGTCTTGTAAAATACGACAAAATATAAACTGAGAGTTTAATACGAATATTGTCTTCTAGACAGTATTCAAACTCAAAAGGAGTCCTCAATACATTTATTATTACACTATTTTATAGAATAGTGAGGACTACTAATGCTATCATCTGGACCGTCACTCCGTTCCCCGACTAGTCCTTGCTACGTTCTCATTTTTGAAGAGAACAATGAAAGCAAAAGGGTGAGCTCAATTAGCCTAGTAAGAAATATTATGACTAAGATAATGCAGAATAAATTATCGTTAGCCTTCAACAGTGTTAAATTGATAAAATATAACAAACATCAAGTTTAACTACAGTGGAACAAGCAATCCATTAAAAGAGTCAAGTAAAGAATAAAATCTAATATCTATATGATTTAAAAGGTTTTTCATCACTTTAATCAATGAGACTCAGCATAATAAATAATCCACATCATCCCTGCACTACGACCAAGGATATTCATTAGTATCACAACCACAAATTATCCATGCACTACGGGCGAAGGATATTCGTGTTTTCATCAATGGTCATGATCATACCAACAACTTTCCATCAATGCACTACGGGCCAATGAGGACTTTTACCACATCATTTGTAACACTACGGTCATGATTATACCGAATAATCCCTGGTCATAATCATACCAAGTCCATCTATGCACTACAGGCCACAGATGACTTTCAACATAATATAAACATGAAGATGATGACAATGATATAAGAATTCAATAAATCAAGTTCAAGGATAAATTTTTAAAGATTTATAATTTAATTTATCCAGAAATCAATAACGTCCAAATTGTCAATATGATACTGCTTTGTGGAGCAAAATTCAAGAATGATATTGTACCAAAAATAATATAGACCGAAAATGAATCAATTTTTTTCATGAATAGTACTCCGAGTGAATAGTACCTTGTGAATAGTACTTCGACATGAAAAAGTTAAAACTTATCAAGAATGCTCAGAATAATATTTCCATGAAAAGATACTAGATGAAGCGCAAATATCAAGGATATTCTACTAATTTCATGGAGTTTAGAAACCAAAACTCTAACAAAACGAATATAGAATTCGAAATCTAAAACGAAATAATATTACTTACATACTATAGAGTATGGAAGAAAATATTATTTCAAGCGAATATTAAACAAAAATAACATCTCTTACCTTGAAAAGAAGAGTATTCCGACTAGTAGGGCGGGGATATTCTTGAAGAAAGCTTTCACTGATTTCTATGCTCAAAGCTTTCTAAAACTCTAAAGAAATACGCTCGGGATTATAGAAGAAGAATTCTCTGATTCTGGTGTGATTTTTAATTCTAACTAAGCATCCTATTTATAGGAGAATGGAAGGATACTATTTAGAAACGGACTGCATAGTAGAAATAATCACGGAAGAATTCTTCGGCCGAAACATTTGATTTTCTGATTTTACTATGCAGCACTATGCAATAAAATATTCTAATAAAACAAAAGTTTTAAATAAAATATAATATTATATATATATATATATATATATATATATATGTGTAGAAAAAAAAATAATCACGGGTGGAAACCCCGTGAACTTTTCTCATTCCCTTTACCAATATTTCGAACATACCTATATATATATATATATATATATATATATATATATATATATATATATATAACACATGTAGTACCCATCCTATGACTACTCCACCAAAATCCACTAACAACATATATATATATAAATATAATAAAAGTACTTCCCTCCTTGCCAACTTGCAAACTAAAACATATATATATATATATATATATATATATATATATATATATATATAGGATCAGGTGCTTACTCTTATTATGCTTACCCTGTTTACCTATAAAAAACACGTCTCTACTCATTTCACCCTCATCGCTCAAACATTTTGCGTCTTTTTTTGCTCCTCTCTTATTTCTCTCATCTCAAAGGACGCGAACTGAGATTCCATCTCCATTTGGAAAGTCAAGTGAGAATCGATTCCAAATCTGAAGCCCCTTGACACGGTCGACCCCTTCCCTCATCCGATTCTCAAACATGTGCTTCCAATACAAGCCCTAATCCTGGTATGTCTCCAATCCAAATTAGTTTTTTATGGGTATTCCAAAATAAGCCCTAATCTTGCGTGTTCTCTGTCATTTTCAGACAAAGGTGCGATTTCTTGTGCGTTTTCATTTTAATTCCAAAACAAGCCCTAATCCTTCTTGTTCTCCAAGCTTTTAAGGTGCGATTTCTTGTGGGTTTTCATTTTAAATTCAACTTAATTCGAGTTTTAGTCACAATTTGTTGTATATTTACATAAAGAAATTTATTCGAGTTTTAGTCAAATACTATCTCAGGACAATATTTTGGATCAAACAAAAAACTCTGTATCTAGTAGTTGTGTAATATTTTTGGTATTGATTAGAAATTATATGATTGTTTTAATTTGTTAAGTGATGGTTTTGAAATCTTTTGCATATGTAGTATTTGATTGTTGTTTCACAACCGATGCTTGGGAATCAGAAGAATATAAAGCTTATGTGGGAGGTGTAATGGGTTAACTAAGGGATTACTACCCAGACACCTCAATCTTGGTATTCAACTTTCGTGAGGGAGGGGTACTCAATTTGTTCTTTAAAGATAATACTTTAAAGATTTGGGATCTCAAAAAAACCATCCTAGAGGGGTTTTCCTCCAATGCTTGCAGCTCAACCTTTAGTGGACATACTAATGAGAAGGTTGGTTTACTATCCCCTGTATCAGAAATACTTTTTGAGTTTGTATAATGTTTCAGTTTAACTGTTTTGCTTTTGTTTGTGCAAAATTTTGTTGGATTATCAGTTCTCAATGGGTATATAGCATCCGGTTCTGAAACTAATGAGGTATGAGTTTGTTTTTATAATTTTTTGTGCTGCACTTGTTTTGTCTAAATTTTTGGAGTTCCAATTTTCGACAAAGCTTAGTTTACATTTAGCACATTAAGTAAAAATGGCATGTTTACAGTGTGTTATGATTAATTCAGAACAACTAATGCTCTTACTATGTGTTATGATTTTATTTTATTTTTTCTTTCAGGTTTATGCATATTACAGATCTCTGCCCATGCCAATTACTTCTCACAAATTTTGATCAGTTGATCCTATTTCTGGACAAGAGACTATTGATAATAATGAACCATTTATTTCGAGTGTTTGTTTGAGGGAGAAATATAACATGGTTGTTGCTGCAAACTCAAGTGGACGCATAGAGCTGTTGCAGATGGTGTGAGAACAAATTGATTGTTTCGTGAGGGAGGAGCAAATTTATTGTAGATGTACTGAATATTGTAATATTGTGTTGAATATTGTAATGTTCATCAAGGATCTATAAGAAACTGATTATATTGTTTATTATAAAATGTGTTGAATAATAGCATGTTCCTGAAGGATTGGTCATTCATTTTCAATCTTGTATTTTGCTGAATAGTTGGAAAAAATAAGAAGCATACGAATAAGTAACACAACATTCCATAGCTGCAACAACTGCCCAGTCAAAAATAATGAAACAGTCTTAATAAATTTAACTAGCGACCTTTTCCTCTTGAGAAATTTGAATCAGAAATAACAAGAGTTCTCGTGCATAGAGACCTTTTCCTCCATTATAGTTTCTCTTCATTGCTCAACAGGCACAGCAAAAGATGCTATGAAACAAACTCAAAAAGGCCATGTCTGCACAGCAAAACAAAGGAGATCCAAATATGTTCTGCAAAAAAAGAGGATCAAAATTGATTACCAAATTCACCACCCAATATGTCATACTGGCTCACAACAACAGTCTTGATTACCAAAACGAATCCAAAAGTCATACTACAACAACTAGAAGTCACAACAAAATATTTTCTTAAACAATCTATTAAATCCCAGCTGCTGCAAGAATGTAAGCCATACTACAACTGATTGCCTGACATGAAATATGATATGTAGCTGTAGTTATCCACCTCCTGTAGCTGGATACAAAGTATTGAAAGTTTATCTCCTTGAACAACTGATTGCCTGGCATGAAATATGATCTGTCAGCCATAAAGAAAAGGACATGTAAACAAATCATTACTTGACAAAATGTGCCTAAAGCTTCTCAAATGCTAGTAGAATGAAAATCACAATGCACTAGCTCAGAATGAGTATGCAAAATTACCTCAGAATTTTGATTTAATGATTCACATATCAATCTCAGTAGCATCATCATTATCACCACTTCGAGCCTGCGTAGCATCATCATTTGATACTCCAATTCTATATGTAAACAAAAATTAAAGTCAAATATAGAGCAAATACCAAAGTCAATTTTAAAATAATAGCAAAGTCAAAATACACAATTTGCTTACAGATTATTAAGCTTCGGACAGTTTCTTTTATCGTGTGTCACACCAACTTCCTCACATGCATGACAACGTCTACTCTTGCCACTTTTTGCTTTCCCCAAAGCCCTTTCTTTGCCACCCTTTAGCCTTTTGCCACACCCTTTTGCTCGCACGTAGTTTGGCTCAATATAACTATGTTCATGTGTAGAAGTCATGTTAACTGACTTGGATACACTAATTCCACCACACTCTATTTCCTTGTTTCTTTCAGAATCAGTATTTCCAATAATTTGCTTCGCCTTCCCATATCCATTATCTAGCCATTCTTTTACAAAATTTATGGCTTCTTCATTTGTGAGAGCACTATCAATCAAAATTAAAGAACGTTGAATCAATTGACTCCGCAAGAGTAAGTATGACTTGTCATCTTTTATCGCCACACCATTATCATCAATTACACTTACTGATTTTGTTGTCTTTGTCCACCTCAATAAAATATATTTTGTAGGCAACTTGTCAAGATCATGATACTTATTCAAGTAAGCTAGTACATGCCAACATAGGATTCCCAAACTCTCAAATTTTTTGCAAGTGCATGTAGCATAATCCCAAGATTTGTTATAATGGATTTCTCTTACATTACACTTGTTGACATTCCTTCGACAAATCTTATATACATGGTAGTTGACATCCTCTTTCATAATTTCAAACTTATAATTCAAAGACTCACACAACTCGTCTTCAAATTTGTAATACATAGAATATGTATAAATGTCAACCATTTACTTAAGAAGTGATTGGAAATTTTCATTTTCGGTCTCTCAATCAAATCTTCTTTATCTGATTCCAACTCTACATGTCGTTGATGTTAAAGGCCCCGAACAAATTGAATAATAAAATCCACTAATGAATTTCCTTTAGAAACAAATATTTTAAAAAACGCAAGAGAACTCTCCGCTCGTTGGCTACTTGACATGCCAGCTGAGAAAACATGATTCATATGTGCGGGTCCCATCGACAACGGATGTCATACATTGATTGTAGCCATTTATTAGTAGTCAACCCATTTTTCTCCAACAACTCCACCCAAGTAGAGTCAAACTTTTCCACAGTCTCTGAATTCCAAATGCAATCTGAAAACTCTTTATAATAAGCACTGTATTTTGTTGAGTCAATCTTCTCTGAAAATTTGGTCAAAATGTGCCAACTACAATACCTATGAAATGTCTTAGGATGGATATATGAAATGGCATTTGTAATAGCCGGATCCTGATCAGTGATAATCATCTTAGGTGCATCACCTGGCCTTGCATCCAAAAAACACTTGAATAGCCAAACAAAAGTATCTATGGTCTCATCACATAAGAAAGTACAACCAAATACAATAGTTTGACCATGGTTATTAACCCCCATTAGTGGTACAAATATCATTTTGTAACGATTAGTGTTGTACGTGGTATCAAAAATGACAACATCGCCATGAAATCTATAAGTCCGTCTAGAAGTTACATCAGCCCAAAAACAACGAGTAATCCTATTTTCTTTGTCTGTATCAATTGTAAAGGTGAATGCAGGAATCTTCTGTTGTTCCAACTTCAAGTACTCATTCAATATATCACCATCTTGTCCCTTCAGCTCATTACGATTGTCTCTTTCAAAGTTATATAAATCTCGTTGCGTGCAACCAATATTTTCAATCCCCCCCGCCTGCACTGCAAGAAAGTTGTGTTGTTGGCATTGTGGTATATTCACCATGCCAAGTTGTTGGCTCAAACATTTTTGGGCAGCTGACACATTATGGTTCGATCATAACAGATGTCTCTTATGTGGAGTTGACAATGGGTGACAATGGCCCTCTTCAGTTATGGTAACTATGTACAAGTCATTTCTTTTAGCCAACACAATTCTTGCACTACAACCTTCTCTGGTAGATCCATGTTTTCTTTTTGCATCCACATTGGCTAATAGTTTGCCCTTTCCTTGCTTATAACAGACATACTCCTTCCTCACAATCTCACCGCTTCCCTCAATTTTTTACTCAGTATGCTTTCACACACTAAAACCAGCATGTACTGCATACGTATTGTAAAAAGTGTGAACTTCCTCTGATGTTTGAAATTCTTGACCTAGCTTAGGCGTAAATTCATCGGCTACTTGAGGATAGTAGACAACTGATTTATCATTGTTCACATCCAACCCCTCTTCAATCAAGTCATCCCTCTCCATCTCCATTTCAAAATTGTAAATGCAATCTAAATTCATTTCTGCATTATCCCCACAACTATCAATTTCATGGTTCATAGCATCCATAATAAACAACAGTTCCCTGAGAATAAATTTAAAAGAACGATTATGTCCACACTCAATACAGAAAAGTCTATCAGAAATACACTCAATACAGAAAAGTATCATCCTCAGCATCATGGGTCTATCAGAAAGTTATCAACATGAATCCATGCTTAAGAGAAATAGAGAGCAAGACTATAGTTATTTACACTTTGGAGTTAGGATACATACCAGATTTTAAGTATTGGACAACTTTTGTTCCTTCAAAATTTGGAGAAAAAAGTAATACTTGTCATTCAACTTCCATAAAAGGAGATAAGCAATCAAGTACCTGATATAGAAAAAATTCCATTATCATAACATCCACCATATTTTCAGTATCAGAATTTGATTTAAAAATTTTTTTTTGTCATATCCGGAAAATTGAGTCAATTTCAACTGTTTCAAATTTTATTAAGTCACAAATTACTTGACATTCATCCTTCAATCTTCAATTTTAAATAAATATAATAGAACAACCTATTTAAGTTGGACAGGAATAAACATCCAATAGAAATGCAATGGGATAGAATTGCGGTTAAATAAAGCATTAATTAGGACTTGACACAAAGACTTGCAATAACATAATAAAAATAGAAAATTAAGTTTATATTTAAGATAATCTGAAGATTATGATTGCTTCAAGTCAATGTATAAAGTAGTAACATTTAGTTCTAGTTAGAACTATATAATTCATTATCCGAGTATACCAAAGGCACGAGCACCTACTACAACCCAGATAACAGGAAAAGCACCAGCACCAGTGCAGAGCAAGTAATTGGCCTACTTCTTAGAGGCCTTCTTCTTCGAATTAGTATTAACATTTGAAATTTAAGAAAATAACACAAGATAAAAACAATGAAAAGGGAAAAAGTACCTACGTGAGAGCTCAAGAACCCTTTTGGCCTGAGAATCATCAGAGGACACCTATTCCAATAGAATTAGGGCTTGTTTTGGAAGTGAAAGAGAATCGGATAAGAGAAGAGGGTTGTGATGCCCCCAAAATAGGTATACATCACCCATTTTGAGTCGTTAATAACATGGTATAGAAACAACTACAACTTTATTAATACAACATATAAACTGTGAGTTTAAATACAAATATTGCCATCTAGACAATATTCACACCCAAATAAGGCCTCGTTATAATTATTGGTACATTATTTTACAAAAATGGCGAGGACTACTAATACAACTCTCTAGAACCATCATTCCACACCCCGACTAGAACTCGCTAAATTCTCGCCTCCTGAGAAGAAAAATGGAACAAAAAGGAAAAGGGTGAGCTCAACTTTCCTAGTAAAGAATATTATGACTAAGATAATATAGAACAAATTATCGTTAGTCTTCAATAGGGAAAATCTGATAAAATACAATAGACAACAAATTTCAGATCAATATTCGCAGTGGAAATATTAATTCATAGAAGAGTTACGTAGAGAATGAAATCTACTATAATCTATTAATTTAAAAGTTCATCATTATTATTTTATCCCTATAACATCAATCAATATTCATCTTGGATCAAATATTCATCTTTGCACTAGGCCAAAGATATTCATTAGTCGGTCATGTTCATCTCAACACCTGTACATCTTTGCACTACGGGCCAAAGATATTCATAAGAAAATCAACCATCTTTGCACTACAAGCCAAAGATATTCAGTAATACCATCATTTAGGACTGAGGATGATGAAAAATATTTTAAAGAAAACGAATCCAGTGAAACAAAAGAACAAATATTAAGGATTCGTACTTTAAACAATCTGAGTTCAAAAATACTTCATAAATAATCATAGTGAAGTAAAATTCAAGAATGATCAAAACATGGATACAATCAAAGTTAGTATCCATAATTGATATTTTGGACAAAAAATAAAAATTTAATTTTTCAGTGAATAGTGTCGTATTCGTGAATAGTGTCGTATACGTGAATAGTTCCGTATACGTGAATAGTAACCCTGACACTAAAAGACAAGAATTTCACAAGAAAAATCTTACCAATAATCCGGTATAATGATATTAGAAGAAATAATATCATTTCTAAAAAAATATAACATTCCTTACCTCGAAAAGATGGTACTTCTGACTGGAATACTGGATATAGTGCTGAAGGGAACTTGCACCGTATAACAACACTCAAAGTATCCAAAATACTCACAAGAATACGCTCGATAATATAGATAGAGAAAACTTCAGTTTCTGGTGTGATTTTTAATTCTAACCTAAGCACCCTATTTATAGGAAATTGCTTAGAACACCAAAGCAGAAAATTTAATACAATATTAATATTATTTATTTAAATTCTTACGCCCACCGTTGACAATCTGAATTTCGCCACCACTAATGACAAAAACGTTTTTGTTATTAAAAATAATTAAAACTTTCAAAAATCAATTATTTCAAAACTCCAGAACTTCAATAATTCATAATAAATATCCCTTTTATCAGAAAAATTCAAACCTTATGTCCTTTCCATAGGAAATTTCATTCTCTACAACTTTGCAGAAGAAAGTTTTTCCAAATTCAAATGAAATTGATGAAATCCACATACAGACGATTTTACAAGCTATAATCAAATTTCAGTCAAGAAATGGGCCCATAAACATGTTTAACATGTTTTAAACAACTTTTGCAACAAAAATATTCTTCCTCCTCATATATTCATATATCCCACATTCATTGTAAAAATATCACTATTATTATATTATTAAAATATAATAATATATTTAAATTAATTGTTTTATCGAGAAAAGATAAAAATCAATTTTTCAACAATTGTTACTTTAAAATTTTTCCATTTATATCCACATAAAATGAATATATTCTTATCATATAAATCAATAATTAATTATTCACAAATAATATTATAGAATCACAATATCGACAACCAGTAGCTCCCGTGAAAGAGGGGCTTTCAATAAGGATTCTCTCATCGGGCGTGCAATTAGGTGACCAAACCTCTCCTTAGACAGAACTTTCTAGACATTGCCAATAATGCTATCTAATAATATTATTCAAATAATATGAATTATTGATTCGATAAAGGAAAATATTGTGTAATGACAATTATTGAAACAAAAATAATATAAAATATCAACGTAGCAATTATTGAATCAATAAAATAAAATATTGAATAGTAATTACTGTAACAATTATTTAGTAGTGCCTTCTTACGTAAGAATCAATAATTGGTGCAATACCGTATGCTACTGTGTTTTAACCACCGGGTATTACAACAGTATTAACGGTAACAACTACGCCGTTATTTATAAACAACTTATATTTGTCATTTTCTTCATCCAATCGCTTTCCGTTATGGGGCCCACACAAGAAATTACTTGTCAGCATTTAATATTCCTCTAACCGTAAGAATATTCCACGACCAAACGAATATTCCCCGACAATAATGAATATTTTATAACCACTTGCTTATTTGAAATATTTACGCATTTTATCCATAACTAACCACATTAATCAAATCAACTCTTACTATTTCAAAATAATAAATAGAGGAAGTTTAATTTTATTTATAATAAGTTGGGGTCTTACAAGGGTCACGATCAGGGCTTCTCTTTGGAATACAAGAATCAGTTAAGGGGCTTCAGATTTTGAATCGATTCTCGCTTGATTTTCCGGATGGAGATAGAATCTCAGTTCGCGTCCTTTGAGATGAGAGAAATAAGAGGGGAGAAAAAAAAGACACAAAATGTTTGAGCGAGGAGAGAGAAATGAGTACAGATGCATTTTTTATAGGTAAGCAGGGTAAGCATAATAAGAGTAAGCACCTGATCCCTACTCTATATATATATATATATATATATATATATATATATATACAAAATATTGATAACTGAAAATATTTACAAAACTAAAATTTAAATTGACTTACAAATTTAATCAGAACATTAGAAGAAGAAGAAGAAGAAGAAGAAAGAAGAAGAAGAAGAAGAAGAAGAAGAAGAAGAAGAAGAGGGGTTGAGAGAGGCTAACTGCGGTGGAGGGTAAAGATTAGTCTGAGAAGGAACTCAGAGTCTTTTCAAGTCTGCCTCACTAACTAAGTTCAACTTCCTTTTATAGAATAAGGAAAGAACTATTACAAATTCACTATTACATTAAGTACATGATTACAGACAAGATTTACTATTGATGAACAATGAAACAGTGCTGACTTTTTTACTATTCATGGACGCGTCTGGCAACTTTTGGAGAAGTGGCCAAAACTTTTGACTTGGAGGATGCTTTCGGTGGAAAAGCAGGAACATACTCCAGTGGTAGAAGAATGCTTTCGGCTGAAGGGCATCATTAGGCCGACTAGCTACAGGAGCAGGTGCAAGTGGCTGGAATGTGACTGGGATGTCAGGCAAATGGGTCCTGAGCATCTTGCAAGTTGATGGTGCCATATGGAACATCATCATCATAATGACTGGTAGAAGCATTCTGGGAAGAAGATGAAGAACCTGCAGAGGCTTCTTCATGAAATTCATCAATTCTTTTATTTAATGCTTGAGCAATTAATTTTAATTCTTTACTGGAACAGTTCTTAAAATCAAAAATGTCACGAGAACAAGACGAACCAGTAGGACTGACTCTAGACTCTTTCGGTTTTAACTCTTTTATTTGACTAGAAGGCTCTTTGGATGAAACTGGAAGAACCTTAAGAGGAATAGTGGGAAATTCTAACTGAACTTGACCAACAATCCTATTAACATCAAACTTATCCCACCATTTGATGAAGAATTAATGGGAGAGAAGGGGAAATGGTTCTGTTAGGTTTGGAATATTTATGTGCGCAATCAAATTGCATAAATTAGCGGAAGTGTGTAAAAATCAGAGTTTAAAAAAAAATTACAAACCATATACCCGGATCATCCTTTATGCATAATTATTAATTAAACAAAAAGATAAAGAATAAAATCATACCCTTGAAGATCGAGCTTCCTCGTACAAGTTCACCTCCAAATCCTTTTAGCATTCAACTTGAATCCACCGGGGTTTTGTTCCTTCCTTTGATCAACGTTAGCCACCCATATGTTTGGCCTCTAGAGGTGATCCACCAAGGAAAAATAAAGAATTTAAGAAGATGGTGTATTTGGCTCAAACCCTAGTTTTCTATCTCTATAGAAAAGGGTACTCTCCAACAAATTGGAATTATGTCGTATGTTAAAAAAGTCAACAACCCTTACCACCCATAATAAGACTCCTCTTATTTATAGATGTGGGCAACCCATCTTAATCATTAAGGAATTGGGTTTTATTTAATTAATTAAATTCTTTTAATTAATTAAGCTCCCTAATCTTATTAGGGATAATTAATTAAACTCCTTTAACTAATTTTCCTTCCTAATCCAATTAGGAATAAATGAGAGTACTTATATTAAATTAATTCCTAAACTCTTTTAGAAATTAAAATAATAATAATTGTAATAATATTAATAAGACTCTCTTATTAATTTATATTTAATATTTCTAAAATATTAAATAATAATATTAAGCTATTTAATTTATTCTATCACCATAGATTAAATTAAATATACATAACATATTATTACGATTATGCCATTAGCTTCTTAAATAATTATTCTTCCTTTTATGGTGTGACCCTTTAGGTTCTCCATATTAAACCGATTGTGAATAAATCAATTAGAATAATTTTAATCTTATTTAAATAAATAAATTAAACAATTAATTTATTTAAATAAATAATATTTATTCTACAATAGGGATAAGCCTCCCTAGCGATCAATCGACTTTTCGGATAATATAGATTTCAACATTAATCATAAAAGAACCTTTGAGTAAATAGTTACCGTGCAATTCAATCTTTCCACCATACAATGTCCCAATTAAATATAAGACATGGAATTATCATCAAGTCTTATTTTATTTAATTATATGTATTTCGATCCTTAAACGCATGACTCAAATAATGCAAATTAGAAACTCCTTTCTAATTTCATTCTCGCCGCCAAGGACTACTTTGGGTTGTCATTTATCGAATCACATAGGACATTTCTCTTCTTTTTATAGAAGTGGTAGATTCTTTATTGATCATACATTATCTCCATGTACAACTTATTATACCCAAGCATACCCTTTGATATACCCTAAGGGTCTTAAGGAATAAGTCAAAGTATAACTCATCATACACAAGATACTATGATGATCTCAAGTCCAAGGATTACTTGTACTACTATCACTACAGAATTCCTATTGACAGCAAATAAAACTCCATTAGGTATTCAGCGAGCCACATTCAATTGAACTTATTCTCTAATAAGCACCTACATACTTGCTTTAGTGTCTCCACACAAATGATCATGAGATCAATCATCCTCATCCAATGAGCAAGCAACGTATTTACCAATCTATCCGGATTTACTAATCCCCAATTTAGTAATCCAACGATTGGGAACTATTTTAGTTTTTAAGCTTTCTAAGAATTTAGATCTCATTAGAATGATCATCATCATTATTCTAAAAGCATTGCTTAAAACTATGGGTTTATCACATATTATTAAACAGCATCATGTAGATAATTAAAAGCCTTTAATAAATTAATACTTTTTATTAATAAATGAATAAGATTGTTAAAAAGTATATGCTTTATCATCAAACATGATTGGCTTGTGTGCATACTACTTTCAGGTTCAACTGTGGAACAAGCTACCACAAAATTGAATTCTTGACCATGAGGATCGGTTACTTTAGTTGGGGTTTTAATGTCATACTGCCATTTAAGAATCCAAGGAATCTTATATTTACTAACAAATTAAAGAATGATAGGGACGCCATCATACTTTGGATTGTGTTTACTGTGGTTGCAAAAATGACTAAGTTGAACTTTCAAAGGTTCAGGAAGGAGGTCATAAGTGCAACCAAACCTTGTCCACCAGTGAGAGAACCAATAAGGGAACTGGCTTTTGAACTTATGATCGAACTAAAAAAACCATGAATGACTATTTGACTCATTTTGAAAAAGGAAAACTCTATACCAGGCTTCTATATAATCATAATAACAATAAGAGTTATTTTGATTAGAAAGCTGCATAAGATCAGAAGGATGTTTTCCCCACTCAGACATTAGAATGAACTGGTTAATGTATAATGAATGATAAAGTACTTTGGATTTATCATTATTAGCATAAATGGGTTTAATAAAGATTGACATGGTTTCAATAAGAATATCCTTATAATACACAAAGGATTTATAAGGAGCCAGGGGTTAGAAATGCCATCCAGAAGAAAAGAACTGGGCAACCAATTTGACTGGGTCATCTTTAGGTTTTATATGGGGTTCAATATGAAACAATTGAGTGGTACATCTAAGCATGTACTCAGAAGAAGGATGACTGGGTTTGAAACGGAGGCCTTTGACTGATTGGAAAAAGGGTCAACTGGGACTTGGACACTAGCTAAGGTTGAACTGTATGGCTTGGGTATTGTACCAAGACTGGTAAATTTGTTAGTGGTTTGATAAACTGGGTTAACTGGGTGAGGAACCAAGGTTCCTTTTGGTTGATTACTTGGACCAGTAGGGCGACCCAGAACACGAGAGGATGATGCTCCTGGACACTCATGATGGTTGGACAGTACCTGTATTAATAAATTCCCGAGTGAGAAACAATATTACTCTTAGGCATTTTATCGAGCACGTTATATGCACGCATTAACTTATCTCAACTCTTGATCTTAAATGGTTAATTATGCATAGAATATGATAACACATATCTATACTCATTACATATGTCAAAACATATTTTTAATCATCAAAATATACCATCACCCAAAATCTTAATTCAAACAGAATTATAAAACTCATCTTCACAATTTCTTTAACAAAACGTTATTTTCGTTTTTAACGTAACTCCTTCGTTACATGTCCGTTTTTGTTCCTTCTTATATAGAATTAACCCTTACTCAGTGTACTACAACCTCATCTAGGCCTTAATGTCAGACCCTTATCCATCTAAACTAGATTTTGCAATTCATCAACTAGTCTAGAAAATATCATTTTATGGACAACCTTACTAAACAATTTATTTTGAAAATGATCCGATCCATAAAATGGCTCAATCTCGCGAATCTAGCTATTAAACTTCCATATCTACAACTTTGCAATTTAAAGTTTCTTCAGATTCAAAACACACGAATTTATATGAAATTTTCAAAGTCAGAAACCATAACAGTTTTGATTTTCTAGGCAGATTGTTTTCCCTTCGGACCAGCCTTACTAAAACAGACACTGCAATAAATTTACAAAGAGTTTTCATGTGATTCCACTTTCAGAATATAGCTTACTTCCATAGCTTCGATTTGATATAAGGCTCACTTTCTAACTCATTATACCCAAAGTGGTATGAATTTCACAAGATTTGTCCACAATTACTCAAAACCTACAAATTTTGTTCTTCAAATTTTCTTTCCATTTCATTTTCTTTCATGAATCCTCTTGTTTGATTCTTGATAATCCAAGATTAAACCAATACAAACAAGATTAAGCATGATCTACTACCCAAGAACATAAATCTACCCAAAAAAATCAAAGATTAAATAAGAGTTCAGAAGTTACCTTCTTCTTCTTCTTCTTCTAGCTCATCTCAATTCCTCTATTTCTCTCTATCTCTCTCAATTTCTCTATTTCTCTCTTCCACCAAGACTCTTGCTATAAAAAAAACTCTAGGATTTCTTCTTGTGTAACTCCTCATTTGGGTAATAGTTATGTTAATAATTAATATAATAGTAACCCCCACTAATAACATAAGGCTTATGTTACAAAACTCTTACATGCATAACCAATATCACATTAAGCCATCTTAGTAGCATAACCTCACTTTTCCATCATTAGTTAAGCAATCCAATGGTTAGACTATTCATTATATACTATTATTACTTTACTATAAATGACATATAACATATTTCTAATGTCACACTTAAATAATTACTTATTTTAGTAATAAACTCAATTAAACCTTACTACTAATAATTCCTATTTAACCAAAATAATTGCAATTTTATTTAACTCATTATAAACCTTCTAATTTAATTATTTAATTAAATTAGAATATTTCCATAACATTAAAGTAATAAAATACACATCAATTGAAGAATTATTTAACATACCCTTAATTAATAAAATCACACTTAAATAATTTAATGTTATTTTATTAGTAAAATCAATTAAACTTTAATAATAAAATGCACATTAATCATAAAATTATCTATCAAATTATAACGCTTAATTTAATTAAGCCATAACAACCAACATCAAATATTTATTATTCAATAAATAAATCAAATAAATATTTTAATATACGAATATACGAGTACAATCAACTTTAATTGATAAAGTTAAAAGTCACTCAAGCTACACACCCGAATCTGATGAATGTGAAGAAGAAGGTTCAAGAGGGCGTTATTTATAAGACCCCAACTTTTATGAGTAAAGAATAATTTTCTTGAAATATCTTTTTCAAATATTATGGTGTGGATTTGATATAATGTTATAGTTGTGGGTAATATTTACAAATTTTGCAATGTAAGCAAGTGGTTATATAATATTCGATTGGTCGGGGAATATTCGTTTTAACAGGGAATATTCTTACGACGACACAATCATTGGTGGAGCCCACAACGGAAGTATTGTTGTAGTAAGAAAATGACAGAATTATCTTTTATTAAAAATAACAGCGGAAGTGTTACTGTTAAAACTGTTGAACTACCCGATAGTAAAAGTACAGTAATACACGTGGTTGCATAGTAGCACACAATATTGATTATTGATGCTTACGTGAGAAGTCACTCAGTTATACTCAATTATTGCTACAGTAATTGCTGCATCATATCTATCATATTATTGATTCAATTATTGTCACAGTATCATCTGCATTATATGATATATTATTATATCAATAATTGAGACGACAAAGTTATTCATATTATTAAATTGCAATATTTACAATGTTTAGAAGTTCTGTCAATGAGAGGTTTGGTCATCTAATTACGCGCTAATAAGAAGAAATCCTTATCAGAAAGCCCCCTCTTTCCTGGGAATGACCTGGTTGTTAAATATTGTAAGTTATAATATTAATGATGAATAAGTTCGTGTTGATTAAAGATGAAATTGATAGCTCCATTGTGATGTAATTATAAGTGTTAGTGGATATCGACATTTATTTCGATATTAATTGATGTCTGCAAGTTATACTTACCAGTCGGGTAGTTAATCGGATAAATGAGCAATTAATTGCTATTAATTCACATGATTATAACTATTTGTTCACATGTGTGTACTATTGATTCACATTCTTGTACTATTAGGGGAGTTGGTGCAAGATTGATAATACTTGCATGACTAAGTTAAAAATAGAGGTATAGACGAAGGTACTATACTGTAATTCGTATTTTCACATTATTATAACTATTGATTCACATCGTTGAACTATTGATTCACATTATTTACTATTAGGGGAGGTAGTGCAAGTTTGATAATACTTGCAAGACTTAATTAAAAATGAAAGAAAAGTTGAAGGTATCTGTACTGTAATATTTCGAGCCCCAAAACGTGCAATTATCGAAACTATATTTTCCTATAAATAGAAGCTCATTCTTCCTTCATTTTTCACCAATTCACTAAAGCTTTAGAGCAATTATTATAGAGAGAAATTATAGAGAGAAAGAAGAAGAGAAGTCTGCTACCTCACTATTCCAATATCCAGTTTCTTCTAAGGTAAGGGGTATTATTTCTTTCGTATTCATGAAGAGAGCTTCTGTTATTCCATTCTTTATTATTATGTTGGAATAACCTGTCTATGCGAAGTACCGCATACATGGTGAAATTCTTCTGTTATTCCATTCTTTATTATTACATTTGGAATATCACATGCATGCGTAAGGATTACGCTAGACCTGGTTCGATTTCTTTATTATTCATTGGAATAACTCGTCTGCATCTTGATTCATCGCATGCATGGTAAATTCTTTGTTATTCTATTCTTTATTATTCTGTTGGAATATCCTGTCTGTGCAAATTACACTAGACCTGGTTCCATTCTTTATTATTTTATTGGAATAACCTGTCTGTGCGGTCTATCGCATGCATGGTGAATTCTTTGTTATTCCATTCTTTATTATTCTGTTGGAATATCCTGTCTATACGGATTACGCTAGACCTGGTTCCATTCTTTATTATTCTATTGGAATAACCTGTCTATGTGGATTATCACATGCATGGTGAATGATCCTTCGTATTCATTCCTTATTAAATTGTGGAAATGATCTGTATACGTGGATTACCGCATTGTGGATGAAAATCCATTTGCAGTTTCATATATTCTATGATACTCATTTGGTTAAAGTTTTGGCTTCTATACTCCATGAAATTAGTAGAATATCCTGGATATTTTTGCTACATCCGGTAACTTTTCATGGAAATATTCTTTTGAGCATTCTTGAATTTTACTCCACAAAGCAGTATCATGTTGGCAATTTGGACGTAATTGATTTCAAGA
This sequence comes from Panax quinquefolius, assembly GCA_020205615.1. Lineage (NCBI taxonomy): Eukaryota > Viridiplantae > Streptophyta > Magnoliopsida > Apiales > Araliaceae > Panax > Panax quinquefolius. The sequence goes on from CM035159.1 coordinate 56,895,517, forward strand.
TAATTTAACTTATAAATCTTTAAAATTTATTCTTGAAATTGTTTTATTGAATTATTATGTCATTGTCATCATCCTCATGCTTATATTGTGATGAAAGTCATCTTTAGCTTACGTGCATAGATGGACTTGGTATGATTATGACCATGGATTATTCGGTATAATCATGACCTGTAAAGTTATAAATGATGTGGTAAAAGTCCTCAGTAGCCTATAGTGCTTTGATGGACAGATTTTGGTATGATTATGAATAAATTATGATTAAGATAATGCAGAATAAATTATCATTAGTCTTCAACAATGTTAAACTGATAGAATATAATAGACATCAAGTTTAATTGCAGCGGAACAAGCAATCCATTAAAAGAGTCAAGTAGAAACAAAATCTACTATCTTTTATGATTTAAAAGGTTTTTCATCACTTTTATCGTTGGGACTCAGCTAAAAAAATAATCCACATCATCCCTGCACTACGGCCAAGGATATTCATTAGGGTCACGACCACAAATTATCCATGCACTACGGGCCAAGGATATTCGTGTATTCATCAATGGTCATGATCATGCCAACAACTGTCCATCAATGCACAACGGGCCAACGAGGACTTTTACCACATCATTTGTAACATTACGATCATGATTACACCGAATAATCCCTGGTCATAATCATACCAAGTCCATCCATGCACTACAGGCCACAGATGACTTTCAAAAAAATATAAACATGAGGATGATGACAATGATATAAGAATTCAATAAAACAAGTTCAAGAATTAATTTATTCAGGAACTAATAAATCCAAATTGTCAACATGATACTTCTTTGTAGAGTAAAATTCAAGAATGCTCAGAAGAATATTTCAATGAAAAGATCTTTGGATGAAGCCTTAAATATAAAGGATATTCCACTAATTTCATGGAGTATAGAAGTCAAAACTTTAACCAACCGAGTATAATAAAGAATGGAATAACAAAAGAAATCACCATGCATGCGGTATGCAGATATGACAAAGTTATTCCAATAGAATAATAAATAACGAAACTAAGTCAAAGTCAAAGAAATTAATAATCATACGATGTTCCCACATAATAATAAAGGCGAAACCAGTCCCGCGTAGAAATGCATGTATATGATATTCCAATGAATAATAAAGACGGAACCAGTCCCACAGAAACGCATCTGAGACGGGATATTCCAAATGAATAATAAAGAATGGAATAATGTAAGAATTTCACCAAGTATAGGGTAGCTTGGCGTATATAGGTTATTCCAATGTAATAATAAAGAATGGAATAATGAAGCTCTCTTCATGAATACAAAAGATATAATACCCTTACCATAGAATAAAGTCGATAATCTTTGGAATAGAAATGTAGCACTTCTCTTCTTCTTTCTCTATAATTTCTCTCTATAATAAATGCTCTATAGCTTTGGTGAATTGGTGAGAAATGAAGGAAGAATGAGCTTCTATTTATAGAAAAATATAGTTTCGATAATTACACGTTTTGGGGCTCGAAAAATTACAGTACAAGACCTCCAACTTTTCTTTCATTTTTAATTTAGTCTTGCAAGTATTATCAAACTTGCACCACCTCCCCTAATAGTAAATAATGTGAATCAATAGTTATAATCATGTGAAAATACAAAATACAGTATAGTACCTCCATCTATACCTCCCTTTTTAACTTAGTCATGCAAGTATTATCAATCTTACACCAACTCCCCTAATAGTAAGTGAATGTGACTCAATAGTCCACACATGTGAATAAATAGTTATATAAGCATGTGAATTAGTAGCAATTAATTGCTCATTTATCCGATAAATTACCCGATTTATTAATAAAACCCTCAGGCATCAATTATTATCGAAAAAGATGTCGATTTCAACTAAAACCAATAATCCCAACATAATGGAACTCTCAAATTCATCTTTAATCAACATGAACTTATTCATTATTAATATCATAACTCACAATATTTAACAACCAAGTCGTTCCCCGAAAAGAGGGCACTTTCCAATAAGGATTTCTCCCTATTGGCGCGAAATTAGGTGACCAAACCTCTCATTGGCAGAACTTCTAGACATTGTAAATTTTGCAATTTAATAATATGAATAACTTTGTCGTCTCAATTTTTGATTTAATAATATATCATATAATGCAGATGATACTGTGACAATAATCGAATCAATAATATGAGAGATATGATGCAACAATTACTGTAGCAATAATTGAGTATAACTGAATGACTTCTCACGTAAGCATCAATAATCAATACCGTGTGCTACTATGCAACCACGCGTAATACTGTACTTTTACTACCGAGTAGATCAACAGTATTAACGGTAAAACTTCCGCCGTTATTTTTATAAAAATATTTTTGTCGTTTTCTCAATCCGAGAATAATTCTATTGTGGGGTCCACCAATGATTGCACCGTTGAACGAATATTCCCTGCTAAAATGAATATTCCCCGACCAATCGAATATATTATAACAACTTGTATACTTTGCAGAATTTATAAATACAACCCACAACTATAACATTATAACAAAATCATTCCATAATATTCAAAAATGATAATTATAGAAAAATCATCTTTATTCATAAAAGTTGGGGTCTTACAACCTCCCCTTCCTATGAAATTTCACCCTCGAAATTAGGGTATGTACCTGGTATGTGAAACCCCCAAAAATAGGTCCACCCAACCCATTCTGAGTCACCAGATATCACTCTATAAAAATTAAATACAACTTCATTTATACAACTGTTAAACTGTCGTGCAGAGTACGACAACAGATAAGCTGTGAGTTTCAATACAAATGTATATAACTCTCATGGTGCCTCGACCACAACCTTACAATGGTACGTTACATAAAAGTACAGTCTATAACTGTTTTAGAAATTAAAATCTTTGGGAAGCTCTCAAGGAAACCTTCGTACATGGGAGGCCATGAATCTAAATTATGATAGATATCATATGTCCAGAGAATTATCCTTGGTTGATCCAATAGATCCCAAAGAAAAACGAGAAGAATACTATCATGTTCCTTCCAATGATGAGTCTTCTCTTGACATATAATTATCTCAGTTATCTCCAAGTGAGAATTATATTTCAAATATACTCCAAGATCATATAGGTAGTGCTCGTAGATATACTCAGCAAGTGGATGTGCACAACCCTTTATTATGATAACACGAGATTGTATGTCATTCGACATCTTGTATGATAGTGGAAAAACACCCTTTCAAAGTTGGGTTCTCATCAACCTATTGTTGTTCACTAAAATTAATTATTAAGTGACGTATAAAATACGACACTCACATCTTAGGTCCTCCATGCAATTATATATTTCATGTCATACCATTTTATAATGTATTGAGAAACTTCAACAGTCTCGAACCATCTCACTATTTCCTTGTTATCCCCGCTCGACCCAGCTACACTCTTATTACCTGAAAGGAATTGTGAAGCAAAAGGGTGAGCACAACTAGCCCAGTAAAGAATATCATAACTAAAGATAATTAAATTATCAATACCCTTCATCAGTAATAAATCAAAGATTTAGAACATATGGTAGATGATAAAACTTTTCAACCATAGTTGTAGCGGAACGAGCAATCCATTAGAAGAGTCAAATAGACCATCAGGTCTATTATCTCCTCCATGTTAAAAGTCCACCAATAATATTTTATCCCTGTAACATCAATCAACAATTCCTGTCCACAATCATATGAATAACTCATAATCATAATTGTTATTCTGAATTCCTTTTCGCACCCAGGACGAAGATAATTTACATCACCTATCTTCACCGAAACATCAAAATCATGGTTATACCAAATCACAATTCCTGCTCATAATCATACTAATAAATTCATCTTTGCACTACGGCCAAAGATATACAACTGTATAACCAACAATCAAAAATTCATCTTTGAACTACAGGCCAGAGATATACAACCGTAAAACCAATAATGCTGAGACTCAGCTTAATAGTATCATGACCGCGAATTATCCATGCACTACGGGCCAAGGATATTCGTGTTTTCCATTACAGTCATGATTATACCGAATAATCCCTGGTCATAATCATACCAAGTCCATCTATGCACTACGGGTCAAAGATGACTTTTACCACATCATTTATAACATTACGGTCATGATTATACCAAATAATCCCTGGTAATAATCATACCAAGTCCATCTATGCACTACAGGCCATAGATGACTTTCAACACAACACAGGTGTGAGAATGATGACAATGATATAAGCATTAATCAAACGAAAACAAGGATAAATATTAAAGAATTTAAATTTATCCAAATATTATCAATCACTTAATAAACTCATAATCTAATATTATTAATATTATAACAATATTTTAATCACTTCTTAAACTTATAAACAATTTATTTCAATTGTTTACACTTTACAAAATAATGCATTTAATCATTCAAAAATAACATACTCATAAGATTTCATCACCAATGATCAAATCTCTCATCAAAAATCTGCATATACCCTATATAGGATTCCCAAGCCAAAAAATCCTATTTTCCAACTTTGTTACTTCACATAATATATTTAACTCATTTACTCATAACTAGATCATTTTCATGAAAAATACCAAATCATTCCCAAAAATATTTCTTTTCTGAGATTTAGCATAATATAGTCCCATATTGAACATATATTTTTCTCGAAATTTTTAAAATTCATTTACTATTTTTCAAAAATTAATTTCTAATTAATTCCTTAAGAAATTAGCTACCTCAAGTTTAACTCCAGAAATTCCCATATCTTGGCAGGATCTTACGCATGTTAACGTGATCTTCCAGTTTAAATTTCGTGGTCATCGAAGTTATAGAACTTCGGTTATAGCGTTTTCCGTCAGAAAAATCTAAATATTGAAATGGTCATAACTTGCTCATTTTAAGTAGGAATGAGCTCATTTTTGGACAGGAGGTACTTTATAACATATACTTTCATGTCCCAAAAGGCCTAAATTTTTCACACAAATTAAGTGGCTGAAAATGCCCTTTTAATATTCTGGACAATAGCTTTTTAAGCATTTCCAGATTTTTCATCCTTCACTAAAATCATTCCATGCAAAAATCTGTAAATCCTTTTTAAGTGATTCCACTTGGATAAGTTAGAAAACTCATAGATCTAACTCTAGGACTTGACCACACTCAAAAATTCGAAATATAATAGGAGATATGGTTAATTGAATTTCATGTTCCATTTTCACCAAAATCTGATTTTTCAACTCTTTGTGATTTCCAAGAAACTTTCATGTTTTCACATAATAACCAACATAACTCATTATAACACTTACTAATACTATATATGCCCATGTTTTTCATCAGTCCAATGCTTTTATTATGACTTTCATCATAATCCACGTAAACAGATCATTTCTATAATTTAACAAGGAATGAATATAAAGGATACTTCACCATGCATGTGGTAATCCACATAGATTAAAAGTTATTCCAATGTAATAATAAAAATGGAATAATGTAAGAATTCACCATGCATGCGATAGACCTTGCATGCATGTTATTCTCAATGTAATAAAAAATAATAGAACCAGTCCAAAGTAAACGCACGCATGTGATAGGATATGTATCAATGAATAAAAAATAATGGAAATCGGTCCGGTCCCAAGATAAAGCGCACAAACATGATATTCCGACAGAATAATAAAGAATGGAATAATAGAAGAATTTCACCATGTATGTGGTACTTCGCATAAACAGGTTATTCCATCATAATAATGAAAAATGGAATAATAGAAGAATTTCACCACGTATGCGGTACTTTGCATAAACAGGTTATTCCAACAGAATAATAAGGGATGGAATAACAATAGCACCCTTCATGAATACGAAAGAAATAATACCCCTTACCTTAGAAAGAAACTGAATACTGGAATAGTGAGGTAGCAGACTTCTCTTCTTTTTTCTCTCTATAATTTCTCTCTATAATAATGGCTCTTAAAGCTTTAGTGAGTTGGTGAGAAATGAAGGAAGAATGAGCTTCTATTTATAGGAAAACATAGTTTCGATAATTACACATTTTGGGGCTCGAAAAATTACAGTACAATACCTCCAACTTTTCTTTCATTTTTAATTTAGTCCTGCAAGTATTATCAAACTTGCACCACCTCCCCTAATAGTAAATAATGTGATTCAATAGTTTATTCATGTGAATAAATAGTTATAATCATGTGAAAATATAAATTACAGTATAGTACCTCCATCTATACCTCCATCTTTAATTTAATCATGCAAGTATTCTAAATCTTGCACCAACTCTCCTAATAGTATAAGAATGTGATTCAATAGTACACATATGTGAACAAATAGTTATATAAGCATGTGAACTTGTAGCAATTAATTGTTCATTTATCTGATAAATTCCCCGATTTATCAATATAACCCTTAAACATCAATTATCATCGGAATAGATGTCGATTTCCACTAACACTAATAATCCCAACACAATGGAACTATCAAATTCAACTTTAATCAACACAAACTTATTCATCATTAATATTATAACTCACAATATTTAACAACCAGGTCGTTCCCAGGAAAGAGGGGGCTTTCCGATAAGGATTTCTCTTTATTGGCGCGCAATTAGGTGACCAAACCTCTACTTGACAAAAGTTCTAGATATTGTAAATATTTTAATTTAATAATATGAATAAATTTGTCGTCAAAATTATTGATTTAATAATAGAACATATTATACAAAAGATACTGTGACAATAATTGAATCAATAATATGAGAGATATGATGCAGCAATTACTGTAGCAATAATTGAGTATAACTGAGTGACTTCTCAAATAAGCATCAATAATTGATACCGTGTGCTACTATGCAACCACGCGTATTTTACCTCCGATTATTTTATAACAACTTGTTTACTTTGCAAAATTTTCACATATCACCCTTAACTTTAACCTTTATCAATTTAACAATTTACTAAATAGAATAAATATAAAAAAATTGAATATTTTCATTTCATAAAATTTGGGGTCTCACATGGTATGTCGAAGAGGTAAGGATACCTTTGATTTCATTTCAGATTCTAACTCCTAGGTCATTTCCTCAACATCGTGGTTCCTCCATAAAACTTTGACTTGAGGTATCACCTTTGAGCGTAGAATATGTTCCTTCTTATCCAAGATTTGAACAGGAACCTCTTCATACGTTAAATCTTCCGCTATTTCGTCCAGTTCTAACTCAATAATGTGGTTTGGGTCTTTCACATATTTACGTAATATGGATATATGAAAAATGTTATGAACATGAGACATATTTGGTGGTAAAGCGAGTCTATAGGCTACAGTCCCTACTCGATCGAGGATTAAAAATGGGCCAAGGAATCGAGGATTGAGCTTTCCTCTCTTTCCAAATCTCGTAACTCCTTTCCATGGAGCAACATGTAACAACACATGATCTCCAATATCAAATTCCACGTCTTTTCAATGAAGATCAGCATAACTCTTTTGTCGATCTTGTGAGGTTTTTATACGTTGCTGGATCGTTTGAATCTTTTCCGTAGTCATACGTACCAACTCTAGTCCCAACAATGTTTCTACACCCACCTCATCCCAACATACTGGAGAACGACACTTTCTTCCATACAATGCTTTGAATGGAGCCATGCCAATACTTGCTTGATAACTGTTGTTGTAGGAAAACTCCACCAATGGTAAGAACTTGTCCCAACTTCCCTTGAAGTAAAGGACACAGAGTCTTAATAAATCTTCAAGACTATGAATAGTCCTCTCTGATTGTCCGTCCGTCTGAGGATGATATGCCGAACTAAATCGTAAATTGATGCCCATAGCTTTTTGCAAACTAACCCAAAATCATGAAGTGAATCTTGGGTCATGATCAAAAACTATGGATACTGGCATACCATGCAATCTTACAACCTCGTTTATGTACATACGAGCAAGACGTTCAAGTGTATAAGTTTCTCGTATAGGTAAGAAATGAGCAGACTTGGTCAATCTATCAACAATGACCCAAATTGCATCTAAGCCTTGAGAAACCTTGGGAAGACCAGTAATGAAATCCATGGTAATGTGCTCCCACTTCCATTTTGGAATTTTAAGTGGTTGCAATGGACCTTTTGGTACTTGATGCTCCGCCTTGACTCGTTGATAAGTTAAACACCTTGAGATAAACAGCGCTATCTCCCTCTTCATATTGCCCCACCAAAATGTATGTCAAAGATCATGATACATTTTGGTACTCCCAAGATGGATTACAAATGGTGTGTTGTGCACCTCCATCATGATTTTATACTTTAAATCAGGGTATTCCTTCTTCATCGATTCTTGCTTCCGGCATAGCACCTTCTTGCACTTTCTTCCTCATACGCATCAGCTCTAGGTCTGTAATTTGAGAAGCTTTAACTTTATCGATTAAAGTTGGTTCTACTTGTATATTCGCCATCATCACGTGGGTCCCTGGAGTCTTTATCTCTATCTCCATCCTTTGCAAGTCATACAAAATGGGCCTTTACGTTGACAACATCGCACTCGTACCCGAATATGATCTTCTACTCAATGCGTCAGCTACCACGTTCGCTTTTCCTGGATGGTATTGGATGGTATGATCATAATCTTTCAACAGTTTAAGCCAACATCATTGTCGCATGTTGAGTTCCTTTTGAGTGAAGAAATATTTGAGGCTTTTATGATCCGTAAAGATCTCCACTTTCTCCCCGTACAAGTAATGCCTCCAAATCTTTAGTGCAAAAAAAACGATCACGCTAACTCGGATCACGAGTAGGATAATTCCTCTCATATTCTTTGAGTTGTCACGAGGCATAGGCTATGACTTTCCCATGTTGCATGAGAACACAACCTAACCCTTTGCCCGAAGCATCACTGTAGATGACAAATCCCTCCGAGTCAGATGGTATTATCAGAACAGGTGCTAAAATAAGTCTCCTCTTAAGTTCTTGAAAACTCTTCTCACATTCTTTGTTCCAACCGAATTTTGTATCTTTCTTAGTCAGCTAAGTTAATGGAGTAGTGATTCGAGAAAATCCTTCCACGAATCTCCGATAATAACCAGCTAAGCCGAGAAAGCTACGTACTTCGGTCACTGATTTGGGTTGCTCCTAGCATTGAATAGCTTCAATCTTTGCTGGGTCAACAGATATTCCATGACTTGGTACTACGTGCCCAAGGAATGCTACTTCCTCAAGCCAGAACTCGCATTTTTTCAACTTGGCATAAAGCTTATATTCACGAAGCTTTTCGAGTATCAGCCTCAAGTGTTGCTCATGATCTTCATAGCTTTTGGAATAAATAAGGATGTCATCAATAATGACGACCACAAAGTGATCCAAATACTCCTTGAATACTCGGTTCATCATATCCATGAAGGCAGCAGGAGCATTAGTCAATCCAAAAGACATGACTAAGAATTCATAATGCCCGTACCGAGTTCTAAAAGCCGTCTTTGGAATATCATCAGTTCTAATCTTCAATTGGTGATATCCGGAATGAAGATCAATCTTTGAAAAGAATTTGGTGCCTTGCAACTGGTTAAACAGGTCGTCAATACGTGGCAATGGGTACCTATTTTTGATGGTGACGTGGTTCAACTCCCGATAATCAATATAAAGTCGCATACTCCCGTCTTTCTTTTTCATGAATAGAACAGGAGCACCCCAAGGAGAAGTACTAGGACGAATGAAACCAATGTCTAACAATTCTCGCAATTAGGTCTTTAACTCCTGAAGTTCAATAGGAGCCATTCGATATGGGGCTTTGGAAATAGGTTTTGTACCGGGTTCAAGGTCGATACAAAATTCAATTTCACGCTCTGGAGGTAGGCCAGTAAGTTCTTCAAGGAATACGTTAGGAAATTCATTAACAATAGAAATATCATTCAAAACTGACATATTTTTATTTAGATTCGTGACATGAGCTAAGAAAGCTTGACATCCGTTTTTCAATAAACGAATAGCTTTATGGCTTGAGATGATAGTGATTGATTTTAATGGTTTGGTTGCTTGAATTCGCATAATAGGTTGATTAGGAATATGAAAGCTAACAACCTTAGAAAATAATTAATTTTTGCATGATGAGTAGTTAACCAATCAATCCCTAGAATTACGTCAAATGCAAGTATTTTCAATGAAATAAGATCGACAGGTAATGTGAGGGTACCGATTTGAACTAAACAAGACTTATAAACAGTGGATGTAATGAAGGTTTCTTCCAATGGAGTTTCAACAGATAAGTCAAAGTCCAATTTATCCGGAGTCAAATTTAAACGTTTAGCGCAAGTAGGAGAAATAAAAGAATGGGTATAACCGGTATCAAATAAGGTATATACTTCGCTAGAGTTTATGATAAGCTTACCCGTGATAACCTCGTTCAGGTTCCTTGCTTTCTGGGAGGTCACGACAAACGCTCTCTCTTGAACTACCGGTTTTGTCTTGTCTGGGACGACCTTTGATTCCTCCATCCTAGCTGGACTTGTCTTTGGTGCATGACAAAATCCAGCCAGGTGACCTTCTCTTCCACAATTGTAACATGCTCTGGAGGGCATCACGTAATTTGGACTGATGTGTCCCTCCCCTTCACATTTGAAACATATGATAGGTGGTCGTTCTCCTTCCTTAATGACAGGTGCTGATGTTGACGTCTTTCCATCATTGTTGAATCTCATCTTCTTGAAATGTCCATTCTTATTATTTTGGCCATGATTACCACCGAAGTGGTTACCATTTCTAGCATGTTGATTCCCTCCATGCTTATTATCACCGCTTCGATGACTGTTTTCACTGGTATTATCATTTTGTTGGCTGCTCTCTTTTGGTTGGGTTGACTCATTATCGCGCTCCAATAACTGAGCCCTATTAACAACATCTAAATACAAACACAGTTTATGAGATATAAGATATTGACGTATCTCGGGTTTCAAACCTCTTAGAAACATTCGTGTCATTCTCTCCTCATTATAAACGAAATGGGACGCAAACCGGGACAGCTCGGCAAACTTGGCTTCGTACTGTGACACGATCATGTTTTTTTGTTCCAGTTAAATGAACTCTACCTCTTTCATGTGACGGATACTTTCAGGAAAGTACTTGTCGTTGAACAGTTCTTGGAACCTCTCCCAAGACATCTTCAGTGCGGCAGGTTGAGTACGCTTTACAGATTCCCACCAAAGAATCTCCGCCTGTAATATGAAGGTGGCAAAGGAACCTTTGCTCTCTGAGCATCCCAAGACATCAAATATCTTGTTGATCTGTTTTATCCATGTCTTCGCCTTAAGTGGCTTTGGCTCTCCAAAAAACTCTGGTGATCCCAGCTCCTTGAACTGTTTGGCGGTGACCGTCCGAGAGTTGCCAGTGTTTCCACCTGCATTTTGGATAGGAGCCGCTCTCGCCTGATGTTGCATGAATTGCATGAAGCCTCAGAACATTCCATCATTCATCATTTGGTCAGTGTTGTTGTTTACATGAGGATTGTCTCCTTCTTGATGCACATTGTCCTGGTTATTGATATGTGGAGACTCAACGGTCTCCTGTGCTCCATTGATGTTCTCAACATTCTCGGATGCCATTTTCAAATACTGTTACAAAACAAGGGTTAATTAACATTTCACATATTATCCCTATACTCTGACCGACCAATTAAATACCAAATAAACTTAGGTAGGTCATACTAGCGAAGGAATTCCCTGTCTCTCCCCTCCTAGTTCTTGTCTCACATCTTAGCCAGGATCATATCCCTAAGCTTTGATACTAACTGTGACGCCCCAAAATAGGTATACATCACCTATTCTTGAGTCGCCAAATACATGGTACAAAATACAAATACAATCTTAAATATACAACAAGAGCTGTGAGTTTTAATACAAATATTGTCTTCTAGACAATATCCACTCTCAGAATAAGTCCTCATTACATTTATTATCACACTATTTTATAGAATAGTGAGGACTACTAAGACACCATCTCGGACCGTCACCCGCTTTCCCGACTAGTCCCGCCACGTTCTCATTTCCTCAAGAGAACAAAAGGAAAGAAAGGGTGAGCTCAACTAGCCCAGTAAGAAATATTATGACTAAGATAATGTAGAATAAATTATCATTAGCCTTCAACAATGTTAAACTGATAAAATACAATAGACATCAAGTTTAACTGCAGCGGAACAAGTAATCCATTAAAAGAGTCAAGTAGAGAATAAAATCTACTATCTTTTATGATTTAAAAAAAGTTTTTCATCACTTTTTTATCCCTGAGACCTAGCTTAAAAAACAATCCACATCATCCCTACACTACGGCCAAGGATATTCATTAGGGTCACGACCACAAAATATCCATGCACTACGGGCCAAGGATATTCGTGTATTCATCAATGGTCATGATCATGCCAACAATTGTCCATCAATGCACTACGGGCCAATGAGGACTTTTACCAAATCATTTGTAACATTACGATCATGATTATACCGAATAATCCCTGATCATACTCATACCAAGTCCATCCATGCACTACAGGCCACAGATGACTTTCAAAAAAAATATAAACATGAGGATGATGACAATGATATAAGAATTTAATAAAACAAGTTCAAGAATTAATTTATTCAGGAACTAATAAATCCAAATTGTCAACATGATACTTCTTTGTAGAGTAAAATTCAAGAATGCTCAGAAGAATATTTCCATGAAAAGATACTGGATGAAGCGCAAATATCAAGGATATTCCACTAATTTCATGGAGCATAGAAGTCAAAACTTTAACCAACTGAGTATAATAAAGAATGGAATAACAAAAGAAATCACAATGCATGTGGTACTTCGCATAGACAAGTTATTCCAACAGAATAATAAATAATGGAACCAAGTCAGGCGAAATTCGCACCGACAGGATGTTCCAACCAAATAATAAAGAGGGAACCAGTTCTTGCGTAAAATGCACAGACAGGATATTCCAACATAATAATAAAGTCTGAACCAGGTCCGACGTAAAATGCACAAACAGGATATTCCAACAGAATAATAAAGAATGGAATAACAAAAGAATTTCACCAAGTATAGGGTAGCTCTGGCGTGATAAAAGTTATTCCAACAGAATAATAAAGAATGGAATAATAGAAGTTCTCTTCATGAATACAAAAGAAATAATACCCCTTACCATAGAATAAAGCTGGATACTGGAATAGAAATGTAGCAGACTTTTCTTCTTCTTTCTATTTATAATTTCTCTCTATAATAAATGCTCTATTGCTTTGGTGAACTGGTGAGAAATGAAGGAAGTATGAGCTTCTATTTATAGAAAAATATAGTTTCGATAATTTCACGTTTTGGGGCTCAAAAAATTACAGTACAAGACCTCCAACTTTTCTTTCATTTTTAATTTAGTCCTGCAAGTATTATCAAACTTACACCACCTCCCCTAATAGTAAATAATGTGAATCAATAGTTCAATCATGTGAATCAATAGTTATAATCATGTGAAAATATGAAATACAGTATAGTACCTCCATCTATACCTCCTTTTTTAACTTAGTCATGCAAGTATTATCAATCTTGCACCAACTCCCCTAATAGTAAGTGAATGTGACTCAATAGTACACACATGTGAATAAATAGTTATATAAGCATGTGAATTAGTAGCAATTAATTGCTCATTTATCCGATAAATTACCCGATTTATCAATATAACCCCCAGACATCAATTATCATTGAAAAAGATGTCGATTTCAACTAACACCAATAATCCCAACATAATGGAACTATCAAATTCATCTTTAATCAACACGAACTTATTCATTATTAATTTCATAACTCACAATATTTAACAACCAGGTCATTCCCAGGAAAGAGGGGGCTTTCCAATAAGGATTTCTCCCTATTGGCGCACAATTAGGTGACCAAACCTCTCCTTGGCAGAGCTTCTAGACATTTTAAATTTTGTAATTTAATAATATGAATAACTTTGTCGTCTCAATTATTGATTTACTAATATATCATATAATGCAGATGATACTGTGACAATAATCGAATCAATAATATGAGAGATATGATGCAACAATTATCATGAGTAATAATTGAGTATAACTAAATGACTTCTCACGTAAGCATTAATAATCAATACCGTGGTGCTACTATGCAACCACGCCAGACATCGTACTTTTTACTACCGAGTAGTTCAACAAGATAACTGTGAAACTTCCGTCGTTATTTTCATAAAAATATTTTTGTCGTTTTCTCAATCCGACAATAATTCTATTGTGGAGTCCACCAATGATTGCGCCGTTGTACAAATATTCCCTGCTAAAACGAATATTCCCCGACCAATCGAATATAATATAACAACTTGCATACTTTGCAGAATTTATAAATACTACCCACAACTATAACATAATAACAAATCCATTCCATAATATTCAAAAATGATAATTATAGAAAAATCATCTTTATTCATAAAAGTTGGGGTCTTACACGTAGTGCAGGGATGGCTCGATGATGTGGTTTATTTATTAAGCTGAGTCTCAGCGATAAAAATTGATGAAAACATTTTAAATTATAGACGATAGTAGATATCATGCTCTACTTGACTCTTCTAATGGATTGCTTATTTCGCTGTAGTTAAACTTGATGTCTATTGTATTTTATCAGTTTAACATTGTTGAAGACTAATGATAATTTATTCCGCATTATCTTAGTCATAATATTTCTTATTGGGCTAGTTGAGCTCACCCTTTCTTTCTTTCGTTTCTCTTCAGAAATGAGAACGTAGCAAGAGACTAGTAGGGGAAGCGGAGTGACGGTCCAGATGATAACATTAGTAGTCCTCACTATTCATTAAATAGTGTGACAATAAATGTAATGAGGACTCCATTGAGTGTGGATATTGTCTAGATGACAATATTCTTATTAAAACTCTTAGATTATGTTTTGTTGTATTTTACACGACTGTTGTATAATTAAGTTGTATTTGAATTTTGTACCATGTATTTGGTGACTCAAGATGGGTGATGTATACCTATTTTGGGGGTGTCACAGTTGGTATCAAAGGTTAGGGATATGATCCCTGGTTGAGTTGTGAGACAAGAACTAGGAGGGGAAAGACGGGGAATTCCTTCGCTAGTATGACCTACCTAAGTTTATTTGGTATTTAATTTATCGGTCAGAGTATAGGGATAATATGTGATATGTTAATTAACCCTTATTTTGGGGCAGTATTTGAAAATGGCATCCAAAAATGTTGAGATAAAAAATGAAGCACATGAGGCCGTTGAGTCACCACAGATTAATGCCCAAGATAATATGCAACAGGAAGACAATAATCCTCATGTAAACAATAACACCGATGAAATGGTGAATGATGGGATGTTCAGAGGCTTTATGCAATTCATGCAACATCAGGCGAAAGCGGCTCCTGTCCAAAATGCAGGTGGAAACACTTATAACTCTCGGGCGATCACCACTAAGCAGTTCAAGGAGCTGGGACCACCGGAGTTTTTTGGAGAGCCAAAACCACTTAAGGCAGAGACGTGGATAAAGCAGATCAAAAAGATATTTGATGTCTTGGGTTGCTCCGAGGAGCAAAAGGTTCCCTTTGCCACCTTCATGTCATGGCAGAAAGAGGCGATTCTTGGTTGGAATCTGTAAAGCGTACTCAACCTGCCGCACTCAAAATGTCTTGGGAGAAGTTCCAAGAGCTGTTCAATGACAAGTACTTTCCTGAAAGTATTCATCACGTGAAGGAGGTAGAGTTCATCAAGCTTGAGCAAAACAATATGACCGTGGCACAATACGAAGCTAAGTTTGCCGAAGTTGTCTTGCCACGCCCCACTTGGTTGATAATGAGGAGAGAATAACACGGATGTTTCTAAGAGGTTTGAAACCCGAGATACATTAATACCTAATTTCTCACAAATTGTGTTTATATTCAATTATTGTGAATAGGGCTCAGTTATTGGAGCGCGATAATGAGTTAACCCAACCAAGAGAGAGCAACCGACAAGTCGATAATACCAGTGGTAGCAGTCATCAAAGCGGTGACAACAAACGTGGAGGGAATCAACATGCTAGAAATGATAATCACTTTAGTGGTACTCATGGCTATGACAATAAGAGTGGACATTTCAAGAAGAGGAAATTCAACAAGGATGGAAAGACGTCAGCACCAGCACCTATTGTTAAGGAAGGAGAACGACCACCGGTCGTATGTTATAAATGTGGAGGGGAAGGACACATAAGTCCAAACTGCACGATGCAGTCCAAAGCGTGTTATAATTGTGGAAAAGAAGGTCACCTAGCCCAATTTTGTCATGCACCAAAGTCAAGTCAAGCTGGGATGGAGGCATCAAAGGGTGTTCCAGACAAGACAAAATCGGTAGTTCAAGGGAGAGTGTTTGTCGTAACCTCCCAAAAAGCCAGGAATCCGAACAAGGTGATCACGGGTAAGCTAATCATAAACTCAAGCGAAGTTTATACTTTATTTGATACCGACTCTACCCATTCCTTTATTTCTCCAACTTGCGCTCAACGTTTAAATTTGACTCCAGAGAAATTAGACTTTGACTTATCTGTTGAAACTCCGTTGAGAGAAACCTTCATTACATCCATAGTTTATAAGTCTTGTTTGATTCAAATCGGTAACCGCACGTTACCTGTAGATCTTATTTCTTTAAAAATATTTGCATTTGGTGTGATTTTAGGGGTTTATTGGTTAACTACTCATCATGCTAAAATCGATTGTTTTCGTAAGGTTGTTAGCTTTCATATTCCTAACCAACCTATTATGAGAATTCAAGCAACCAAACCACTAGAATCAATCACTATCATATTAAATCATAAAGTTATTCGTGTTAGGTTTTCGTGAAAATCAGAGTAGCAATCAAATTGCAAAACGTAAGCGAGGCGAGATAAAATCGATTTTAAAAATTTTCACAAACCAATTATCCGGATCATCCTTTATGCATATTATTAATTAAACGAAGAATTAAGAAATTATGAAATCATACCCTTGTAGAAACGAGCTTCCTCAGTGCGAGTTCACCTCCTTCTTCATGATCTCCTTGAATCTCGGGTAGATTCCTTCCTTTGATTAATGTAAACCACCCAGTGTGTGGCCTCTATAGGTGATCCACCAAGGAAGAGGAATTTTTCAAGAAGAAGGATTTGGCTCAAACCCTAGTTTTTCCTATCCGAATAAGAAAAGGTGTACTCTCCAACTCTTGGAATTACGTATTCTCATATCTAATATAAGACTCCTCTTATAAAGATATTATATAACCCTATTTTAATTAAAATAAGGTATTATTTATTTAATTAAACTCTTTTAATTAAATGGGCTCCCTAATCCTATTAGGGATAATTAGTTAAACTCCTTTAACTAATTTTCTTTCCTAATCCAATTAGGAATAAATGAGAGTACTAATATTAAATTAATTCCTAAACCTTTTAGAAATTAAAATAATAATAATTATAATAATATTAATAAGACTCCTCTTATTAATTTATATTTAATATTTCTAAAATATTAAATAATAATATTAAGCTATTTAATTTATTCTATCACCATAGATTAAATTAAATATACTTACTATATTATTACAATTATGCCATTAACTTCTTAAATAATTATTCTTCCTTTTATGGTGTGACCCTTTAGGTTCTCCATATTAAACCTAGGTTGTGAATAAATCAATTAGAACAATTCTAATCTCATTTAAATAAATAAATTAAACAAATAATTTATTTAAATAAATAATATTTATTCTACAATAGGGATAAGCCTCCCTAGCGATCAACGACTTTCCGGATAATATAGATTTCAACATTAATCATAAAAGAACCTTTGAGTAAATAGTTACCGCAGACAATTCAATCCTTCCACCATACTATATGTCCCAATTAAATATAAGACATGGAATTCTTGTCCAAGTCTTATTTTATTTAATTATATGTATTTCGATTCCTAAATGAATAACTCCCAATGAATGCAAATTAGAAACTACTTTCTAATTTCATTCCACCTCGCCAAGGATTCACAGGTTGTCATTTATCGAATCACATAGGACATCTCTCCTTTTTACTAGAAGTGGTAGATTCTTTATTGATCATTCATTATCTTCATATATAACTTATTACACCCAAGCATACCCTTTGATATACTCTAAGAGTCTTAAGGAATAAGTCAAAGTGTAATTCATTACATATAAGATACTATGATGATCTCAAGTCTAAGGATCATTTGTACTACTATCACTACAGGAATTCCTATTGACAGGTAAGTAAAACTCCATTAGGTATTCCTTAGCGAGTCACGTTCAGTGAACTTATTCTCTAATAAGCACCTACATACTTGCTTTAGTGTCTCCACACAAATGATCATGAGACCAATCATCCTCATCCAACAAGCAAGTAACGATGTATGTAATCTATCCGGATTCACTAATCCCCTATTTAGTAATCCAATGATTGGGAACTATTTTAGTTTTAAGCTTTCTAAGAATTTAGATCTCATTAGAATGATCATCATCATTATTCTAAAAGCGTTGCTTAAAACTATGGGTTTATCACATATTATTAAAACAAAGACCATGTAGATAATAAATGCCTTTAATAAATAATTCTTTTATTAATAAATAAATAAGATTGATTACACAAGATATGCTTTATCATCATACATGATTGGCTTGTATGCATAATACTTTCAATTCGTTTATTGAAAAAGGGATGTCAAGCTTTCTTAGCCCATGTCACGGATTTAAATAAAGATACGACATATTTGAATGATATTTCTATTGTTAATAAATTTCTTGACGTATTTCCTGAAGAACTTCCTGGCCTACCCCCAGAGCGTGAAATTAAATTTTGTATCGACCTTGAATCCAGTACAAAACCCATTTCCAAAGCCCCATATCGAATGGCTCCTATTGAACTTCAGGAGTTAAAAACCCAACTACAGGAATTGTTAGACATCGGTTTCATTCATCCTAGTACGTCTCCTTGGGGTGCTCATGTTCTATTCGTAAAGAAGAAAGATGGATGCATGCGACTTTGTATTGTATTGAATCATGTCACCATCAAAAATAGGTACCCGTTGCCTCGCATTGATGACATGTTTGATCAGTTGCAAGGAGCCAAATTCTTTTCAAAGATTGATCTTCGTTCCGGATATCACTGATGAGTGAGTTTTATAATCCTACTTGAGTGCGTTTGAGCTTAATCTTTTGGTTGATTTTAAGTATTTGTGTCTATTCATGCATGTTTTATGTTGTTTTGTAGGAATTGGGACAAAAGTTACTTAGATCGACGTTCAGGGTGGCTAGATTCGCGTTTTTTAAACATCATTTTACAATGTCACTTCTTGAGCCAATTTGAGTATTTCTTCGGACATTATTTTGAAAAACTTAAAGAATTAAAGTTGTAGATCTACATCTCTTCTTTTCCGGAACATCTTGAATCATCAAAATTGGAGTTCAGACGAAGAAGTTATGGCCATTTTCCCAAACGATGTCAGAGCAGAAAATTTCCAAAAATGGGGCTAGTGCCGGGGCTTCCAAACCAAGGCTATTTGCAGCAGCGGGAACCGCTTGGGAGCGGTGTTTGTAATATATACCCAATAATTTGAAGTGACTGGGGAAGAGATTGGTAAGGCTTGGACGCGTTTTAGGGTGAATTTTGACACCTTTTTGACTCCAAATTGGATTGGGTTTGTTCCTAAGCTAAAAATTAGACTTGTAAGCTATAAATACATGATGTAAGGCATAAAATAAAGAGAGAATACATAGATTAGATTAGAGATACACTCCATCAGATTTGAATATAACCCTAGTTCTTATTAGTTTTGGAGATTGAAGCAACTTAGAGACCATTGAAGAAGAAGAGCAGGAGCTTTAGGAAGATGGAGATTTATTGACAACAGATTTATTCTTCACTCTAATCTTACTTTTATCTTTTAATGTCTATTCAATTGTGGATTCTTGGTTTTAATTCATTAATTATGAACAAACTCTTTTATTAAGATTTCAATTGAACCTTTTATGTCTATAAATTAGTTATTCAATGTATTCCAATTATTTGTGTCAAATTAAATTGTTTATCTTGTCTTGAGCCTATTGATTAATTATCTGATCAGTAATTACCTTGTTACTCTAGAAGGAATTGAAAGAGGAGATCTAGGGTTAGAACTGGGCACGATAACATGTGACTTAGTTATTTGCATGGTGAATAATAAAGTTTGTGAATTAAATGGAAATATCTTTTCACCGCATGTAACACATAAGAAATTGGAATTGATGGAGTTTAATTCAATTGTTTTGTATAGGAATATAGCAAGATTAATCTGGATTAAATAAAAGTCATTTGATCACTTGGAAAAGGACTTTTGGCATTTGAGAATTCCTGTTAACAATTTAGTAGGCATAATAATTGGGATAATTGGATAATTGATTTATAGTTCATAATTGGGGATATTGAAGTCTTAATCTTTATTTATTTGAATTCATTTATAAAGCAATTCGGTTTAATTAGTTAATTTAGTTTTCTTAATTAGAAAAATCACAATTTGCAGTTGTTTAAATAAAATTGATTTAGTTAAGAGTTAGTACTTGGTAATTTTTATTAAATAATTTCTCGTGGGAACGATACTCTACTTTCACTTTATTACTTGTTGACGTGTATACTTGCGTATTCATTGATTGATTGAAATCGATCAACAAATTTTTGGCCGCTGTTCTTTGGGAATTAATTTAATAATTTTTTACCAATATTAATTTCAATCAAATTAGTCTTAATTTAAACATTTTTATTTTTATTTTTAATTCTCTTCCTATATTCCTCTCTTTTCAGGTACCATGGATGACTTTGCGTATCAATGGCCATACACGAACATGACTCAACCAAGGGAAACAAGGATTGATGGACTTAATACATCTTCTATAGAGCCAATACAAATTGAGGTAACTTCGAAGACGTTGGAGGTTATCGCAGCCCAACGGAGTCGAAGGATGGCAAGAATGACTCAGCCAAGGGGAGCGGAGATTGACAGACTCGCGACACTTTCTGCATTGTCAGCATAGTTTGAGACAATTTCGAGGAGGTTAAACGCTTTTGAAGCTCAACGTCTTCAAAGTGTGGCGGTTACTTGTGATTATTGTGCTAGAAATCATATGAGTCATCAGTGCGCCATCAGTTTCGAGCCGGTACAATATGGTGGTAATTACACCAATAATTATGTCTATCCTAACAACTATTATCAGGATTGAGGGTATCACTCGAATTTTTAATGGGGCCATACTCATCAAGATCAATTTTATGCTCCAAGTCCAACATACCCACCGGATTTCTCGTGTCCACCTCCACTACAACAGGAAGAACATTCAAATTTGGAGGAAACTTTGTCCAAGTACCTAGCTTCATATGAGGAGAGGAGGATTAATCAAGAGATATGGAGTCAAAATTTGATGAACCAAATGGAACAACTAACCAATGCCTCGAACATTTGTCCTCAATACACTTGGCTCTATGACATGGATGCCGAGACTAATGCTGAGCCCGAACCAAATCTGCAACCGGATGTGCCAAATGATATAGATGTTGAAAGAGAAGAAAGGCTTGGGGACCAAGAAAAGGAGATCAAAGAAGATCTAACATTGAGTACCAACGAAGATGAGCCAATTTTGATAGTGTCCCATGTACCTTCTCCACCAAAGTTCAAGAATCTGAGCAGTTTTGCAAAACCATGCCCAATTAAGCGGTCATGTAAATTGCAAAAGCTCTTTGTGACATAAGAGCAAGTACAACTGTGGAGTCATGGTGGGTTGAAAAGGAGAAGATAGAGGAAGATCCCATTGTGTTTACTAAGCTTCAATACCCCAATCTGATCATAGACATAATGGAGAAAACACCCAGTTGTTAGACGTTCTTAATAGGGAACCTATCTACAAAGAGCATGCTAGGTGACTTTAATTCAAGGGTCTTTGCTAATGGGAACCTCCCAAAAGAGACATTGCTACTGATGGATGGAGGATTCCTCAATTTTCGAAGGGAATTGGATAGAGAATTGAAGAAGTCAGGCTGAGACTATAAAACAAGCGCTTATTGGGAGGCAACTCAAATTTAATTTTTATTAGGTTTTATATTACTAGTTTTGAATTTGCATTTATTTAGAATTTAATAAAATTGTTTCTATCATGGTTTACAGGTTATTCAAGTCAAATTTAAGTGTGGTGCCCAATTTGTTCCATGTGTTTAGCCTATTCTCCAAACTTAGTGGACAAGGAGGAAGATTGTTATATTTTCAGGGAAGTTCTTTGCTCTACTTTTTTCTATTTCAGCCATAGAGGACAATGTCTAGTTTAAGTTTGGGGGCACTTTAGTGTCGTATTGCATATAGTTAGTTATCTGCATGGTAGTTCATTTTTTTTATTATGTTAGCATTGTGTGTTTTTTAAGTTGCATATAATACATGGTAGTTATTTGCATATTCATATATGTGTTGCATTAGTATGTGTTCATGTAGTATAATTGCACATTTTTATTTTTATTTTTGCATGAATCTGTGTGATCGGTTGGTGTGGTCTTAGCTCGGCCTATGATAAGATTGGTTTTGCATGTTAACTTGAACAGTGTTGATAATTGATGTTGAGTTCTAATTTTAATCATGATGATAATCTAAACCTGTCTTAAACTTATGTAACCGGTTAGCACTTAAAGTTTAACTGTTTTAATCCACTTGGTTCAAGGGTTTCATAATTTGTTTCTGAGGGAAAATCTTGGTTAAAATTTAAAGAAATTAGCGAACTTGCAGTAAAGGTTGGAATGACGTAAAAGCTTGAGTTTGGGGGAATCAATGGGGTATATGTATACAAAAAGAAAAAAAAAAAGAGAGAATAAACATCGTGGCATGCTTGTCTAGTTTTGTGGCCTTTGTTACTTGAGTAAGTAAGCCCGAGGGGATTGTCTTTACACCTAGCGCCCTAAGGTCTTAATGGCTTGGGAGTCGTTGGTTGAAAGCTCGTTAAGGTAGCATTGAAGAGCCTAAGGGAATAAGACATTGCACAGCCATAAGAAAATAAAATAAAAAAATGAATAAAACACGAGAAAGTGCAAAAATGCCCTCGTGGTTGAATAAAAGTATAAATAAATCCTGTATTTACCCTAAGACTTGGTAATTGCTTAGTTTTAACCGGAGTTGTCATGTTCACAAAAGTAATTGAATTAGAACTGAAATTTTCCTTCTAAGAAGTTTGTTATGTGATTATCTTGAACTGTGGTTGGTTAGAATGGTTAACAAGCACACACACACAACATGGGTGATGACTGGTTTGGATTGACTAATTGGTTAGAGTTATGGATTTTGACTTGATTGGATATATTGTTTGAGTATCATTGGTATCTTTGAGGCCTATTGCTATATATCATACTGATTTATTACCTAGTTTGTAGGTATATTAGGAAGTAGATCATGCATATACATTCATGTAGTTGAGTTCGGTTGTTTATTTTTAGTTCTTTTGTATTTTTGCTTGAGGACAAACAAAAGTTTAAGTTTGGGGGTATTTGATGAGTGAGTTTTATACTAATAATTGAGTGCGTTTGAGCTTAATCTTTTGGTTGATTTTAAGTGTTTGTGTCTATTCATGCATGTTTTATGTTGTTTTGTAGGAATTGGGACAAAATTTACTTGGATCGACGTTCGAGGTGGCTAGATTCGCATTTTCGGCTTGCCATTTACAACAACAATCACTTCAGAGCCAATTTGAGTATTGCTACTGACCTTATTTCGAAAACCTTAAAGAATGAAAGTTGTATATCAACGTCTCCTCTTTCCGGAACATCTTTAATCATCAAAATCGGAGTTCAGACGAAGAAATTATGGCCATTTTCCCAAAGGACGTTAGAGCAGAAAATTTCCAAACATGGGGCCAGCGCCGGGGCGCCCAAACCAAGCCTATTTGCTGCTGTAGGGGCCTGGAGAGAAGTGATGTTGACGCCATGCCCATGCTTGGCGTCTGAAATTTGGGGAAGAGATTGGTAAGGCTTGGACGCATTTTGGGGTGAATTTTGACACCTTTTTGACTCTAAATTGGATTGGGTTTGTTCTTAAGCTAAAAATTAGACTTGTAACCTATAAATACATGATGTAAGGCATAAAATAAAGAGAGAATACATAGATTAGATTAGAGATACACTCCATTAGATTAGAACATAACCCTAGTTCTTATTAGTTTTGGAGATTGAAGCAACTTGGAGACCATTGAAGAAAAAGAGCAGGAGCTTGAGGAAGATGGAGATTTATTGACAATAGATTTATTCTTCACTCTAATCTTACTTTTATCTTTTAATGTCTATTCAATTGTGGATTCTTGGTTTTAATTCATTAATTATTAACTAACTCTTTTATTAAGATTTTAATTGAACCTTTTATGTTTATAAATTAGTTATTTAATGTATTCCAATTATTTGTGTCAAATTGAATTGTTTATCTTGTCTTGAGCCTATTGATTAATTATCTGATCAGTAATTACCTTGTTACTCGAGAAGGAATTGAAAGAGGAGATTTAGGGTTAGAACTGGGCATGATAACATGTGACTTAGTTATTTGCATGGTGAATAATTAGGTTTGTGAATTGAATGGAAATATCTTTTCACCGCATGTAACACATAAGGAATTGGAATTGAAGGAGTTTAATATAATTGTTTTGCATAGGAATATAGCAAGATTAATCTGGATTAAATAGAAGTCATTTGATCACTAGGAAAAGGACTTTTGGCATTTGGGAATTCCTGTTAACAATTCAGTATGCATAATAATTGGGATAATTGGAAAATTGATTTATAGTTCATAATTGGGGATATTGAAGTCTTAATCTTTATTTATTTGAATTCATTTATAAAGAAATTCGGTTTAATTAGTTAATTTAGTTTTCTTAATTAGAAAAATCACAATTTGCAGTTGTTTAAATAAAATTGATTTGGTTAAGAGTTAGTACTTGGTAATTTTTATTAAATAATTCCTCATGGGAACGATGCTCTACTTTCACTTTA
The DNA here is from genome assembly GCA_020205615.1 of Panax quinquefolius. Taxonomy (NCBI): domain Eukaryota; kingdom Viridiplantae; phylum Streptophyta; class Magnoliopsida; order Apiales; family Araliaceae; genus Panax; species Panax quinquefolius. Next base: position 56,920,585 of record CM035159.1, read on the forward strand.
TTACTTGTTGACCGCGTATACTTGCACGTATTCATTGATTACGAAATCGATCAACAATCATTAGTTGAAGATTAAAACTGATGACATTCCAAAGACTGCTTTCAAAACTTAGTACGGGCATTGTGAATTCCTAGTCATGTCTTTTTGATTGACTAATGCTCCTGCTGCCTTCATGGACATGATGAACCGAGTATTCATGGAATATTTCGATCACTTTGTGGTCGTCTTTATTGATGACATCCTCATATACTCCAAAACCCGTGAAGAACATGAGCAACACTCGAGGCTGATACTCCAAAAGCTTTGTGAAAATAAGCTTTATGCCAAGTTGAAGAAATGCGAGTTCTGGCTTGAGGAAGTTGCATTCCTTGGGCACGTGATATTAAATCATGGAATATCAGTTGACCTGGCAAAGATTGAAGCAATTCAAAGCTAGGAGCAACCTAAGTCAGTGATCGAAGTATGTAGCTTTCTCGGCTTAGCTGGTTATTATCGGAGATTCCTAGAAGGGTTTTCTCGAATCGTTACTCCATTAACTCAGCTGACTCGAAAACATACAAATTTCAGTTGGAGCGAGGATTGTGAAAAGAGTTTTCAAGAACTCAAGAGGAGACTCATTTCAACACTTGTTCTGATAATACCAGCTGGCTCGGAGGGATTTGTCATCTATAGTTGATGCCCCCAAAATAGGTATACATCACCCATCTTGAGTCGCCAAATACATGGTACAAAAATCAATTATAAACTCCATTTATACAACTGTCGTGCAAAATACGACGACATATATATTGTGAATTTCAATACAAATATTGTAACTTATATAATACGACAATATTCATACTCAAATTATTACATGCCATATAAAGTACAGCAGCAAATATTTCAATACCCCAAAGAAGAACGAGAAGATTACTATCATATTCATTCTAATGAGGTGCACTTTTGACGCTTTCAAAGTTGGGTTCTCATCACCCTATTGTTGTTCGCCAAAATCAATTATTAAGTGACGATAAAATATCGACATTACACGATCTTAGGTCCTCAATACAATTATCTGTTGCATGTCATGCCGTTTTATAATGTATTGAGAAACTTCGATAGTCTCGGACCATCCCACTATTTCCCTGTTATCCCCGCTCGACCCAGCTACACTCTTATTACATGAAAGGAATTGTGAAACAAAAGGGTGAGCAAAATTAACCCAGTAAAGACTATCATGGCTAAGATAATTAATTTATCAATGACCTTTTATCGTAATAAATCAGAGATTTATAACGTATGGTAGATAATAAAAGTTTTCAACCATAATTGCAGCGGAATCGATAATCCATTAGAAGAGTCAAGTAAAACATAATGTCTAGTATCTCCTTTAAATTAAAAGTCCATCATTGATATTCTATTCTTGTAATACTCATTAATAGTTCTTTGTTATACTTAAGACAAATAGAACTTTCAACACTTGTCTTCACCTGAACCACCAAAGATGTTAATTAAATTCATAATTCATATTTATAATAATGTGAATTAACAGTTCCTTCTTGCCACAAAGGCTTAATATAACGTTTACTTAATATCCTTACCCCAAAGGCTAAAGATATTCAAATGTAATAACAATGATCATACCAATCAGTTGTCTATCTTTGCACTACGGACTAAAGATATTCAACTATAAAAATAATGGTCATGATCATACCAATCAATTGCTTGTGAGTGCACTACAGCCAAAGACATTCAACTGTTAACTAATGGTCATGATCCTGCCAATCACATCATTGAATTATCCATGCACTACAGTCAAGGATATTCATTAGTATCACTAGTAGTCATGATCATGTCATACACCTATCCATCTTCGCACTACGGGTCAAAGCTATCAAACAATGATCATCTTTTGCACTATGTGCCAAAGATATTCAACAATATATCATCTTTGCACTACGTGCCAAAGACATACAACTATAAAACCAATAACCAACAAAGATAATAAAGAATGGAATAATAAAAAATTCACCATGTATGCAAGATTAGATAGACAAAAGTTATTCCAACATAATAAGAAAGAATGGAATAATAAAAGAATTTCACCATGTATGCAAAGATTTTCAGATAGACAAAGTTATTCAACATAATAATAAAGAATGGAATAATGAAGAATTTCACCATGCATGCATGATCCGACGCAGACAAAAGTTATTCTAACAGAATAATAAATACGGAACTCAGTCTAGCGTAAAACGCATGCATGTGATGTTCCAATGTAATAATAAATAATGAAATAACAACAGAAATCACCATACGCATGCGGATTGCAGACAGATAAAAGTTATTCTAATGAATAATAAATAACGGAACCAGTCCCACAGAAACATATGCATGTGATATTCCAAATGTAATAATAAAGACCGAACTGTGTTCTACAGAAACGATGCATATATGATATTCCAAATGTAATAATAAAGAATAGAATAATCAAGAATTTCACCAAGTATAGGGTAGCTCACAGATACAAAGTTATTCCAATGTAATAATAAAAAATGGAATAACAGAAATTCTCTTCATAAATTCAAAAGAAATAATACCCCTTACAGGTACAACACATAATATCCCTTACAGGTACAACAAATAATATCCCTTACATTTGAAAGAAGAGTATTCCGACCGGTAGGGCGGGAATATACTTCAAGAAAACTTGCACTATCTTCTACGCTTAAAGCTTTCTAAAACTCTAAAGAAATACGCTCGAGATTACATAAGAAAAACTCTCTCTATAGTTTCTCTCTCTAGAGTTTCAGTGAAATCGTAAGAAATAATGAAGGAATTAGCTTCTATTTATAGAAGAATGGACTGCATAGTAACTAATTCATGAATGGTCTAGATTGATTTACTTTTAATCGGACAGTCCATATTTAAAGCAAAATCTTTTAAATAAAATATAATATATTCTATTTATAATCTAATAAAACGAATAACTTTATAAAAGTATTCTATTTTATATAAAAAGATTTTACAATGCAAAACACCATGCAGGCACTATGCAACACTATGCATAATAAAATATAATATATTCTATTTATAGAATAACTTTATAAAAGTATTACATTTTATATAAAAAGATTTTACTATGCAAAACACTATGCATAATAAAATATAATATATTCTATTTATAGAATAACTTTATAAAAGTATTATGTTTTACATAAAAAGCTTTTCTGTTTTATTACATTAATAATGCTAATAAAACAAAACTGAGTGACTTCTCACGTAAGCATTAATAATCAATACCGTGTGCTACTATGCAACCACGCGTATTACTGTACTTTTACTACCGAATCGTTCGATAGTTTTAACGGTAAAACTTCTGTCGTTATTTTTATAAAAATATTTTCGTCGCTTTCTCAATTCGACAATAATTCCATTGTGGGATCCACCAATGATTGTACCGTCGTACGGATATTCCATGACAAAAAGAATATTCCCCGACTAATCGAATATTTCCCGACACAACGAATATTTTATATCAACTTGCTTACTTTAAAAAAAAATCACATATTACCTTTAATTTTAAACATTTATCAATTTAACTATTTACCAAAATAGAAAAATTGAATACTTTTATTTCATAAAATTCGGGGTCTCACAATCTCCCCTTCTTATGAAATTTTGCCCTCAAAATTTACGTACCTGGTAGTTCGAAGAGATGATAATACCTTGCTTTCTTTTCAAATTGTACCTTCCCGGTTATATCCTCTGTATCATGATTTTTCCATTGCTCATCTCCTGTATTTCAGATATCATTCTAGAATATATCTTCAAAATAAGGGTTAATTGACATGTCACATATTATCCCTATATTTCGACCGACCAATTAAATAACAAGTAACTTAGGTAGGTCATACTAGCGAAGGAATTACTCGTCTCTCCCCTCCTAGTTCTAGTCTCACATCTCAGCCAGGGATCATATCCCTAAGCTTTGATACCAACTGTGACGCCCCCAAAATAGGTATACATCACCCATCTTGAGTCTAATGAAGAACAAGAAGATTACTATCATATTCATTCTAATGAGGTGCATGTTTGACGCTTTCAAAGTTGGGTTCTCATCACCTTATTGTTGTTCGCCAAAATCAATTATTAAGTGACGATAAAATACGCATATTAATACACATCTTAGGTCCTCAATACAATTATCTGTTGCATGTCATGCTGTTTTATAATGTATTGAGAAACTTCAACAGTCTCGGACCATCCCACTATTTCCCTATTATCCCCGCTCGACCCAGCTACACTCTTAATACCTGAAAGTAATTGTGAAGCAAAAGGGTGAGCATAATTAACCCGGTAAAGAATATCATGGCTAAGATAATTAATTTATCAATGACCTTTATCGTAATAAATCGTAGATTTATAACATATGGTAGATAATAAAAGTTTTCAACCATAATTGCAGCGGAATCAATAATCCATTAGAAGAGTCAAGTAGAACATAATGTTTACTATCTCCTCTAAATTAAAAGTCCATCGTTGATATTTTATTCCTGTAATATTCATGAACAGTTCTTTGTTATACTTAAGACAAATAGAACTTTCAACACTTGTCTTCACCTGAACCACCAAAAATGATAATTAAATTCACAATTCATATTTATAATATGTGAATTAACAGTTCCTTCTTGCCGCAAAGGCTTAATAGAACGTTTACTCAATATCCTTACCCCAAAGGCTGAAGATATTCAAATGTAATAACAATGATCATACCAATTAGTTGTCTATCTTTACACTACGGGCCAAATATATTCAACTATAAAAACAATGGTCATGATCATACCAATCAATTGCCTGTCAGTGCACTACGGCCAAAGACATTCAACTGTTAACTAATGGTTATGATCCTGCTAATCACATCATTGAATTATCCATGAACTACGGCCAAGGATATTTGTTAGTATCACTAGTAGTCATGATCATGTTATACACCTGTCCATTTTCGCACTACAGGTCAAAGCTATCAAACAACAGATCATCTTTGCACTACAGACCAAAGATATTCAACAACATATCATCTTTGCACTATAGGCCAAAGACATACAACTATAAAACCAATAACCAACAATATAATAAAGAATGGAATAATAAAAAAAAAATCACCATGTATACAGTACTTCGCATAGACAGGTTATTCCAACATAATAATAAATAATGGAATAATAAAAGAATTTCACCAAGTATGCAAGATTGGCAGATGATGTAAAGTTATTCCAACATAATAATAAAGAATGGAATAACAGAAGAATTTCACCATGCGTGCGTAATCCGCACAAATGCATTAATCCAATGTAATAATAAATACAATAAAAAACTAATAGGATGTTCCAACAGAAACAATAAATAATGAAATAACATGTAAATCACCATGCATGTGGTACTTTGCATGAAATGTTATTCGATTGAATAATAAATAATGAAATAACAATGAAATCACCATGTGATGTTCCAACATGGTAAATAATGAAATAACAATGTAAATCACCATGCATGTAGTACTTTTGCATATGGCGAGTTATTCCAATTGAATAATAAATAACGACGAACCAGTCCTACAGAAAACGCATGCAGACGAGGATATTCCAAATGAATAATAAAGAATTGAATAATGTAAGAATTTCACCAAGTATATGGTAGCTCACAGATATATAAAGTTATTCCAATGTAATAATAAAAAAATAAGAATAACATAAATTCTCTTCATGAATACAAAAGAAATAATTCCCCTTACAGGTACAACACATAATATCCCTTACAGGTATAATAAATAATATCCTTAACCTTTGAAAGAAAAGTATTTGAAGGTAGAAGCGGAATATACTGAAGAAAACTTGCACTATCTTCTACGCTCAAAGCTTTCTAAAACTCTAAAGAAATACGCCGAGATTACGTAAGAAGAACTCTCTGTAGTTTTCTATCTAGAGTTTCAATTGAATTCGTAAGAAATAATGAAGAAATTAGCTTATATTTATAGAAAAATGGATTAAAGATAGTAACCAATTCATGACGGTCCAGATTGATTTACTTTTTAATTGGACGGTCCATATTTAAAGCAAAATCTTTTAAATAAAATATAATATATTCTATTTATAATCTAATAAAACGAATAACTTTATAAAAGTATTCATTTTATATAAAAAGATTTTACTATCTGCAAAACACTATATATAGTATATCTATGCAACACTATGCATAATAAAATATAATATATTCTATTTATAGAATAACTTTATAAAAGTATTCTGTTTTATATAAAATAATTTTACTATGCAAAACACTATGCATAATAGAATATAATATATTCTATTTATAAAATAACTATAAAAGTATTATGTTTTATATAAAAAGTTTTTCTGTTTTATTACATTAATAATGCTAATAAAACAAAACTGAGTGACTTCTCACGTAAGCATTAATAATCAATACCGTGTGCTACTATGTAACCACGCGTATTATTGTACTTTTACTACCGAGTAGTTCAATAGTTTTAATGGTAAAACTTCCGCCGTTATTTTCATAAAAATATTTTTGTCGCTTTCTCAATCAAACAATAATTCCGTTATGGGTTCCATTAATGATTTGTGTCGTGCATCACGGATATTCCCTGACAAAAAGAATATTCCCCGACTAATCAAATATTTCCGACACAACGAATATTTTATATCAACTTGTTTACTTTAAAAAAATTTCACATATTACCTTTAATTTTAAACATTTATCAATTTAACTATTTACCAAAATAGAAAAATTGAATACTTTTATTTCATAAAATTTGGGGTCTCACATACAGTGATGCTTCAGGCAAAGTGTTAGGATGTGTTCTCATGTAGCATGGGAAAGTCATAGCTTATGCCTCACGACAACTCAAAGAATATGAGAAGAATTATCCTACTCATGATCTAGAGTTGGCAGCAGTAGTTTTTGCGCCTAAGATTTGGAGGCATTACTTGTATGGAGAGAAGGTGGAGATCTATGCAGATCATAAAAGCCTCAAATATTTCTTCACTTAAAAGGAACTCAACACGCGGCAACGATGATGGCCTGAGTTGTTAAAAGATTATGATCATACCATCCAATACCATCCTGGAAAAACGAAGGTAGTAGTTGACGCATTGAGTAGAAGATCATATGCGGGTACGAGTTCAATATTGTCCACGCAAAGACCCATTTTATATGACTTGGAAAGGATGGAAATAGAGTTAAAGACTCCAGTGACCCATGTGATGATGGCGAATATACGGGTGGAACCGACTTTAATCGATAAAGTTAAAGTTGTTCAAACTACAAACTTGGAGCTGATGCGTATGAAGAAGAAAGTACAAGAAGGTGCTAGTCCAGAAGCAAGAATCGATGAAGAAGGAATACTTCGAGTCAACTCTAGACTTTGTGTTCCTAACGATTCTGACTTGAAGTATAAAATCATGATGGAGGCGTACAACACACCATTTGCAATCCATCTTGGGAGTACCAAAATGTACCGTGATCTTCGACATACATTTTGGTGGAGCAATATGAAGAGAGAGATAGCGAGGTTTATCTCAAGGTGTCTAACTTGTCAACGAGTCAAGGTGGAGCATCAAGTGCCAAAAGGTCCATTGCAACCACTTGAAATTTCAGAATGGAAGTGGGAGCACATTACCATGGTTTTCGTCACTGGTCTTCCCAAGGTTTCTGAAGGCATAGATGCGATTTGGGTCATTGTTGATAGATTGACCAAGTCTGCACATTTCTTACCGATACGAGAAACTTATACACTTGAACGTCCTTCTAGTATGTATATAAATGAGATTGTAAGATTGAATGGTATGCCAGTATCCATAGTTTCTGATCGAGACCCAAGATTCACTTCAAGATTTTGGGTTAGTTTGCAAGAAGCTATGGGCACGGATTTATGATTTAGTTTGGCATATCATCCTCAAACGGATGGGTAGTCGGAAAAGGACTATTCAAACTCTTGAAGATTTATTAAGACTCTGTGTCCTTGACTTCAAGGGAAGCTGGGACAAGTTCTTACCATTGGTGGAGTTTTCTTACAACAATAGTTATCAAGCAAGTATGGACATGGCTCCATTTGAGGTATTGTATGGAAGAAAGTGTCGTTCTCCAACATGCTGGGATGAGGTGGGTGAAGCAACGTTGTTGGGACCGGATTTGGTACGTATGACTACGTAAAAGATTCAAACGATCCGATAACGTATAAAAACCTCAGAAGATCGACAAAAGAGTTATGTTGATCTTCATCGAAAAGACGTGGAATTCAATATTGGAGATCATGTGTTTTTACGTGTTTCTCCATGGAAAGGAGTTACAAGATTTGGAAAGAAAGGAAAGCTCAATCCTCGATTCATTTGCCCATTTATAATCCTCGAACGAGTAGGAACTGTGGCTTATTGACTCGCCTTACCGCTAAGTATGTCTCGTGTTCATAACGTTTTCCACATATCTATGTTACGTAAATATGTGAAAGACCCAAACCACATTATTGAATTAGAATTAGACGAGATAGAGGAAGATTTAATGTATGAAGAGTTACCTATTAAAATCTTGGATAAGAAGGATCATATTTTACGCTCTAAAGTTATACCTCAAGTCAAAGTTTTGTGAAGAAACCACGATGTGGAGGAAATGACACAGGAGTTAGAATCGAGATGAAATCAGGTATCCTCACCTCTTCGACATACCAGTGCGCACCCTAATTTTGAGGACGAAATTTATAAGAAGGAGGTTGTAAGACCCCAACTTTTCGAATAAAGAATAATTTTCTCGAAATATATTTTTGAATATTATGGTGTGGATTTGATATAATGTTATAGTTGTGGGTAAGATTTACAAATTTTGCAAAGTAAGCAAGTGGTTATATAATATTCGATTGGTCGGGGAATATTCGTTTTAACAGGGAATATTCATACGACGGCACAATCATTGGTGGACCCCACAACGGAATTATTGTCGTAGTTAGAAAATAACAAAATTATCTTTTTATAAAAATAACGGCGGAAGTTTTACTATCCGTTAGTAAAAGTACAATACTTTTACTACCGAGTAGTTCAACAGTTTTAACGGTAAAACTTCCGTCGTTATTTTCATAAAATATTTTTGTCGTTTTCTAACTACGACTGCATCTTCGCTGTGGGGTCTACTAATGATTATGTCGTCAGCATTTAATATTCTTGATAAAAAAAGAATATTCCCCGGCAAAACGACTATTATATAACAACTTGCGTACTTTGCAAAATTTATAAATATTACCCACAACTATAACATTATATCAAATCCACAAAAAAATATTTTGAGAAAATTAAATATTTATTCATAAAACCTGAGGGTCTCACAATCTCCCCTCCTTATGAAATTTTGCCCTTGAAATTTACGTACGTACCTGGTATGCTGAAGAGGTGAGAATAACTCGTCAGATTCTAACTCTTGAGGTATAACCTTTGAGTGTTGAATACGATTCTTCTTATCCAAGATTTTAATGGGTAACTCTCCATACGTTAAATCTTCCTCTATCTCGTCCGGTTCTAATTTAATAATGTGGTCCGGGTCGTCCACATATTTACGTAACATCGATACATTAAAAATGTTATGAACACGCGACATACATGGCAGTAAAACGAGTCTATAGGCCACAGTTCCCACTCAATCGAGGATTTCAAATGGGCCAATAAAATCGAGGGTTGAGATTTCCTCTCTTCGTCAATTCTTGCTTCTGGAATAATGCCCTCTTGAACCTTCTTCTACACATTTCATCAGATTCGGATGTGTACCTTAAGCGGCTTGAACTTTATTGATTAAAGTCGATTCTACTCGTATATTCGTTATCTTCATTTGGGTCCCTAGAGTCTTTAACTCTATCTTCATAATTTGTAAATTATACAAAATGAGTCTTTGTGTTAACAACATTGCACTCGTAAACGCATACGATCTTCTACTCAACATGTCAGCTACCATGTTCGCTCTTCCACGATGATATTGAATGGTATGATCGTAATCTTCTACAGCTCGAACCAACGTCTTTGGCACATGATACGTTCATTTTGGTTAAAGAAATATTTGAGGATTTAAGAAATGGGTTTTTGTACTGGGGTCAATACAAAATTCGATTTCACGTTCTGGGGTAGGCTAAGAAGTCTTCAAGAATACGTCAGGAAATTTATTAACAATAGAAATATCATTCAAAAGTGTGACTCTCATCCAAGACTTGGTTAGCATATGGAATGAAGGTTTCTCCTAACGGAGTTTCAACCAATAAGTTAAAGTCTAACTTCTCCGAAGTCAAATTTAAATGTTGAACGCAAACAAGAGATATAAAAGAAGAGGTAGAACCGGTATCTAATAAGGTATAGACTTCCCAAGAATTTATAATTAACTAACTCGTGCTAACTTCGTTCGGGTTACTCGCTTTTTGAGATGTCGCAAAAAATGATCTCCTGAAACCACCGACTTTTTTTTGTCTGTATCCGCCTTTATTGCCACCGTCCCAGTTGGACTTTACTTTGGTGCACGACAAAATCGGGCTAGGTGACCTTCTCTTCTTGAAATTTCCACTTCTATTATCTTGGCCATGATTACCACCGAAGTGGATACCATTCTTGGCATGATAATTTCCCCCACGATGGTTATCATTGTTCGATGGTCGCGTTGCCGCTGCAGACGATTATTATCGTGTTGCTGGTCGTTGCCTTTTGGTTGAGCTGACTCAACGGTCTCATGTGCTTCATTGCTTATCTCAATATTTTCAGATGTCATTTGCAAACACTGTCACAAAACAAGAGTTAATTAACATATCACATATTATCCCTATACTCTGACCGACAAATTAAATACCAAATAAACTTAGATAGGTCATACTAGCGAAGGAATTCCCCGTCTCTCCCCTCCTAGTTCTTGTCTCACATCTCAGCCAGGGATCATATCCCTAAGCTTTGATACCAACTGTGACGCCCCCAAAACAGGTATACATCACCCATCTTGGGTCACCAAATACATGGTACAAAAATACAAAATACAACTTAATAATACAACTGTCGTATAACATACGACAAAACATAAGCTGAGAGTTTAAACAAGAATATTGCCTTCCAGACAATATCCCCTCTCAATGGAGTCTTCATTACATTTATTGTCACACTATTTAATAGAATAGTGAGGAATACTAATGCTATCAACATGACCGTCACTACGTTCCCCGACTCGTCCCAGCTATATTCTCATTTCCTGAAGAGAACAGTGAAAGAAAGGGTGAGCTCAACTAGCCCAGTAAGAAATATTATGACTAAGATAATGCAGGATAAATTATCATTAGCCTTCAACAATGTTAAACTGATAAATACAATAGACGTCAAGTTTAACTACAGCGGAACAAGTAATCCATTAAAAAAGTCAAGTAGAAAATAAAATCTACTATATTCTATAATTTAAAATGATTTTCATCAACTTTATCGCGGAGGAAAGTCTCTTCATACTTTCCATTTTCAATTACTTGTAAAAGCATTTACTTGTAATTTTATTCCATGTTCATCCATATGTAATGGAAAATATGAGGAATATCTGTGCATGCATCCATGTTATCAATTAACAACCAGTTTTGCAGCACAAAAATTCCTAAAACAGACATGTTATGGTAACATTTACATTACCCTAAGACTAAACTACGTAAGTCTTTTGTAGGGAAACAATTGGGCCTGTTACCTACTCAAAATCCAAAAAAGGCCACAGGCCTACAGCCACTCATGTCTTCTTCTAACCAGTCTAATTATGTTTCCCGAGAAGAATTTAACGGATTGAGTAAGAAAATTATAGACTTGGCTGTTCTACTGAAAGAATTGCACCAGTCCACTCAGGGTACGAAGATCCCTCCACAGGCAGAATCCTCTACACAAGGAGTTCAAGGTCTGGAAAAGACAATTCCAGAACCTCGGTTGGATACGACCAACAAAGAACCTGAAAACACCCATCTCAAAGGAGATCGAGACACCAGTGATATCAGGAAGAAGGTCCTTCAAATGGACGAAACTATTCATGTTCTCAAAGGGATTGGAACACATGGCAGTGTTTCATATGCAGACCTTTGCATATTTCCTGGTGTTCATTATCCAGAGAAATTCAAGACCCCTGATTTTGAGAAATATGACGGATTAGGGGATCCTTATACACATTTAAAGGTGTTCATTGGAGAACTCGGATCTTATACGAGAAAATGAAAAGCTCAAAATGCAGCTGTTTCAGAAAAGTCTGACTGGAGAAGCCCGTTCATGATATACCAGATTAGACAACTCAAAGATCCATAGCTAGGAAGAGCTGGCTCACGCCTTCCTTACTCAATACAGTTTTCAATCTCAGATGGCTCCTGACTGATATCAAATCACCAAGGTCAAGAAATAGTCTAATGAGTCATTTAGAGAGTACGCTCAAAGGTGGAGGCGCCTTGCTGCTCAAGTTATTCCTTCCATGACAGAATCGAAAATGGTCATGACTTTCATAGATGTACAGGAAGCTCCTTTCTATGAAAGAGTTCTAGCTGGTATTGGCAAACCATTCAATGAAATGATCAAGCACGGAGAGATGGCTGAGATGGGATTGAAGTCCGGTAAAATTCAAGACCTAGCCGCTCTTAAAGCTGTTGCTGAGCACATCCAGTCTGGATCTTATGGAAATAACCCCCAGAGAGTCCATAAAAAGAAAGAGGAGGATGTTTCCTTAATACTACAAGGACAAAAAGTCAATCAAAGCATGCCTATACAGAGGAGAAAATACTCCCCTTTTCCAGCACAATCTTCAAACCCTCCATTGCTTAAAAGTGGAGAAATAAAGCGACCTCGAACGTTCACACCCTTAGGGGACTCGCTCAAGAATATTCTTGCTCTTTTGACTGCTCAGAAGAAAATTACACATCTTCTTCCACCAGTCAACCCTAATGGGAGGGGTTTTAATGCTACTTGGAAGTGTGTTTATCATTCTAGAGCACCTGGACATGATACTCAAGATTATTGGGCCTTGAAACACAAGATTCAAGATCTAATAGACAACAGTGAGATCGTAGTCACCAAACCAGATCAACCTCATGTGCAAGACAACCCTCTTCCTCAACACAAAGAAGAAGAGGTCAACATGATCAGTTGGAGCACTGGACAAGGTTCCAATTCTAATGGCAAATCATCCCAACCCATCAAAGACGGTGTTGACAAGTGGGATTATGAAAAGTTCCAGTTTACCATGGAAAGAAAGATGAAAGCTCTTTGCAAACAAATTGAGCAACTGGCAGAACTGGTGACCCACCATCATCAAGTCATACGCCAATTATTCAGGCAGGAGCATGCCTATCTCCTTTCTTTTGTTATGAATGCTTCCTCACCACCTTCATGAAGCGAAGCTATGGAGGATAAGATTGCGAAGAGAGCAAATGCTAAAGCCCATCGGGATTTTGCCATTCAGAAGGAATTCACCTATTTGGACCAATCTATAGAGGAGATACTGCAGATATTGATCAACGACGGAAGAATTACCTTCCTTCTCCCTCCAATCAATCCTCGTTCAGGACGGTTTAATTCTGATGAAGTGTGTAAATATCATTCACATTCTCACGGTCACAGCACAGAAGAATACTGGGCACTCCGCCATCTCATTTAGAATCTTATTGATATCGGTGTCCTGCAAATAGCAGATGATTACACTGTGCAACTCAAGGGTGGGAATGCATGTCCTACCAAATGGAAGGGATCAGCGGTAGTTATATCCGAAGTGGATGATGAGACTGTCAAAGTATTTCCCATACAACCAATTCAACCCAAAGGAGCTGACAATCCTTTGAAAGTGGTCGCACCAGAACAAGTTTCTTTATCTTTCAGACCACAATATCATGTTGTCAGCTTACACAAAGTTCCATGGAATTATGAAGAAGCTGAAGGATCCACGTCTCATACTACTGCTACAGTGTCGAAGGAAAATCCACTATATCTTCCTCAATAGGTTATTAAACCTACTTGCGATGCAAAGGGGAAGTTTCTCATGGGGAAGATTGAAAAATTCCTCCGCACTATGGGCCACAATGAAGCCAAAGTGGTTTTAAGCTTGCGAGAAGCTCCACACCAGATTTCAATACTGGACTTGGTTTTCTCTTCTGAGGATCATCGGAAGATCTTACTGAAGGTTTTGGAAGAAGCCTACTTGCCAAAATCAGTGGATGCGGAAAAATGTCAACATTTGGTTGATCACATTTTCAACAACAATGTGATATCCTTCACTAATGACGACATACCTCCCGAAGGGACCGGTCATTGCAAGCCTCTGCATATTGCAGTTTTGTCTTTCAGGTACATGCTAGCTGGAGTTTTGATAGATGGAGGCTCATCTCTAAATATATGTCCTTATGCCACGTTGGTAAAGATGAATATCAATCTCAAGCGGATCCAAAGCAGCCATATGGTCTTCAGAGCTTTTGATGGATCCCGACGAAATTCCATTGGAAAGATTGAATTGCCAATTGAGATTGGTCCAAATACATTCAATGTATCTTTCCACGTCCTCAAGATAGACTCAGGATACAACCTATTATTGGGGAGGCCATGGATACACATGGCTGGAGATGTTCCCTCCACCTTACATCAACAACTCAAATACTTTATCAATAAAACTCTAGTCACTGTCAACGCTGAGATGGAATTTCTTGAACAAGGAACTCTACCAATTATCAGCTTCAATTCTGAAGTTGAACCGACCAGTTTCCATACTCTGGAAGTGAGTAAGACGCAATACCATTCTATTGGAGTGCCACTTCCTGTACCCAAGATTTATGACGAGGTTATGTTGGCCACTCAAGAAATGATGTTATTGGGTCATCAACCTGGATAAGGGCTTAGTAAAGATAAGCAGGGTATTAAGCACCCTATCCAAATGTCCAATCAAATTGGAACTGTCGGGCTAGGATATTCTGCTAGTTCCAGACACAGGAATCCTCATAAGCACAAGCAGGTTCCTTAAGCTTCCATCGCACGACGATTTTCTATACCTTTACCTCATGAGTTGATGCAATCTCCAGTAAAGGTTCCAGCCCATGTTGTGGTTATTCTATTTCCGAAATCAGTGCCAATTAAAGCAAAAGAGGTGCTGATTCTTGATCCCAAAGTAGAAGAAAAGGAACAAAAATGTAAACATGATCTTGCTTTGATGATGGTAGGCATACGTGTCATTGTTCATGATGAACATACAAACAGATACACCCCAGACGATGATTGCCCAGATGTCATAGTTATCATTCGGGAAAAGAGGACAATGACGATCCTTCCATCACTACAGTCCATCAAAACTTTGTCCTCAACAATTGGAGCAGCACTCCATGCATTGGTCGACGAGGGTAAATTGGGCAGAAAATCCCTCTGCCCTGTCGATAACTTTAATTGCTTGGCTTTCCTTTACAGTACTAGCAGTTATTTTATCAAGTACATGCTAACACTTTTGTATGATCGAACAGTTGCATATATTAAGTGCAAGCATCTTTTATTTCAGGACTCTCTGAATTTAGATGTGCATGTACTTGCGGAAGAGGTGCCTTCTCTGCACAAGGGTTGTAACTTTGATGCAAAGTTGGACTCAGACTTGATGGACATACAAAAAGACATTGAGACACCTCAAGAGATTAAGAAATGGGTCATAGAGAAACCCAAACCCAATCTTGATCAAACAACTTCTTTCAATATTGGAACCTTAGACAACCCTAAGCTAATCCAAATTGGTTTAGACCTTACCACCAATCAGTGAAATGACATGGTTGCACTATTAACCCAATTCCAGGATGTGTTTGCATGGTCTCATGAAGATATGGTGGGTTTGTCCACTGACATTGTTCTTCATCGCCTTCCCATTAAAGAAGGATTCAAGCCAATTAGGCAAAAGCTCAGGCGATTGAAACCTGAGTGGAGTTTAAAGGTTAAAGAAGAAATTGTGAAACAATTTCAAGCTGGCATTATCATGGTGTCTACATATCCGGAGTGGATATCCAACATTGTTTCCGTGCATAAACTAGGGGGAAAGGTGCGAGTCTACGTGGATTATCGGGATTGGAACAAAGCTTTCCTTAAAGATAGCTTTCCCGTGCCCTTTATCCACATTCTTATTGACAATACTGCTCAATACGACATGTACTCCTTTAGTGATTGCTTTGCGGGGTACCATCAAATTATGGTCGCTGAGGAAGATCATGAGAAAATTGCTTTCATCACGCCTTGGGAAACTTTTTCCTACAAACGGTTGTCATTCGGCCTCATCAATGCCGGGGCAACCTATCAGCGAGCTATGATGGCTCTTTTCCACGATTTAATGCATAAAGAGATAGAGATCTACGTGGATGACATCATTGTCAAATTTGAAAAGGAGGAAGACCACTTAGACCATCTCAGAAAACTTTTCAACAGGTTGCGTAAGTACAACTTGAAGTTGAATCCCGCCAAGTGCGCCTTTGGTGTTAAGTTAGGCAAGTTGCTAGGTTTCCTAGTCAGCCACAAAGGGATTGAACTGGATCCTACGAAAATCCAGGCCATTAAGGAAATGCCCATTTCTCAGACAGAGAGGGAAATACGGGGATTTTTGGGAAGGATCAACTTCATTAGCATATTCATTTCTCAACTCACAGCAACCTGTGAGCCAATCTTCAAGTTGTTAAGGATGAACTCCTCCATGAAATGGACTGATGAGTGTCAGAAAGCCTTCCTCACAATCAAAGAGCAACTGATTAACACTCATGTTTTGGTACCTCCCAGGGATGATGTTCCCCTGTTCATGTACCTGTCCATAAATGACAATGCCATGGGCTGTATGTTGGGGCAAAAAGATAATAGAGGCCAAGAACGAGCTATCTATTACCTTAGTAAAAGATTCAGCATCAGTGAACACAAGTACACTCTGATCGAGAAGACTTGTTGTGCTTTAGCATGGGCTTCCATGAGGTTACACCATTATCTCCATGGTCACACAACCCATCTCATATCCCATGTGGATACTCTCAAGTATGTGTTCAGCAAACCCATACTGAATTATCGACTATCCAGATGGCAGTTGATCCTACAGCAATTTGACATCTTCTACGTGATGTAAAAGTCTGGCAAAGGTCAAGGAATTGCGGATCAACTGGCCGCCGCACCTGCAGGGGATTACAAACCCTTGGAAACATACTTTCCCAATGAAGGGATAATGATCGTTCAGCTACAACATCAGTACGATACATTCCGTACGTGTAGAATGTATTTTGATGGAGCTGTTAACATAAAAGGCTCTGGAGCTGGAGCAGTTCTAATATTGATGACGGAGAGCGGTATCCGTCAGCCAGTCAAATTGATTTGTCAAGCACCAACAACACAGCTGAGTATGAAGGCTGTATCATGGGTCAAAAACTTGCCCGTTCAATAGGCATCAAGCGGTTAACTGTCTTTGGGGATTCTGAATTGGTTATCAAACAATCCATAGGAATATATCAAACCAAAGAATTACATTTACTGCCTTACCATCGACAAGTTTTACAGATGGCTTTGGAGTTCAAAGAAATCTCCTTTCTACACATTCCTCGTAATAGGAATGATTTTGCAGATGCATTAGCAACGTTGGCCTCCTTGGTTTACATACCTGACAAGGAAAACATGCCAAGCATCACGTTTACTATACAAAAAGCCCCAGTCTATGGGAATTATGTTGGAGAAGTATCGGATGAGCTACTTCCCATCCACAATCTTTGGTATCAGCATATCAAGGAGTATCTGCGAGATGGATCTACACCCGCTGAGGCAAGTCTAACTGAGAAGAGGCAGATTCATCGACTTGCTATGAAATTCTACCTGAGCAGAGATGCACTCTACAAAAGAGATGCTGGATTAGGTCTCCTCAGATGTCTAGATAAAGACCAAGCTCAAAGACTCATGGATGAGATCCATGGTGGAGTATGTGGCCCTCACATGAGAGGACCCCTACTTGTCAAGAAGATCCTCAGAACGGGGCATTATTAGCTTACACTCAAAGCTTACTGTGATGATCACGTCAAGAGGTACTATCAACGCCAGATTCATGGGAATGCTATCCACGCCTCTCCAAGGGAACTCCACAATATGAGTTCGCCATAACCTTTCTCAATGTGGGGAATGGACGTGACCGGGCCCATCGAGCCCAAAGCCAGTAATGGACATCGATTTATATTCACCACGATCGACTACTTCACCAAATGGGTGGAAGAAGCCTCCTTCCCCAGGGTTACTAAAGAAGTCATCATTGCTTTCATCAGAAACAATGTTATTTTTTGATATGGACAACCAGAGGTCATTGTGTCAGACAATGCTAAGAACCACAACAACAAAATGATGGTGGAGTTATGTAGAAAATTCCACATCAAACACCTCAATTCTGTCATCTACCATCTAAAGATGAATGGTGCTGTTGAAGAGGCTAATAAAAACATCAAAAAGATCACGCAGAAAATGTCCGCCAATCATAAAGGATGGCCTGACCTCTTGCCTTTGACTTTATTAGCTTACAGAACTTCCATGTGTGCTTCCACTAGGGCAACACCCTACTCATTAGTCTATGGGATGGAAGTAGTGCTCCCCATAGAGGTGGAAATTGGATCCCTCATAGTATTGATGGATGTTCAGTTGGGTAAAGACCAATGGGTACAAGATAGGTATCACCAATTGTCTCTAATAGAGGAAAGACGACCCGTGGCTATCTTCAATGGTCAGTTATATCAGCAAAGGATCGCACGATCCTACAACAGAAAAGTCAAACTAAGGCAATTCAAAGAACATAACTTGGTTTTGAAGAAGATCATTGACAATCAAGATAAATCTAAGGGAAAATTCATTCCTAACTAGGAAGGCCCATTTGTTGTCAAGGAGGTATTGACAGGAAGTGCTCTCAGATTGCAGGAAATGGATGGTGATGAATTTCCACAGCTTATCAACTCGGGCACCGTGAAACGGTACTATGTCTGAAGTTACCATCAAACAAACATCCTGGTTTTGATCATCAAATCACCAGTCATTCCGGTTTTGAACCCTCTCTTTTTGCATACTCTTCTGCCCCTCAGGGAAACATACACTTCAAACTAGCAGCCTGGTATCACTTCATTTCAAACCTTCTATATAATTTCGGTTATCCTGAAGACAAGATTTAACCTTTCACAATTTCGGTTATCCTGAAGACGGGATTTAACCTTTCACAATTTCGGTTATCCTGAAGATAGGATTTAACCATTCACACTTGCAGTTTATCCTGAAGACAGGATTAAACTTTTCTACGCTTGTAGTTTGTCTTGAGGACGGGATCAAACTTTTTTCTCCCCGCAGTATAGCCTGCACATAGGATTCACGCTTTTTCTTCAGCTGTGATTCGTCTTGAGGGGCGAACTACGTCGACCTGATCTCCCTGATACCCGGGAGTACGTAAGCAACCATATTCTATATGGCCCGGTAGCAATAAAGAAAAATAACAAAAACATTTCTGCCCTTTCTATACAAAAACAACAAAAACATTTCTACACCTATCTGCCTTTCACATTCAGCGTTGAACCTCTTACACCAGGTTCGAACTACGCAGACTTGATCTCCTCTTCAATAAGAAATACGTAGGCGACCATTTATCGTTCAAACCTAACCCTACCCGAACAAAAATTCTTGTCACACAAGATTTGGATCAACCTTCAAATCGCCACATTTCGCCGGTTTTTGAGATCAAAGGGATGGAATTACCCAACATCTTCTCACAAATAGAAGATTCGGTGACTATCTAAGCTACGATCGTGCCTCAAAGAGCAATACCAACCCATAAGAGATGGAATTAACTAGGCTTCTCACAAATAGAAGTACTGGCGACCATCTGTGGTGCGGTCAATCTCAAAGAGGAAGAAACTACCCTCCTCTCCATTTTTCCATATAGATACCAGTCCCAAGACACCAAAGATGGTAGGGATTTACAGAAATCAATGATCCATTCTAAGAGATCTTGCGGCGTCTCAATGTCCATCTATCAAGGATAAGTTCAGAATGCATAAAAATCATAAGGCCCTGAAGAAACAGACAAATATCAAGCAAGTATCAAGGCATAACTAAAAGGGAAGTGAATCAAAATATATTTCCCTACCATACATAATACTGTTTGATATATACATATGTGTTGTACATAACAAAATGGCTAAGCTAGTCTATGCAGGAAAATATAAAGCTATCTATAGATCTGTATATATGCGGACTATCATATCTAACATAACATCCCTCTCTGAAGACCGAAGTAGCGCTGCAAGCTCCTGCCCAAGGGTATCTATATGAGCTAGAAGGTCAGAGGCAAACTGCATGGTGGCATAATGCTCATCAATGTAAGAACTCATGTCGGCAAGACTTACAGTCATTTGGGATCTAACAAAAGTACTATCTGCAATGGCCACATCCCTAGCAGATAAGGCGGCATCCCGCTCCCCAATCAATGCATCCCTGGCTGATATAGCCTCATCCCTCTCTAATAGAGCGGCGTCTCTCTCATCAAGAGCTGTCAACATCGCGGCCATAGCCTGATCTCTATCATAGGTCATCAGATGTAAGCTCTTCTCCAAATGTTGTGCCGAATACTGAGTAATAATGGCACTCAGAGTGGGAGAATCCATCACAAATGTTGGCAGCCCAGCAGTCAAATCATCAATGAGAATAATGGCCTCCTCTTTAGGCTCCTCATCTTCAGAATCAATCCCCTGCACTGTGGATACTACCGCAGCCGATGCAGTCTCTATCTCCATCCATACGGAATACTCTGCAAAACAACCTAGATGATCGATGAAAACTCAACCAACCCTCACGATCCCAAAGAGCATACAACCCGGATCTGCTCTCCACGATAAGCGGTGTGAAGCAAAGTGCTAACTCATTGCCCCCTCATACTGATGAAAATCCTGAAACTGGTCAAACTGACACATACTAGCCAATGGGTGGTAAGTGATCATACCCCTCAAACCAACTAGAGGGAGATAATCCATGTCTGGAGCATGAGTAATGAAGCTGTAGGGTGAGCTAAGCCCTGAACACAGCAATATAGCAAATGGATCTCTAATCCCTGGCAGAAAAGATGACCACGCTGTAGCATCTATACACTCCACAGGCTGGAAGGAGTACGACATGGCTATATCATGGGTGAAACAAAACCCGTGCCATCTAAATGTGCCAATCGGTCTCAACTGTGACATAAACCACACATACAGCATGACCGAGCTACCTGTAAACACTCTCACGGGATAAGTGTAGCGAGATATAGTCGACCTCGAGTCTACAATGATGATCATCAAGATAATGGTATGACCCTCCCTGAGAGCTCTCACTGCCATAATGACGCCGATATCCAGCTCATCCATGTACCAAATCATGAAGACGTATAACAATACGCACAAAAGTAGTACATCTACCCTGGCTGAACGCCAATGGTCCTCCAGTGTGGTGAAATCCCCGGAATGCCGTGCATAGCTATCCTTAGAGCCAAACCTTCCAAACAAGAAACGCTGGGATATCACGTGGCCGGATGTAATCTCGTCCTAGACCACTCTACGTCTCAATCCGGTGGGGTTCATGAACTGTCTGCTCATGTCTCCAATAGCCATATGCACGCAAGGTCTATCTAGCGGCAGCATCGTCAACCGTGCATACTCCTCCAAAGTAGGACTTAACTCCCGGGTCCTAAACCGAAAATCCTGCCTCTCCGATACCCAGTGTTCTAGCATACCCTCTACAAATCCTGTGGGAACCTGAAACATCAATAGGTCATAGTATGCTGCAGCAAATCATCTACGATCACCATGTCTGATGGTGATATACTATCATACCACGAACGTATACCAGATACCACCAAAAATGGTGGGGTATGATCAATGCGGATAATTATCGAAGAAGATATCTGTACGGGCCGTGTCATAAGACCATCCAGGGGTCAATACTGAATATCTCTGGACATACATACATATGCATAACATAATAACATGCATGATATAATAGATGGCAATATGATATAGGAAATGGAAAACTATACATTCATTCCTAAGTATATCATCATCTAATACATCTCTGTACAGCTAAAATACAGGGAAATGGGGCAAAGCTACCCAACATCTAACAGAGGCCTATTAAAAGATACTAGCGAGAATGGGGTGAAGCTACCCAGCAGCTAATAGAGGCCTATCAAAAGAGATAGCGAGAAATACATCAAAAATTCAAAGGTGTCAATTTTTACATCATCGATACTGTCCACCTAATATAACTCCTCCTGAGTCACTTGATCTCTATCTACAGGGATGTTAAGCCCATACAATGGAGGATCTACACTGGCAAAGCCATATAGGTCACCTAAGGGGCCAGCGCCAGAGCTGGAAGGATCAAAAGTATCTGCCTCTAAAGGATTTCTGCCCAAATGCCGAATGAAAAGATGTGTTCAGTCCAACTGCTGGATCAATCTGTCAATCTGTGTCACATGAGTCGGATCTCTGACACAGGCTAGATAATCCATCATCATCACTGATCTTGGAACCATATCCCCCATAAATTATGTGGCGCGGGTCTGAGCTCCAATAGTACGAGGGATCCACCAATGCTGGAACATCTCCTCGAGACCAGGGGCCCTCTGACAATGTAAAACCGTCAATCCCCATCAATGGGATGTCAATGATGGGTGACTACAAAACAGGCCAATAATGTCCTAGCAGGAGGCAAGATTGGCATACGGATCTCTTCTGTAGTGCTCCTGATAGCACGTTCTCCTAAATAGAGCTCCCATCCTCCATCTGTGAAGAGAGGAATCCTACGGGTAGAAATGACGTACTCTACTCCAGTTGGGTACCCATCCTCAAAACTAACTCCCAAATGCTCTCCAGAGTAGGGAATTCATGTGATGACATCGGCTGTCAACAACTCCAAATGTAGAGGTGACAATGAGTGAAACCTCAAAGAATAGTGTGGACCTCCACCAAGACGGAATGATGCCATCTCCATATTCGTGGATAGGTATCTAAACCTAACACGCTCACAGGACGCAAATAGGGAAGCCTCTCATAGTCCCAAAATTGCTAACACAAAGGCAAACATCTGCTGTTAGTCAAAACTCTTAACTTATACATGGGAAAAGATAAGAGAAACACTCACCAGCATAAATGAGTAGAATCCTAACCATGCCTCGGTCAAGCCCTGCGATCGCATGCGCATTCCCTTGAGGAAATAGGCAAAGGTGTCAGAACCCCAATCATACTCTCCTATACGGTCCACGTGTCGAATGGCGCTGATCAAAATAAAGGACACCGTAAAGGAGTTATCTGCTATGAAGCAGCCCCTAATGATCATCAGGAATAATCGTCGAAGAATACGATCCTTGACTCTCACATCATCGGGTATGGGCTCACTCAATAGCCCGCTCATATCATCTACGCTCAAAGGACCCATACAAACAATCCTGCCCTTTAGCGCCTCCGCCGAAACTCCCAACAAGGATCTGATGGCTGTAGGGTGATATCCACCGTGCAAGGCACCGGCTCCCCTCCAAACTCCATACCTGTGATAAACTGCCAATCCATCAACGTCATCATTACCTCACAGTCCAACAAATGGAGTGACTGAATCTGGTGAAACCACCGCTCTGATAATGCCCTAAGGTAACCTTAGGGACAACGATGGGGTAGAATGGAGAAGAACATCCCAAATCCCCAACCATGGACGAGCGCTCTGTAGTCATCATGCAAAACCTGATACATAGAGTGGATGCTAAACCAGTTCCCTCGAGGATGTGTGAAGCCGGGAACCTACATCAAATGCAGATCAACATCAGAATCCTTAACTCCTCATCAATAGGAAATAAGGGAGATTAAAGATTTAACTTCATACCTCATTTGCGTGCAGGTATATTGAAGGATGCCTACTCAAGTTACGCAGGAGATCTGGGTTCGCCACTTGAATACCTGGTAATTCCCTATGGGGAACACGTACAGCAAGAGCAGGAACCTCGATCGGTACATCCTCCTCCTCGTCCTCAACATTTGACACTTCAACCCGAATAGGACGTATCACCGCCTCCACTAAACGACGAGGCTGTCTGATAGAATGGCGTTGAGGCTCTTCAGAAGCTCTCATTCGTACACTAGAAGTGGTCCTGCAGGAACTACTCGGCTGATCCGGATCCATAATATCTGGAAAATAAGTCTCCAAATCACCTCAAAAAGGGTGTTGTAATTTCTTACCTAGAGCATTTCAAAATGCATTGTTTAACATACATCTACAATAGAGTTAAAAACGCATGACTACCCAATACCTACATTTTGGGAAAAATTTTCCATAGCCCCCTTTGTAAATTGGACTATCCACATGCACATAGGCATGATTAGGTGGCCATTCAGTAGCACACCTGTACACAGTCATATACATCCTACATGCATTATCACATCACAGTAAAAAAATCTGTAAGTGTAGTCTAATTACCAGGATTATTTTACTTGTATGCCTTTACTTATTTGTCCTCAAATAGGATAAGAAAATATAGTAAAAGGTGCTAATTTGACTGTTTTAAAAGTCAAGTTTTTTCATATCATTATGTTCAGCAAGGTTTAATACTAACATTTGCTATGTTGAATATTTTTTTATCAAGTTATATCAACATGCATATTCATTACTATGTGTTTAAATGCATTTCATGTGATAAGTCATTTTCCAACGGATAGAAATTGGAAAAAATACATGCATACGTTACCAGGACAGTGAAGAACGCTTGTACGGTGGTAGAATATGCAGAAAGTTGCCCGAACTCAGCTGATCTAAAGAAGAGCTCTTAGATTTCCTTCGCTACGCAACTTGAAAATGACTTATGAAAGCAACCATTGGCCCATACATAAAGACGCAGTTAGTCATGAGCTCACCTGCGGCTCTTGCAGGTGTACCTGTAGCACTTCTACATGGGTCCCACACCTCCAGCTCACTCCAATTAGACTTCCAAAGGAGGTCTCATGTGAAAAAGGCCAAATCAGAATAAAATGCTACGCGATTGGCGGAATATAATTTGAAATCCTAGTTTCTTGTCGACGAGTTAAACTCCGTCGTCTCAATGGTATTCATTTGAATGCGGGGTATACTATACCAATGAGCTCAACTTTCACAGATCATGCTCGCTCATAATACCCCACAAAGGTCCGATGCCGTCATTTGCAGGGTCACAACCCTAAACTTCACACGGTAGGGGTTACAACGCCGAAGTTATAAACTGATAAAGTATCCCCGGCGGGGGTCATAATGCACATCTTTCAACCATCTACGTATCCCCGACGGGGGTTACAATGCAATGCAACCATTGATACACACATCAATGAAGGTCAAGCAACCTTGACGTCATGTCAGCCGATGGCAAGTAAACCCATCGAAGAAACTCATTTATGTATCCCCGGCGGGGGTTACAATGCAATGTTACCATTGGCACATACATCAATGAAGGTCAAGCAACCTTGACAATTTACCCATAAGGGATCTATCTAATGATACACACATCAACGAAGGTCGAGCAACCCTGACGACGACAAATTGTTGGCAGTAACTCCGACAGAATGAGGAAATATGTTATACATGAAGGGATTTCGACACAAATACGCAATGGAAAAAGAATAATTTAAGGCAATTTCAAAACCCTAAACAGGATCCATGCGAAAATTAATTAACTCAGTGGTTAGAAATTATACCTATTGTGATACTGAAATTGATGCGCTCGAATCTCCAACGCAATCCAAATGAATCGCGCCTCTACGGTATCCACACGAACGCTCCGAGAATCATCTTACGATCTGCAGAAGAAGGAATCATGGTACTAGCCACCAATGATGAGGATTTTCAAAACTTGTTTCTCTCTAGTCTCTCTCTAAGAGTGGCTAGGGTTTTCAGTTTATGAATAATACCTGAAATGGCTGCTACATATCATATATATAGCCTTTCAAAAATATTATTCAAAACCTAATTTAATAAAACCAAATTTATATATATATATATATATATATATATATATATATATATCTTAATTAAGTCTTACTTAATTAATATACCTATATATAAATTATCCTATTAATTTAAATTCATAATTTAAATACTATCAATCATATTGATATATTTAAATATTTACAATTTAAATTAATTCCCTTTTAATTACGTTCTATGTGTGTGACCCTATAGGTTATTATTACGTTGGCAATAATTTTAAAATCATATTATAAAATTATAAACAGTGAGCGGCATCTAGTAATGCATCACTGCTACCCAAGTAATAATAAGATCGATGATTCGATGCAACCTTTTTGTGACCAATGGTTCAACGTAATTTAATACTTTTAACCTTAATATCCTAGATTAAACTCGAGTCATGGAATGTGTCATACTCTTCATAATTTAATCTGAGTTTTCTTGATCAATGAGTAGACTATATGAAATAAATCACTATTTGAGCATGGTCGTGCATTTCATAGTCATACTCAATCAAGAGGCCTATGGATATCACCCCTAATATATAGAAAGGTTAAATTCCATCTAGATCACTCATATTCCTCACACGATTCATGATGTACCCAATAATCACCTTTATAGTCCACCCTATTAAAGGTGACATTTGATGATATCAAAGTATATAATTTCTGTGTA
Source organism: Panax quinquefolius (assembly GCA_020205615.1). Classification (NCBI taxonomy): domain Eukaryota; kingdom Viridiplantae; phylum Streptophyta; class Magnoliopsida; order Apiales; family Araliaceae; genus Panax; species Panax quinquefolius. Next base: position 56,947,284 of record CM035159.1, read on the forward strand.
GTAATATACTGATTTCAAGTCGGAGGACCATTACATCATTGTCACTATGAGAATTTCTAATGACACTTCACATAATGCTCCATATAGAATTCTCATGGTGGGTCTGTCCAGTACATCATTCTCTAACATGTACATATGCATTGGCTTAATATCTCATATATTTATGACCAATGAGATTTGGTCATTAGTCAATCCACATACTAGTCTCAATGCATCATTGTTGTCCCATCAACAATAATACTCGACTAGGGACATTTAAGAACAATGATACTAATTATAATTATATAATCGCATGGTCAAGTCACATACTTGAAACTATATAATTTGTATCACTATTCTAAGGAATTTTATTATGTTAACATTTATATAACGCAGTAAAATAAACCATAATAAAATCATATATTTATTCAATCAAATATAATATCAAAATGTTAAGCAATTATATCAAATAATTGGCCTCTAGGGCATACACACTAACAATCTCCCACTTGCACTAGAGCCAATCACTCATGTATCTAATTCCCATGGAACTAGTGTGACCGTCGTTCTTCTGCTACGACAAAGCCTTGGTCAGTGGATCTGCAACATTATCATCTGTTGGTACTCTTCCTATATGTATATCTCCTCTATCAATGATTTCACGGATGAGATGGTACCGCCTAAGTATATGCTTGGATCATTGGTGAGATCTGGGTTCATTAGCCTGTGCAATGGCTCCATTATTATCACAGTATAGAGCAACTGGATCAACAATGGTTGGAACAACACCAAGTTCAGTGATGAACTTTTTAATCCATACAGCCTCCTTGGCTGCACTAGAAGTAGCAATATACTCAGCCTCTGTTGTAAAATCGGCTACTATCTCTTGCTTTGAATTCTTCCAGCTAACAGCACCACCATTAAGGCAAAACACAAAACCTGACTGAGACTTATAGTCATCATTGTCAGTCTGGAAACTAGCATCTGTATAACCCTTTACTACCATTTCGTCTTCACCTCCATATACCAAGAATGAATCCTTAGTCCTCTTTAGGTACTTGAGGATATTCTTGACTGTTGTCCAGTGACCTTCACCTGGATTCGACTGGTATCTGCTCGTCATGCTTAAAGCATACGAGATATCCGGATGAGTACATATCATTGCATACATAATAGATCCAATTTCTGAAGCATAAGGGATCTTTCTCATACGCTCCTCATCATCTTGTCATTTAGGACATTGGGCCTTAGAGATCTTTATACCATGAGTCATGGGTAAGTGTCCCCTTTTTGCCTCTTGCATGCTGAACTGTTTCAGCACTTTATCAATATATGTACTCTGACTTAGGCCAAGCATTTTTCTTGATCTATCTCGATAGATCTTGATACCTAAAATGTAGGCTGCATCGCCTAAATCTTTCATGGAGAAACATTTTCCTAACCATGTTTTTTTACAAATTGTAATGAAGGAATGTCATTCCCTAATAATTAATATGTCATCAACATATATAATACTAGGAATACAATGTGACTCCCACTAACCTTCTTATATACACAAGGTTCATCTTCATTTTTATTAAAACCAAACTCTTTGATTGCTTTATCAAATCGAAGATTCCAACTTCGAGAGGCTTGCTTCAATCCATAAATGGATCGCCGCAGCTATATACCTTTCAAGCATCCTTTGGATTGACAAATCCTCAAAGTTGTGTCATGTACACATCCTCAAGGAGATTTTCATTAAGGAAAGCGTTTTGACATCCATCTCGCTAGATTTCGTAATCGTAAAAAGGTCGTAATAGCAAGTAAGATCCTCGATGGATTTAACCATTGCCACCGGAGAGAATGTTTCATCATAGTCAACACCTTGAACTTGTTTGTAACCTTTTGCTACCAGTCGACCTTTATAGGTTTGTACATTACCATCCATGTCGGTTTTCTTCTTTAAAACCCACTTGCACCGATTGGTTTTTATTTCTTGGTGGATCAACCAAAGCCCATACTTGGTTAGTATACATGGAGTCCATTTCAAATCTCATGGCTTCAAGCCATCTCTCAGAATCTGGTCCATTCATAGCTTCTTGGTAGGAAGCAGGCTCATCCTGATCTATGAGCATCACATCGCCGTTATGAGTCACAAGATATCCATAATATCTCTCGGGCTCTTGGCGTGTCCAACCAGATCTACGAATTCCTTGTGTAATTTGAGCAGGTTCACTCTCCACAACATCTTGTGGTTCCTGCTCACGTTCCAACTCAGGTTCAATGATATTCTGTGGTTCTCGAATATCTTCGAGTTCTACTTTCCTCCCACTATTTCCTTTAGAGACAAATTCTCTTTCTAGAAAAATACTAGTTCGAGCAACAAACACTTTGTTCTCAGAAGGTTTGTAGAAATAATACCCTTTTGTTTCCTTTGGGTATCCCACAAAATTACATTTGTCAGATTTGGGTCCGTGCTTGTCAGAATCTAGACGTTTTACAAATGCCTCGCAACCCCATATCTTCATGAATGACATACTAGGACGCTTTCCAAATTCCACATCTCATATGGTGTCTTCTCGAACCATTTTTTGTAGGAACACGGTTAAGTGTGAATGCAAATGCCTCTCTGTGGCATGACCCAAAAGCTTATGGAAGATCTCGCATGACTCATCATTGATCGTACCATGTCCAACAAGGTTCGATTCCTCTCTCTCGGACACACCATTCCATTGTGGTGTTCGGTGGAGTGAGTTGTGATATATAATACCACACTCCTTTAGAAGGTCATCAAAGTCTTGGCTTAAGTATTCACCTCCTCGATCGGATCGAAGGGCTTTTATGCTTTTTCCAAATTGGTTTTGAACTTCATTATTGAATTCCTTGAACTTTTCAAAGGATTCGGATTTGTGTCTCATAAGATACACATATCCATATCTACTGAAGTTGTCAGTAAATGTAATGAAGTAATAAAACCTACCTCTTGCTAACGAACTCATGGGTCCACATACATCACTATGTATAAGTCCCAATATATCGCTAGCCCGTTCATTGTGTCCAGTGAAAGGGGCTTTAGTCATCTTGCCTAATAAACAAGATTCGCATTTTTCATATGATTCAAAATCAAATGAATCCAAAAATCCATCTTTATGGAGTTTTGATATGCGTTTCTCATTTATATGGCCCAAACGACAGTGCTAGAGATATGTCAGATTTGGATCATTTGATTTAAATCGTTTTGTATTTATGTTATAGATAGGCATTTCCAAATCAAGAATATAAAGACCATTAAACAATTGTGCAACACCATAACATATATCATTTAAGTAAAACAAACAACGATTGTTCTTTATTATAAATGAAAAACCTTTCTTGTCCAAACAAGAAACACAAATAATGTTTTTGCTTATAGCAGCCACAAAATAACAATCTTCTAATTCTAAAACTAGCCCAGAGGGCAAAGATAAATGATAAGTTCCTACTACCAAAGCAAAGAACTTTTGCTCCATTCCCAACACGTAGGTCAATCTCTCCTTTTGCTAAAGTCCTACTCTTCTGAGTTCCGCAAGACATTAACACAAATGTGAGAACCACATCCAAAGATCCAATACCCATGATGTAGAAGTAGACAAATTGACTTCTATAACATATATACCTAAATCAGAAGTCCCACTTCCTTTCCTTTTCTTCACTTCTTCCAAATAAGCAAGACAATTCCTCTTCCATTGTCCAGGTTTTCCACAATAGTGACAATCACCTTCTTTAGCCACCCCACCTTTAGGTTTTAAAGCCTGTTTAGTTTTGGAATTAGGGTTGGCACCAAAATTAGATCCTATCTTTTTCTTGCATTTCCATTTTCCCTTAGCGTTCCCCTTTTGCACCATCATTATGGGAGCGGGTCCTGCCTTTTTCATGTTGTTCTCTGCAGTTCTTAACATGCTTAACAACTCAGTAAGTGGTTTCTCAATTTCATTCATTAGATAATTCATAATAAATTGAGAGTAGCTGTTGTTCAATGATTGCAAAACAAGATCAGTTTGGGCCTCCGGAGTGATTGGAAAACCCATCCTATCAAGGTATTCAATATACCCAATCATTTTCAGCACAGGTGGACCAATTGGATCACGTTCACCCATTTTGCAGTGATACAACGCTTTGCTTGTATCATACCTCTCCTGTCGAGCATGCCCTTCGAACAATTTCTTGAGATGCTCGATCATCTCATAAGCATCCATCAACTCATGTTGCTTCTGAAGCTTAGCGTTCATGGGTTGCTAGCATGAGACAACTCACGTCCATAACATCATCTTAATGCTTCTTGTAAGCATTATGCTCCGTACGTGGTGCAGTGACAACTGGTGCTGCAGGAATGGGCCCATCAAGGATATATAACTTGCGCTCTTCTTTGAGGACAATCTTCAAGTTCCTGTGCCAGTCAAGGAAATTAATCCCACTCAGCTTGTCCTTCTCAAGGACTGATCGTAGTGAAAGACTACTTGTGTTGTTGTTGTTTGCCATTGATATCTACAATTTATAAGTGCCAAAATAATAAGTCAAATTGCAGAGTTGATATTATGTAATTGATAATAGTACATTCAAAATATACCTCCCACTATTTTATTCAAATTAATAGCCCTCACCATTAATTTGGAAAGCATTTTCTATTAAACCTTTCTAGTGAGCCAAGATCCATATTTTATTATGACTTAAGTTAGCTTTGGATAATCTCTTAAAACACAATTATTTAGGTAGACAACCCTTTTGTCAATTATATCATATATAACTCTTGGATAGTTTGGTAAACAACATTTGTTTCTAGTCCATCTAATGGTACCAACCAAACTCTATGCCTCTAAGTCCACAATCCTATTGAGATAACTTAGTTAAGTCAGGCCCAATGATTTTAATAGTTTGGATATCACAATTATCCTATCGCATCTTAGCTAGATAAATAGGGTACTTTTCTTTGGCAAACCTACATCTATTGATCAAGGTCTTGATGAGTGTTATTCATTGGAAGGCATCTGATTTAGACTTAATAATTTAATGAGGGATTTTATTAAAAAAATTAGATCTCACCAATTTTAATCTTATTAAGCATGCACATTATTTATCATATCATATCACATACAAGCATAAATAAAGTGCAAAATTAAATGTGTCACAGTTATGGCCCAATCCACTGTCAATCTTTTCAAGCTAATGAAAGATTGAAGGTCAATATAAGGTGGTAAAAGATCTTAAAATAAATAGCTTCCTTGGATCTTCCTCAAGCATGTGCCTCCTCTCCATCATCATCTTTCCATTGTGTTCTCCATCTTGACATCTTCATCAATTATAGATTATTACATGACATAAAGAAACCTCGAGTTACATTTGAGGGGATTTAGATGAGAAGAGAATATTACATTAGAATTTATAGAAAGGCACGACATGCAAGCCGTATTTCAAAACCAAAACCACTAACCTATGGGTCAAAAAGGCCATAACTGTGCACCATGCATATCACAATAAGCATATAACAATTTATATAAAATTAAAAAATATATAACAATTTTGGGGTCACGACCATCGTATGCGCAACTATGTGGGGGTCCAAGGGGTGTTCAGCGATGGTCCGGGGTGGTCTCACGGGTCCATGTGAGGGGGTCCTGAGCGGCGCCCTAGAAAAAATTTCGAACTACAATCAGATATGCAGATTTTTTCAAATCGAATCTCTCAAAGCAGCTTTTAATCATACATTTTAATCCACCAAAACACCCATAATAACAAATCATATATGTCGTGGGTGATTTAATCATATTAAAATGAATAAGACACCGTAATTTATCATATATGTCCAGTTTCGATTAATCATATTAAAACGATTCTTCATGCTTCTAATCCAATTAGAACAATTATATTGTTATTCCACCGATTAAAGATACGATTAACAGTATCATCATATATATTACCAGAATACACATACAACGGAATATCATATATTCAATTTCATATCGGTAAACATGCATCATCATATATCATATATATCAAATACAATTAAAACACGTAATCTGAATTAATCTTTTCGCAAATAGCTCTGAAACCACTGAAGGGATTTTGGCACAAATACGCAGCGAAAAAAAGAACAATTTAAGGAAATTCTGAAACCCTAAACAGGATCCATGCGAAAATCAATTAACTTAGTGGTTAGAAATTATACCGATTGTGATATTGAAATTGATGCGCTCGAATATCCAACGCAATCCAAATGAATCGTGCCTCTACGATATCCACACGAATGCTTCAAGAATCGTCTTACGATTTGCAGAAGAAGGAATCGTGGTACTAGCCACCAAGGATGTGGATTTTCAAAACTTGTTTCTCTCTAGTCTCTCTCTAAGAGCGGCTAGGGTTTTCAGTTTATGAATAATACCTAAAATGGCTGCTAAATATCATATATATAGCCATTAAAAAATATTATTCAAAACCTAATTTAATAAAAATCGAATATATATATATATATCTTAATTAAGTCTTACTTAATTAATATACCTATATATAAATTATCCTATTAATTTAAATTCGTAATTTAAATACTATCATTAAATATTTACAATTTAAATTAATTCCCTTTTAATTACGTTCTCTGTGTGTGACCCTATAGGTTATTATTACGTTGGAAATAATTTTAAAATCATATTATAAATTATAAACAGTGAGCAGCATCTAGTAATGCATCACTGCTACCCAAGTAATAATAAGATCGATGATTCGATGCAACCTTTTCGTGACCAATGTTTCAATGTAATTTAATCCTTTTAACCTTAATATCTTAGATTAAACTCAAGTCATAGAATGTGTCATACTCTTCATAATTTAATCTGAGTTTTCTTTGATCAATGAGTAGACTATATGAAACAAATCACTATTTGAGCATGGCCATGCATTTCATAGTCCTACTCAATCAAGAGGCCTATGCATATCACCCCTAATATATAGGAAGGTTAAATTCCATCTAGATCACTCATATTCCTCACACGATTCATGATGTAACCAATAATCACCTTTATAGTCCACCCTATTAAAGGTGACATTTGATGATATCAAAGTATATAAATTCCCGTGTAATAATATAGTGATTTCAGGTCGGAGGACCATTACATCATTGTCACTATGAGAATTGCTTATGACACTTCGCATAATGCTCCATATAGAATTCTCATGGTGGGTCTGTCCAGTACATCGTTCTCTAACATGTACCTATGCATTGACTTAATATCTCATATATTTATGACCAATGAGATTTGGTCATTAGTCAATCCGCATACTAGTCTCAATGCATCATTGTTGTCCCATCAACAATAATACTCGACTTGGGACATTTAAGAACAATGATACTAATTATAATTATATAATCTTATGGTCAAGTCACATACTTGAAACTATATAATTTGTATCACTATTCTAAGGAATTTTATTATGTTAACATTTATATAACGCAGTAAAATAAACCATAATAAAATCATTTATTTATTCGATCAAATATAATATCAAAATGTTAAGCAATTATATCAAATAATTGGCCTCTAGGGCATAAAAACTAACAATACACATCCTCAAACAGACAAAGCCTTATCCCCACAGAACTCTTATACATAAGAGGTACCTCTATGGAATATAAGCCAATGTCTAGGATTCAAGACTTTGGTGATAGCCCCAACGTCAATATCCTTGGAGACTTGGATCGCATGTCCAAGCCATCACTGATTTTCATCCCAACAGGATTACCTGACAATCATGCATCATAAATTTGCATCATGTTGCTTCATAAAGCATCATGTTTATCTTGCTTGCATTTCAAGTGTCTAGGATTCTTTATCCTATCCATGCCTTGCATTGCATGAATATGATAAAGAGGGGCATCTGTAGACACTCAAAATTTTCTCACTGCGCTTTATTAATGACATTGCGCAGGAGGGCGATTAAATCTTTAGAGATAACCCTGGAAGATAGCTGATATCCATTCCGGATACTATCGGAAGTTTAGTTCCAACCCAGAACACAAACTGGGAATGTCATTTCCAATCTCGGAGATAACCCCGAGGTACGCAGATTAAAAGACCGGCAACAACACCAGGAGAAGACAGTTCTGTCTCGACGATAACACCACGACGCTCAATTCCAATCCCAGAAACACCACTGGGAGTAGCGATTCCATCCTTGGTGATAGCCCAAAGGGATGCTTTTGCAGTTCTAGCGATAACTTTGAATTGTTTATTTCAAACATATGCAATCAGCTTCAAGCTCATACATCCTGCCGAGGCACTCATACCTCAGACCCGGAGCTAACAACGGGCAGACAGGCACACCCACAAATGATATTGAGGCATACAAACAAGAAGTCCAATCTTAGATGTAACCCTGAGAAACGTCTGCTTTCCGCTCAAACCGGAGATAACCCCGGTGAGGAATCAAAACGTCATCTTACCGCCTCAACTTTTTCTCTCACAAGATGATATCGCGACATACCAACAAGTAGTCCAATCTCAGATGTAACCCTGAGCAATGTCTACTTTCAATTCAAACCAGCGATAACCCCGGTGAAGATTCAAACGTCATCTTGTCTCTTCAACACTGCGCGTCGTCTCAACACTTCATACATACATACATCCATCAATGTCCCACAAGAACCGAGGAGTTACAATCCCGAGTGACTATTACGTGTGGCAGTACTTTGGATAGAATTTGAAGCTTGAAGACCATATGCATAGAACACTCTTCTTGACTTTGTACAACCTCTAATCCATGTCATTGCATAACTCTTGACACAAGTGATCCAAAAAAGGTCAGATATACCTCGTTCAGATGCTCAGATTGAAGTTCTGCAAGTTCGAGCAGATATTACAGTGCATGAGTGCATGTACTTTGAGACGATGGGACCCGCGAGGCTCGAATGCACCACGACCAGTCAGTAGTACATAACCATAATTTGCCATGGTATGTACTGCGCCATCCGTCTATAAATATGAGCCTTGGGGTCAGCTATTTTAAGGAGAGAGGGAGAGGAAAAGGCGAGGAATCCCTGTCCATTTTATTCTGTATACACATCTTTTGAGTGTTTCCTCATCTTTAAACATTTTTAGCTCACATATAACTATCTTTTATCCGGCGGGAGCTGAGTGTTTATCCATTTAAAGTCATAGAAGTCTACATTGGCAGCCCACTGTAAGCCTTCTCACATTATAAAAAGCCTTCTTCTCATATTAGCACACACTGTTATACACATTGTGAGTCGTGTTGTGTGCGTTTGCCCGGACTTTGGTCTATGGTTTTCATTTCTGTCTGTATATATATACTTATATATGTATATATTTTATATATGGACTATAATTATCGAGTTATGCCTCGATTTAGCCTAGAGTTCGGTCTGGAGCGTTTATTGCTTATATATATATATATATATATATATATATATATATATATATATATATATATAAAAGCTGTTGTTAGACATATTCGATGAGCACTGGATTTACATCCGATGCGTTTTACTATATATATATATATATATATATATATATATATATTAGACATATCTGATGAGCCTAGATTTACATCCAGTGCATTTACTGCTTATATATATATATATATATATATATATATATATTTCTGATTACAGTTATGTCAAGCTTGGAGTTTACTTCATGGCCTTTTACAGCTTTATTTACATTTCATCCTGCCTAGAGTTTACTTTGTGGCAGTTGATCGCTTTTATAGCTTTATTTACATTTCATCCTGCTTGGAGTTTACTTTGTGGCAGTTGATCGCTTTTACAACTTTATTTACATTTCTGATCCCCCATGGAGTTGCTTTGTGGTGGTTGATCATGTCCATATATATATATATATATATATATATATATATATATATATATATATATATATATATATATATATATTTACCACTTTTATATATTTACATTTCGATCCCCATGGAGTTGTTTAAGTGGTGGTTGATCATGTTTGTATATATATATATTTCTGACTTTTATATATATAATCGCCATCGCTTTCCATACAAATTGCAGTATCATGTGAGCCTAGGAATCATGTGATCAAGGATTTAGTCTACTGAATCTAGATTCGGTTCCCATGATGGACATTTTTCAGCTGTAAGCAGCTTGTACATTATTTTACAGTGTCTGAATTTCCTTGGATAGTTGGCATGCCCATGAGGAGTTCAGCACTGCTATATATTATTTTCTCGAGAATGCTTTGCATCTCAAAAAAAAAGCAAACAAGCCGAGCATTTAATAATAAAATGGAAGTATCAAAGGCCTCAATTACTATTGAGCACGGGGTTAGAAAAACCTCTTTTACAAAACGTTATTGATATATCTTGTTTAAAACTGAATTTTTCTATAAATTCAAACCCTATATATATAGGTTCGAATGAGGTACAACACTACTTCCAAATAATTGCACATTGATCCACACACACACGCACATTCATATAACAGTTTCTTTAAAAAGTGGCGGTCACCATGGCAACACGGATGTCGGGAGGTGCCTAACACCTTTCCTCCGCATAATCAAGCCGCCGGACCTAAATGAATCTTGGTTTCACATACCCGTTTAGCAATGTCACATCACTAGGTCAATGTGCAAACCTTTTCGGTTGCGTTGGTGCAACCAGTTAAATACACCAACTGGCGACTCTTAAAGTCAAATTGTCGACATTATACATGTCGGACCTTTTTCACTTGTTTTTTCAAACAAAACTCACATTAACATGAGAACACCAAAGAACAAGTAACGAAAAGGGACACTAAAAAATCCCGACGTCGACAAATAATATGTTGCATGTCAATTAACCTTTGTTTTATGGCATTATTTGAAAATGACATCCAAGAATGTTGAGAATATTAATGGAGCACAGGAGACCGTTGAGTCTACACAGATCAATAACCAGGAAAATGTGAATCAGGAAGGCGACAATCCTCATGCAAACGACAACACTGAACAAATGATAAACGATGGAATGTTTAGAGGCTTTATGCAATTCATGCAACATCAGGCGAGAGCGGCTCCTGTCTAAAATAGGTGGAAACACTGGCAACTCTCGGACGGTCACTACTAAATATTTCAAGGAGCTGGGCCCACCGGAGTTTTTTGGAGAGCCAAAACCACTTAAAGCGGAGACGTGGATAAAGCAGATTTACAAGATACTTTATGTCTTGGGATGCTCTGAGGAGCAAAAGGTTCCCTTTGCCACCTTCATGTTATGGGCAGAGGCAGATTACTGGTGGGAATCTGTAAAGTGTACTCAACCTGCCGCACTGAAGATGTCTTGGGAGAAGTTCCAAGAACTGTTCAATGACAAGTACTTTCCCAAAAGTATTTGTCACATGAAAGAGGTAGAGTTCATTAAACTGGAGCAAAACAACATGACCGTGTCACAGTACGAAGAAAAGTTTGCCAAGTTTTCCCGATTTGCGTCCCACTTAGTTGATAATGAGGAGAGAATGATGCAGATGTTTCTAAGAGGTTTGACACCCGAGAAACGTCAATACCTTATCTCTTACAAACTTTGCTTGTATTCAGATGTTATTAATAGGGCTCAGTTACTAGAACGCGATAATGAGTCAACCCAACCAAAGGAGAGCAGCCGACAAAATGATAATACCAGTGATAACAGTCATCAAAGCGGTGACAACAAGCGTGGAGGGAATCAACATGCCTGAAATGGTAACCACTTCGGTGGTAATCATGGCCAAAAAAATAAGAGTGGTCATCTCAAGAAGAGGAGATTCAACAATGATGGAAAGACCTTAGTATCAGTGTAAGACCCCAAATTTTATGAAATAAAATTATTCAAATTTCTTATCATTATTATTTTATTTCGTAAATGCTTAAATTGATAAAGGGTTAAAGTCAGGGGGGATATGTGAAAATTTTTGCAAAGTATGCAAGTTGTTATAAAATATTCGTTTGGTCGGGGAATATTATTTTTGTCGGGAATATTCGTATGATGACACACTCATTGGTGGACCCCACAACGAAAGTATTGTTGTATTAAGAAAACGACAAAATTATCTTTTTATAAAAATAACGGCGAAAATGTTACCGTTAAAAACTATTGAACTATCCGGTAGTAAAAGTACAGTAATACGCATGGTTGCATAGTAGCACACGGTATTGATTATTGATGCTTACGTAAGAAGTCATTCATCTATACTCAATTATTGCTACAGTAATTGCTGCATTATATCTCTCATATTATTGATTCAATTATTGTCACTGTATCATCTGTATAATATGTTGTATTATTAAATCAATAATTGAGACGACAAATTTATTGATATTATTATTTGCAATATTGACAATGTCTATAAGTTCTGTCAAGGAGAGGTTTGGTTATCTAATTTTGCGCTAATAAGGAGAAATCCTTATCGGAAAGCCCCCTCTTTCTTGGGAATGACCTGGTTGTTAAATATTGTGAGTTATAATATTAATGATGATTAAGTTCAGTGTTGATTAAAGATGAAATTGATAGTTCCATTGTGTTAGAATTATTAGTGTTAGTGAAAATTGACATTTATTTCGATAATAATTGATGTGTGGAAGTTATCGGGTAATTAATCGGATAAATGAGGAATTAATTGCTAGTAATTCACATGATTATAACTATTTGTTCGCATGTGTGTACTAATGATTCACATTCATGTACTATTAGGGGAGTTGGTGCAAGATTGATAATACTTGCATAACTAAGTTAAAGATGGAGGTATAGATGGAGGTATTATACTATTATTCATATTTTCACATGATTATAACTATTGAATCACATGATTGAACTATTGATTCATATTATTTACTATTAGGGGAGGTGGTGCAAGTTTGATAATACTTGCAGGACTAAATTAAAAATGAAAGAAAAGTTGGAGGTATTGTATTGTAATTTTTTGAGCCCCAAAATGTGCAATTATCGAAACTATATTTTTCTATAAATAGAAGTTCATTCTTCCTTCATTTCTCACCAATTCACTAAAGCTATAGAGCAATTATTATAGAGAAAAATTATAGAGAGAAAGAAGAAGAGAAGTCTCTACCTCTCTATTCCAAAGATTATCGACTTTATTCTAAGGTAAGGGTTTTATTTCTTTCATTTTCATGAAGAGAGTCATTGTTATTCCATTCTTTATTATTACGTTGGAATAACATGTCTATGCCAAGTACCGCATACATGGTGAAATTCTTCTATTATTCCATTCTTTATTATTTTGTTGGAATATCCTGTCTGTGCGTATTACGCATGACCTGGTTTCATTATTTATTATTCTATTGGAATAATATGTCTGTGCGATCTATCGCATGCCTGGTGAATTCTGTTGTTATTCCATTCTTTATTATTCTGTTGGAATATCCTGTTTGTGCGGATTTTGCATGACTGAGTTCAATTCTTTATTATTCTGTTGGGAATAACCTGTATGTGCGGTCTATCACATGCATGGTGAATTCTTCTGTTATTCCATTCTTTATTATTCTGTTGGAATAACTTGTCTATGTGGATTACCACATGCACGGTGAATGATCCTTTGTATTCATTCCATATTAAATTATGGAAATGATCTGTCTACGTCGATTACCGCATGGCGGGAAAAAATCTATTTGCAGGTTCATATACTCTATTATACTCAGTTGGTTAAAGTTTTGGCTTCTATACTCCATGAAATTAGTAGAATATCCTGGATATTTGCGCTTCATCCAGTATCTTTTCATGAAAATATTCTTCTGATCATTCTTGAATTTTACTCCACAAAGTAGTATCATGTTGACAATTTGGACGTTTTTGAGTTCAGGATAAATTAACTTATAAATCTTTAAAATTTAATTCTTGAACTTGTTTTATTGAATTATTATGTCATTGTCATCATCCTCATGTTTATATTATGTTGAAAGTCATTTGTGGCATGTAGTGCAGAGATAGACTTGGTATGATTATGACTAGGGATTATTCGGTTTAGTCATGACCGTAATGTTACAAATGATGTGGTAAAAGTCCTCATTAGCCCGTAGTGCATTGATGGACAGTTGTTGGCATGATCATGACCATTGATGAAAACACGAATATCCTTGGCCGTAGTGCAGGGATGACGTGGTTTATTTATTAAGTTGAGTCTCAGTGATAAAAATTGATGAAAACATTTTAAATCATAGAAGATAGTAGATATCATGCTCTATTGAACTCTTCTAATTGATTGCTTATTCCGCTGCAGTTAAACTTGATGTCTATTATATTTTATCAGTTTAACATTGTTGAAGGCTAATGATAATTTATTCTGCATTATCTTTGTCATAATATTTCTTACTGGGCTAGTTGAGCTCACCCTTTCTTCACTATTCTCTTCAGGAAATGAGAACGTAGCCGGGACTAGTCGGGGAATGGAGTGATGATCCAGATGATAGCATTAGTAGTCCTCACTATTCTGTTAAATAGTGTGACAATAAATGTAATGAGGACTCCATTGAGTGTGGATATTGTCTAGATGACAATATTCTTATTAAAACTCTTAGATTATGTTTTGTTGTATTTTACACGACTGTTGTATAGTTAAGTTGTATTTGAATTTTGTACCATGTATTTGGCAACTCAAGATGGGTGATGTATACCTGTTTTGGGGACATCACAGTTGGTATCAAAGCTTAGGGATATGATCCCTAGCTAAGATGTGAGGCTAGAACTAGGAGGGGAGAGACAGGGAATTCCTTCGCTAGTATGACCTACCTAAATTTATTTGGTATTTAATTGGTCGGTCAGAGTATAGGGATAATATGTGATATGTCAATTAACCCTTATTAGCTTAGGGATATGATCCCTAGCTGAGATGTGAGACAAGAACTAGGAGGGGAGAGACGGGGAATTCCTTCGCTAGTATGACCTACCTATGTTTTTTTGGCATTTAATTGGTCGATCAGAGTATAGGGATAATATGTGATATGTTAATTAACCCTTGTTTTGTGGCAGTATTTGAAAATGACATCCGAGAATGTTGAAAATAGCAATGGAGCACTTGAGACCGTTGAGTCTCCACAGATCAATAATCAGGATAATGTGCAACAGGAAGACAATAATCCTCAAGTAAACAACAACGATAAAATGATGAACGATGGGATGTTCAGAGGTTTTATGCAATTCATGCAACATCAGGCAAGAGCGACTCCTGTCCAAAATGTAGGTGGAAACACTGACAACCCTCAGATGGTCACCGCTAAGCAGTTCAAGGAACTGGGACCACCGGAGTTTTTTTGAGAGCCAAAACCACTTAAGGCGAAGACGTGGATAAAGTAGATCTACAAAATATTTGATGTCTTGGGATGCTCTGAGGAGTAAAAGGTTCCCTTTTCCACCTTCATGTTGCGAGCAGAGACAGATTACTGATGGGAATCTGTAAAGCGTACTCAACCTGTCGCACTGAAGATGACTTGGGAGAAGTTCCAAGAATTGTTCAACTACAAGTACTTTCTCGAAAGTATTCGTCACATGAAAGAGGTAGAGTTCATTAAAATGGAGCAAAACAACATGACCGTGTCGCAGTACGAAGCCAAGTTTACCGAGTTGTCCCGATTTGCATCCCATTTGGTCTATAATGTGGAGAGAATGACACGAACGTTTCTAAGAGATTTGAAACCCAAGAAACGTCAATATCGTATCTCTCACAAACTGTATTTATATTTAGATGTTGTTAATAAGGCTCAGTTATTGGAGCGCGATAATGGGTCAACCCAACCCAAAAGAGAGCAGCTGAAAAAATGATAATACCAAGTGATAGCAGTCATCGAAGCAGTGACAATAAGCGTGGAGGGAATCAACATGCCAGAAATGGTAACCACTTTGGTGGAAATCATGGCTAAAACAATAAGAATGGACATTTCAAGAAGAGGAGATTTAAAAATGATGGAAAGACGTCAGCATCAGCACCCATTGTTAAGGAAGGAGAACGACCCCCTATCATGTGCTTCAAATGCAGAGGGGAAGGACACATAAGTCCAAACTGTGTGCAACAGTCCAAAACGTGTTACAATTGTGGAAGAGAAGGTCACCTAGCTCGATTTTGTCATGCACCAAAGTCAAGTCCAGCTGGGACGGTGGCACCAAAGGTGGATACGGACAAAACAAAGTCGGTGGTTTCAAGAAGAGCATTTTTCGTGACTTCTCAAAAAGTGAGTAACCTGAACTAAGTTAGCACGGGTTAGTTAATTATAAATTCTTGCGAAGTCTATACCTTATTAGATATCGGTTTTACCCATTCTTTTATCTCTCTTGTTTTCGCTTAACGTTTAAATTTAACCCTAGAGAAGTTAGACTTTAACTTATTGGTTGAAACTTCGTTAGTAGAAACCTTCGTTACCTCCACTGTTTATTAATCTTGTTGATTCAAATTGACACTTTCACGTTACCTGTCGATCTTATCTCTTTGAAAATACTTGCATTTGATGTGATTTTAGGAATCGATTGGTTAACTATTCATCATGCTTTTTGTAAGGTTGTTAGCTTTCATATTTTGAACCAACCTATCATTTGAATTCAACCAAGCAAGCCACTAAGGTCAATCATTGTCATATCAAGACATAAGTAAAGAGCCCCGAGCCCTTCGCTGGTGACTTCCAAGTCTTGGAATACTCCGAAGCTAGAATATCCATAGGGGATGTCGTGAATAATGGTGGCAAGTTGATAGATATCAATGTGACGTGTTATCCAAGTCTTGGATGAGGGTCACAGTTTTGAATGATATTTCTATTATTAATAAATTTCCTAACATATTCTTGAAGACTTCTTAGCCTACCCCTAGAGCGTGAAATCGAATTTTCTTTTGACCCCAGTACAAAACCCATTTCTTTAACCCTTAAATATTTCTTCAACCAAAACGAACGTATAATGCACCAAAGGCGTTGGCTCGAGCTATTGAAGATTACGACTATACCATTCAATATCATTATAAAAGAGTGAACATGGTAGCTGACGCGTTGAGTATAAGATCGTATGCGTTTACGAGTGCGATGTTGTTAACACAAAAACCCATTTCGTATAACTTTCAAATGATGAAGATAGAGTTAAAGACTCTAGAGACCCATGTGAAGATAGCGAATATACAAGTAGAATCGAATTTAATCGATAAAGTTAAAGCCGCTCAAGCTACATACTCAGAGCTGATGAATGTGTAGAAGAAGGTTCAAGAGGGCGTTATTCTATAAGCAAAAATCGATGTAGAGAGGAAATCTCAACCCTCGATTTAATTGGTCCATATGAAATCCTTGATTAAGTAGGAACTGTGGCTTATAGACTCGTTTTACCGCCAAGTATGTTGCGTGTTCATAACATTTTTCACGTATCGATGTTACATAAATATGTGGACGACCCAAACCACATTATTGAATTAGAAATAGATGAGATAGCAGAAGATTTAATGTATGAGGAAATACATATTAAAATCTTGGATAAGAAGGATCGTATTCAACACTCAAAGGTTATACCTCAAGAGTTAGAATCTGAAATGAAGTCAAGGTATCCTCATCTCTTCGGCATATCAGGTACGTACGTAAATTTTGAGGGCAAAATTTCATAAGGAGGGGAGATTGTAAGACCCTGAATTTTATGAAATGAAAGTATTCAATTTTCTTATAATTATTATTTTATTTCAAAAATGGTTAAATTGATAAAGGGTTAAAGTTAAGGGTTATATGTGAAAATTTTTGCAAAGTATGCAAGTTGTTATAAAATATTCGTTTGGTTGGGGAATATTCTTTTTATCGGGGAATATCCGTACGACGACACAATCATTGGTGGACCCCACAATGGAAGTATTGTCGTAGTAAGAAAACGACAGAATTATCTTTTTATCAAAATAACAGCGAATGTGTTACCATTAAAAACTGTTGAACTACCCGGTAGTAAAAGTACAGTAATACGCGTGGTTGTCATAGTAGCATACGATATTAA
Source organism: Panax quinquefolius (assembly GCA_020205615.1). NCBI lineage: Eukaryota > Viridiplantae > Streptophyta > Magnoliopsida > Apiales > Araliaceae > Panax > Panax quinquefolius. The sequence goes on from CM035159.1 coordinate 56,965,227, forward strand.
TTATTGATGTTTATGTAAGAAGTCACTCAGTTATACTCAATTATTGCTATAGTAATTGTTGCATCATATCTCTCATATTATTGATTCAATTATTGTCACTGTATCATCTGTATAATATGTTATATTATTAAATCAATAATTGAGACGACAAAGTTATTCATATTATTATTTGCAATATTGACAATGTCTAGAAGTTATGTCTAGGAGAGGTTTGGTCATCTAATTACGCGCAAATAAGGAGAAATCCTTATCGAAAAGCCCCCTCTTTCCTGGGAACGACCTGGTTGTTAAATATTGTGAGTTATAATATTAATGATGATTAAGTTCGTGTTGATTAAAGATGAAATTGATAGTTCCATTGTGTTGGAATTATTAGTGTTAGTGAAAATCGACATTTATTTCGATAATAATTGATGTCTGGAAGTTATCGGGTAATTAATCGAATAAATGAGGAATTAATTACTATTAATTCACATGATTATAACTATTTATTCACATGTGTGTACTATTGATTCACATTCATGTACTATTAGGGGAGTTGGTGCAAGATTGATAATACTTGCATGACTAAGTTAAAGATGGAGGTATAGATGGAGGTACTATACTGTTATTCGTATTTTAACATGATTATAACTATTGAATCACATGATTGAACTATTGATTCACATTATTTATTATTAGGGGAGGTGGTGCAAGTTTGATAATACTTGCAGGACTAAATTAAAAGTGAAAGAAAAGTTAGAGGTATTGCACTGTAATTTTTTGAGCCCCAAAACGTGCAATTATTGAAACTATATTTTTCTATAAATAGAAGCTCATTCTACTACCTCTCTATTCACTAAAGCTATAGAGTAATTATTATAGAGAGAACAAAGAAGAGAATTCTACTACCTCTCTATTCCAGTATCCAGCTTTATTCTAAGGTAAGGGGTATTATTTCTTTCATTTTCATGAAGAGAGCTGTTGTTATTCCATTCTTTATTATTTTGTTGGAATAATATGTCTATGTGAAGTACCGCATACATGGTGAAATTCTTTTGTTATTCCATTCTTTATTATTCTGTTGGAATATCCTGTTTGTGCGTATTCATTGCGTGACTTCTAATTCCATTATCTATTATTACATTGGAATAACTTTTGTATGTGAGCAATTCTATCATGCACTGGTGAATTACATTGTTATTCCATTCTTTATTATTACATTTGGAATATCACATGCATGTCTGATTTTGCATGACTGGTTCCATTCTTTATTATTACATTGGGAATAACACATGCATCTTGATCTATCGCATGCATGGTGAATTCATACATTATTCCATTCTTTATTATTCTGTTGGAATATCATGTCTATGTGGATTACCACATGCATGGTGAATGATCCATTGTATTCATTCCTTATTAAATTGTGAAAATGATCGGTCTACGTGGATTACCGCATGGCAGGTGAAAATCTATTTGTAGGTTCATATATTCTATTATACCCAGTTGGTTAAAGTTTTGGCTTCTATACTCCATGAAATTAGTAGAATATCATGGATATTTGCGCTTCATCCAATATCTTTTCATGGAAATATTCTTCTGATCATTCTTGAAATTTACTCCACAAAGCAGTATCATGTTTACAATTTGGACATTTTTGACTTCAGGATAAATTAACTTATAAATCTTTAAAATTTAATTATTGAACTTGTTTTATTGAATTATTATGTCATTGTCATCATCCTCATGTTTATATTATGTTGAAAGTCATCTGTGGCCTGTAGTGCATAGATGGACTTGGTATGATTATGACCGAGGATTATTCGGTATATATAAATCGATCGTAATGTTACAAATGATGTGGTAAAAGTCCTCATTGGCCCGTAGTATATTAATGGACAGTTATTGGCATGATCATGACCATTGATGAAAACACGAATATCCTTGGCCCGTAGTGAATGGATAATTTGTGGTCGTGATACAATAGACATCAAGTTTAACTGTAGCGGAATAAGCAATCCATTAGAAAAGTCAAGTAGAGCATGATATCTACTATCTCCTATGATTTAAAATGTTTTCATCAATTTTTATCGCTGAGACTCAGCTTAAAAAATAAACCACGTCATCCCTGCACTACGGCCAAGGATATTCATTAGTATCACGACCATAAATTATCCATGCACTATGGACTAAGGATATTCGTGTTTTCATCAATGGTCATGATCATGCCAACAACTATCCATCAATGCACTACAGGCCAATAAGGACTTTTACCACATCATTTGTAACATTATGAGCATGACTATAACGAATAATCCATGGTCATAATCATACCAAGTCCATCTACGCACTACAGACCCTAGATGACTTTCAACATAATATAAACATGAGAATGATGACAATGACAAAATAATTCAATAAAACAAGTTCAAGAATTAAATTTTCATGATTTATAAGTTAATTTATCTTTAACTCAAAAATGTCCAAATTGTCAACATGATACTACTTTGTGGAGAAAAATCAAGAATGCTCAGAAGAATATTTCCATGAAAAGATACTGGATGAAGTGCAAATATCCAGGATATTCTACTAATGTAGGTGGAGTATAGAAGTCAAAACTTTAACTAACTGAGTATAATAGAATATATGAACCTGTAAATAGATTTTCGCTCTCCATGCGGTAATCCACGCAGATCGATCATTTCCACAATTTAATAAGGAATGAATACAAAGGATCATTCACCATGCATGTGGTAATCCACATAGACAGGTTATTCCAACAGAATAATAAAGAATGGAATAATAGAAGAATTCACCATGCATGCGATAGACCGCACACACAGGTTATTCCCAATAGAATAATAAGGAATGGAACCAGGTCATGTGAAATCCGCACAGACAGGATATTCCAATAGAATAATAAAGAATGGAATAACAACAGAATTCACCAAGCATGTGATAGATCGCACAGACAGGTTATTCCAACATAATAATAAATAATGGAACCAGGTCATGCGTAATACACACAAACAGGATATTCCAACAGAATAATAAAGAATGGAATAATAGAAGAATTTCACCATGTATGCGGTACTTCACATAGACAGGTTATTCCAACATAATAATAAGGAATGGAATAACAAAAGAATTTCACCATGTATGCAGTACTTTGCATATACAGGTTATTCCAACAAAATAATAAATAATGGAACCAGGTCATGCGTAATACGCACAGACAGGATATTCCAACAGAATAATAAAGAATGGAATAACAAAAGCTCTCTTCATGAATACAAAAGAAATAATACCTCTTACCTTAGAAGAAAACTGGATACTGAAATAGTGAGGTAGCAGACTTATCTTCTTCTTTCTTTCTGTAATTTCTCTCTATAATAATTGCTCTATAGTTTTACTGAATTGTTGAGAAATGAAGGAAGAATGAGCTTATAATTATAGAAAATATAGTTTCGATAATCGCACGCGTTTTGGGGCTCAAATATTACAAAGATAATACCTTCCTCTTTTCTTCATTTTAATTTAGCCCCGCAAGTATTATCAAACTTGAACCACCTCCCCTAATAGTAAATCATGTGAATCAATAGTTATAGACATGTGAAAATACAAATTACAGTATAGTACCTCCATCTATACCTCCATTTTTAACTTAGTCATGAAAGTATTATCAATCTTGCACCAACTCCCCTAATAGTACAAGAATGTGAATCAATAGTACACACATGTGAACAAATAGTTATAATCATGTGAATTAATAGCAATTAATTGCTCATTTATCCCAAGTTAATTACCCGACCGTCAAGATAACTTCCAGACATCAATTAATATCGAAATAAATGTCGATTTCCACTAACACTAATAATCCAACACAATGAAACTATCAATTTCATCTTTAATCAACATGAACTTATTCATCATTAATATTATAACTCACAATATTTAACAACCGTGTCGTCGCTCCCAGTGAGCAGGGGCTTTCCGATAAGGATTTCTCCTTATTATCGCCGCAATTAGATGACCAAACCTCTCCTCGATGTAACTTCTAGACATTGTAAATATTGCAATTTAATAATATGAATAACTTTGTCGTCTCAATTATTGATTTAATAATATATAAAATATTATGCAGATGATACTGTGACAATAATCGAATCAATAATATGAGAGATATGATGCAACAATTATTGTATCAATAATTGAGTATAACTGAGTGACTTCTCACATAAGCATCAATAATCAATATCGTGTGCTACTATGCAACCACGCATATTACTGTACTTTTACTACCGGGTAGTTCAACAGTTTTAACGGTAACACTTCCGCCGTTATTTTTATAAAAAATAATTTTGTCGTTTTCTTACTACGATAATACTTCCGTTGTGGGGTCCACCAATGATTGTGCCATCGTACAAATATTCCTTGTTAAAACGAATATTCCCCGACCAATCGAATATTATATAACCACTTGCTTACTTTGTAAAATTTGTAAATATTACCCACAACTATAACATTATATCAAATCCACACCATAATATTAAAAAAAAATCGAGAAATTTAAATCTTTATTCATAAAATATGGGGTCTCACAGAAGTAGCATTCCTTGGGCACGTAGTATCAAGTCATGGAATATATGTTGATTCCTAAAAGATTGAAGCTATTCAAAGTCGGGAGCAACCTAAATCGATGACTAAAAGCACGTAGCTTTCTCGCCTTAGTTTGGTTATTATCGGAGATTCAGTAGAAGGGTTTTCTTGACTCGCTACTCCATTAACTCAGCTGACTCAGAAAGATACAAAATTCGGTTGGAGCGAGGAATGTGAGAAAAGTTTTCAAGAACTCAAGAGGAGACTCATTTCAGCACCTGTTCTGACAATACCATTTGGCTTGGAGGGATTTGTCATCTACAGTGATGCTTCGGGCAAAGGTTTAGGATGTGTTCTCATGCAACATGGGAAAGTCATAGCCTATGCCTCTCGACAACTCAAAGAATATGAGAGAAATTATTCTACTCATGATCTAGAGTTGGCAGCTGTTGTTTTCGCACTAAAGATTTGGAGGCATTACCTGTATGGAGAGAAGGTGGAGATCTTTACAGATAATAAAAACCTCAAATATTTCTTCACTCAAAAGGAACTCAACATGCGACAACGACGTTGGCTTGAACTATTGAAAGATTATGATCATACCATCCAATACCATCCTGGAAAAGCGAACGTGGTAGCTGATGCATTGAGTAGAAGATCATATGCGGGTACAAGTGCGATATTGTCAATGCAAAGGACCATTTTGTATGACTTGCAAAGGATGGAGATAGAGATAAAGACTCTAGAGACCAACGTGATGATAACGAATATACGAGTAGAACCGACTTTAATCAATAAAGTTAAAGCTGCTCAAACTATAGACCTGGAGCTGATGCGTATGAGGAAGAAAGTGCAAGAAGGTGCTATGCCGAGAGAAAGAATCGATGAAGAAAGAATACTTCGAGTCAACTCCAGACTTTGTGTTCCTAACGACCCTGATTTAAAGTATAAAATCATGATGGAGGCGCACAACACACAGTTTGCAATCCATCCTCGGAGTACCAAAATGTATCATGATCTTCAACATATATTTTGGTGGAGCAATATGAAGAGAGAGATAGCGGAGTTTATCTCAAGGTGTTTAACTTGTCAACGAGTCAAGGCACAACATCAAGTACCAAAAGGTCCATTGCAACCACTTGAAATTCCAGAATAGAAGTGGGAGCACATTACCATGGATTTCGTTACTAGTCTTCCCAAGGTTTCTCAAGGCATGGATGTAAGTTGGGTCATTGTTGATAGATTGACCAAGTGTAATCACTTCTTACCTATACGAGAAACTTATACACTTGAACGTCTTGCTCGTATGTACATAAATGAGATTTTAAGACTGCATGGTATGCCAGTATCCATAGTTTCTGATCGAGACCCAAGATTCACTTCAAGATTTTGGGTTAGTTTACAAAAATCTATGGGCACAGATTTACGATTTAGTTTGGCATATCATCCTCAGAAGGACAGATAATCAGAGAGGAATATTCAAACTCTTGAAGATTTATTAAGACTTTGTTTCCTTGACTTCAAGGGAAGTTGAGACAAGTTCTTACCATTGGTGGAGTTTTCCTACAACAACAGTTATCAAACAAGTATTGGCATAGCTCAATTCGAGGCGTTGTATGGAAGAAAGTGTCGTTCTCCAGTATGCTGGGATGAGGTGGGTGAAGCAACATTGTTGGGACCGGAGTTGGTACGTATGCCTACAGAAAAGATTCAAACGATCTGACAACATATAAAAACCTCACAAGATCGACAAAAGAGTTATGTTGACCTTCATCGAAAGGACGTGGAATTCGATATTGGAGATCATGTGTTGTTACGTGTTGCTCTATAGAAAGGAGTTACGAGATTTGGAAAGAGAGAAAAGCTCAATCCTCGATTCATTGGCCCATTTTTAATCCTTGATCGAGTAAGAACTATGGCCTATAGACTCACTTTACCGCCAAGTATGTCTCGTGTTCCTAACGTTTTTCACATATTCATGTTACGAAAATATGTGGAAGACCAGAACCACATTATTAATTTAGAACCGAACGAAATAGCGGAAGATTTAACGTATGAAGAATTTCTTGTTAAAATCTTGGATAAGAAGGATCATGTTCTACACTTCAAGGTTATACCTCAAGTCAAAGTTTTATGGAGAAACCACGATGTTGAGGAAATGACCTGGGAGTTAGAATCTGAAAAGAAATCAAGGTATCCTTACATCTTCGACATACCAGGTACTTACCCTAATTTCGAGGGTTAAATTTCATAAGAAGGGGAGGTTGTAAGACCCCAACTTTTATGAATAAAGATGAATTTTCTATAAATATCATTTTTGAATATTATGGAGTGAATTTGATATAATGTTATAGTTGTGGGTAATATTTATAAATTTTGAAAAGTACACAAGTTGTTATATTATATTCGATTGGTCAGGGAATATTCGTTTTAATAGGGAATATTAAACGACGACAAGACAATCATTGGTGGACCCCTAGCGGAATTATTATTCGGATTGAGAAAACAACAAAAATATCTTTTTATAAATAACGGTGAAAGTTTTACCGTTAACTGTTGAAACACCTGGTGTTAAAAGTACAGTAATACGTGTGGTTGGATAGTAGCACACGATATTGATTATTGATGCTTACGTGAGAAGTCACTGAGTTTTGTTCAATTATTGCTACAGTAATTATTGCATAGTACCTCACGTTATTTGATTCAATTATTGTCGATATTTTATATATTATTAAATCAATAATTGAGATGACAGAGTTATTAATATTATTATTTGGAATATTGACAATGTCTTGAAGTTCTATCAAGGAGAGGTTTGGTCACCTAATTGCGTGCCAATAGGGAGAAATCCCTATTGGAAAGCCCCCTCTTTCCTGGGAACGACCTGATTGTTAAATATTGCGAATTTTAATAATGATGATATATGTTGTTAAAAATATTGAAGGGATTTTTATAAAGTCTTGTTATAAGTTTGGGCGTATTCTTTAAACCCCCACTTACCCATTTTTCAAAATAATCAGGAGAAGTTATCTCGAGTTTTTATATATATATATATATATATATATATATATATATATATATAATAGTACTCAACCCAGTGCACTAATTCCCCCCACCTTTCATTAACAAAAATGTATATATATATATATATATATATATATGTTTTCGTTTGCAAGTTGGCAAGGAGGGAAGTACTTTTATTATATTTATATATATATATGTTGTTAGTGGATTTTGGTGGAGTAGTCACATGATGGGTACTGTGTGACGCCCCCAAAATAGGTATACATCACCTTTTCTTAGTCGCCAAATACATGGTACATAATACAAATATAATCTTAAATATACAACAAGAGTTGTGAGTTTTAATACAAATATTATCTGCTAGACAATATTCACTCTCAAAATAAGTCCTCATTACATTTATTATTACACTATTTTATAGAATAGTGAGGACTACTAAGACACCATCTCGGATCGTCACTCCGTTCCCCGACTAGTCCCGGCTACGTTCTCATTTCCTGAAGAGAACAGTAAAAGAAAGGGTGAACTCAACTAGCCCAGTAAGAAATATTATGACTAAGATAATGCAGAATAAATTATCATTAGTCTTCAACAATGTTAAACTTATAAAATATAATATACATCAAGTTTAACTGCAGCGGAACAAGCAATCCATTAAAAGAGTCAAGTAGAGAATAAAACCTACTATCTTTTATGATTTAAAAGATTTTTCAGCACTTTTATCGCTGGGACTCAGCTTACTAAATAATCCACATCATCCTGCACTACGGCCAAGGATATTCATTAATATCACGACCACAAATTATCCATGCACTACAGGCCAAGGATATTCGTGTATTCAGCAATGGTCATGATCATGCCAACAACTGTCCACCAATGCACTACGGGCCAATGAGAACTCTTACCACATCATTTGTAACATTACGGTCATGATTACACCAAATAATCCATGGTCATAATTATACCAAGTCCATCTATGCACTACAGGCCACAGTTGACTTTCAAAAAAAATATATAAACATGAGGATGATGACAATGATATAAGAATTCAATAAAACAAGTTCAAGAATTAATTTATTCAGGAACTAATAACGTCCAAATTGTCAACATGATACTTTTTTGTACAGAAAAATTCAAGAATGCTCAGAAGAATATTTCCATGAAAAGATACTGGACGAAGCATAAATATCAAGGATATTACACTAATTTCATGGAGTATAGAAGTCAAAACTTTAACTAACTGAATATAATAAAGAATGGAATAACAAAAGAAATCACCGGACACGTGATAGATCAAGCACATGCAAAAGTTATTACGACGAGAATAATAAATAATGAGAACTAGAGTTCAGCATAAAATGCATGATGCAGGATATTCCAACAGAATAATAAAGATTTTAAACAGTCCGGCGTAAATAACGCATGCATGAGGATATTCCAGCGCAGAATAATAAAAAGGCGGAACTAGGTCCGTAAAGGCAGAAAACGCATGCATGTGATATTCCAAGCGTAATAATAAAGAATGGAATAATGGAAGAATTTCACCAAGTATAAGGTAGCAGCGTATACTGAGTTATTCCAATGTAATAAATAATGGAATAACAGAAGAATTTTACCAAGTATAGGGTAGCCCGCGTATACAAGTTATTCCAACAGAATAATAAAGAATGGAATAACAGAAGTTCTCTTCATGAATACAAAAGAAATAATACCCCATACCTTAGAAGAAACTGGATATAGAAGTAGTGAAGTAGCAAAATACTTTTCTTCTTTCTCTCTATAGTTTCTCTCTTTAGAGTTTCAGTGAATTCGTAAGAAATAATAAAGGAATGATCTTCTATTTATAGAAGAATTGACTGAATAGTAACTAATCCATGAACGGTCCAGATTGATTTACTTTTAAACGGACGGTCCAGATTGATTTAATAAAAAAACAAAATCTTTTAAATAAAATATAATATATTATATTTATAATCTAATAAAACAAATAACTTTATAAAAGTGTTCTGTTTTATATAAAAAGATTTTACTATGCAAAACACTATGCATAATAGAATATAATATATTCTATTTATAGTCTAATAAAACGAATAACTTTATAAAAGTATTCTGTTTTATATAAAAAGCTTTTCTATTTTATTACATTAATAATACTAATAAAACAAAATTTCAACATCATTATTATAATTCACACTATTAATCGACTAGGTCGTTCCCAGGAAAGAGGGGGCTTTCCAATAAGGATTTCTCCCTATTGGCGCGCAATTAGGTGTCCAAACCTCTCCTTGGCAGAACTTCTAGACATCGTTAATATTGCAAATAATAATATTAACAACTTTGTTATCTCAATTATTGATTTAATAATATATAAAATATTGACAATAATTGAATCAAATAACGTGAGATACTATGCAACAATTACTATAGCAATAATTGAATAAAACTAAGTGACTTCTCACGTAAGCATCAATAATCAATACCGTGTGCTACTATACAACCACGCGTATTACTGTACTTTTACTACCGAGTAGTTCAATAAAATTAACGGTAAAACTTCCGCCGTTATTTTCAATAAAATATTTTTGTCATTTTCTCAATCCGATAATAATTCTGTTGTGGGGTCCACCAATGATTGTGTCGTCGTACGGATATTCCCCGACCAATCGAATATTATATAACAACTTGCGTACTTTGCAAAATTTATAAATATTACCCACAACTATAACATAATATCAAATTCATTTCATAATATTCAAAAATGATAATTATAGAAAATTCATCTTTATTCATAAAAGTTGGGGTCTTACAATCTCCCTTCTTATGAAATTTCGCCCTTGAAATTAGGGTACATACCTGGTTTGTCGAAGAGGTAAGGATACCTTGATTTCATTTCAGATTCTAACTCCTAGGTCATTTCCTCAACATCGTGGTTCCTCCATAAAACTTTGACTTGAGGTATAACCTTGGAGTGTAGAATATGTTCCTTCTTATCCAAGATTTGAACAGGAACCTCTTCATACGTTAAATCTTCTGCTATTTCATCCGGTTCTAACTCAATAATGTGGTTGGGGTCTTTCACATATTTACGTAACATGGATACGTGAAAAACGTTATGAACACAAGACATACTTGGTGGTAAAGCAAGTCTATAGGCTACAGTTCCTACTCGATCGAGGATTAAAAATGGGCTAATGAATCGAGGATTGAGCTTTCCTCTCTTAACAAATCTCGTAACTCCTTTCCATGGAGCAACACGTAACAATACATGATCTCCAATATCGAATTCCACGTCCTTTCAATGAAGATCAGCATAACTCTTTTGTAACGAACGAGATTTTTATAAATTAATTTTAATATTTATTGAATTAAATAAATATTTTTCGATGATTTAATTATTGGATTAAATAATTATTTGATGCAATTCTGGTAGATTAATTTAATTATGTGTTACATTTATTAAATTAATGTAGAGAATAATTATTATTCAAATATGTAATTATGTGAGCTTATCGAATTAAATGAAATATTTAATTAAGCATGATGTTATTTAATTAATTTAATTATTAATTAGAGAGTTAATAATTTGACATTATTTATTAATGAGAAAATTAATAATGTGATTATGTGAAATTATGAGAAATTATTATATTTTATTTAAAATAAATCAAATAAGATATTGATTTATTTTATGAAGAATGTGACATTAATTAAACTATATGATAAAGTTTTATTAAATTAAATGTGTTTTTTAAATCTATTTTGTTGGCCAAACAAGGCCCTATGGGAGTTGGAGCGATTACCCATTATTGGGTTAACTCGACCACTCGATCGTTAGATTCTCTTATTATATCATACGTCTTTTTTTCTTTCTTCATTTTTCCTAAGTCAGAAAAGTAGAAACATAGAGAGTTTCAGAGAGAGATTGAGAAGTGTTGAGAAAGAATTTTGATTGAAGAAGAGTTGAGAAGAAATTATTCCTACTAATCTATACTTATTCTCGGGGTAATCTCCTCTTCCCAAATTCTAAATTTCACGTCATTAGTTTTTATAAAATGGCTTTCATACATTTTGTAAAATCTTTGTAATTGAGAAAGTGTTTGATTATGAGTTTATATATGGGTTAAGATGTATCAAATCATATTTGATTATATATATATTATATGTAATTATCATGTCATCGGTTTTCATAATACTATGAATTGCTATTTCAAAAATTTATAGAGTATGGGTTTTGGCCTTATGGCCTTATCGTGATATTTTATGTATTGATCGTATGTTATCCCTAAATTTTACACTCGTATATTATTATGCATGTTGATCTGAAGAGACCAAAGTTTAAATAAAGCGGATGATTATTATAACGAATCCAGTAGGGACAATTTTCATGTTTTATTTTCAAAACCTTGAGAACATCAAGAACGGTGAAAGTAAATGTGTTGATTTTGCAAATTATGTGTTGTAACTTGATAAAAATCATGCTAGATGGGTTAAGTAATGATTATATATGTATTACAATGATTGGGTAAGTCTAAATTCGTTTAAAAATAACTAATTGGAAGTTATGGCCATATTCATGTATAATTTTACGTGTGATTGATTTTGGCCTAATTTGGCCTTGTTATATTCATGATTATGAAGCTAGAAGCTATGAACTGAGAAAATGAGCACAGGTAACCCACCCCCGTGGCGTTACTAAACTACATTACCCATACTTGTTATTAAAAAAAAAAAAAAAAAAAAAAATAAATATTCGATGAAAATTATTATTAAAATATTTATAAAATAAAATAAATATTTTAATTGAGATATTTATGGAATAAAATAAATATTCGATGAAAATTATTATTAAAATATTTATAAAATAAATTAAATATTTTAATTGAGATATTATGGAATAAAATAAATATTTGATGAAAATTATTATTAAAATATTTATAAAATAAATTAAATATTTTAATTGAGATATTTATGTAATAAAATAAATATTCGATGAAAATTATTATTAAAATATTTATAAAATAAAGTAAATATTTTAATTGAGATGTTTATGGAATAAATTAAATATTAATGGAAATTATTATGAAATAATTTATTCTAGTGTAATAATAGTAAGAGAATGAAAATATTCTAATTTAATTAAGTAATTAAATTAGAAGGGTAATGATTTGTTAAATAAAGTGGAGTTTATATTAAATAATTAAGTGAAAATGTAACTAATGAATGAATGTCGTGAATACATATGATATGTGTGTAGGATTTGCGGTGAGCTAAGTAGTAATCGTTTAGCTACATTTACGAGGCAAGTTTCTAACCCTACTTGTCATTATTGTTCAAGTTTATTATTTACCTCGAGTAAATTATCATTATTATTATTCAAGTTCAAATGTTATATTAAAGATTGATTATCTTTTCAAAAGCATGATTCAGTTATACAATAATTGTCCTATTGTATACTTCTTGAGATTATTATTCAATTTAAATATCATTATTGTTGAATCTTGTTAGACTAGTGAACCTTATTGATTCGACTAGTCCATGGTTGATGAACGTTCTAAATTTCGAGAACCCTTATTGAATTATCCAAACCAAACTTCCTTTAGTGCGGACTCGAATGTCAAACCTGAGATGAACAACCGCAAAAAAGATTTACTTATCGTTAAGCGTTAAGATATTATTGCATGATGATTGTACTAAAGGGTTGATCCCCAAAAAATGCAGTAGAAAGGTCCATAGTCTTATGATTGTTAAAGGTTTCAAGTATAACCCTTGATAACCTAGGACACGATTCAAGGTCTTATGACCCTCGTAATTCTTTTATTTCTTGTTATTCATTCTTGATTCAAAAGTTGAGCTTTTATTCAGATGTCTTTGATTCACTCGCATGTTATTATACTGTTATTTCATTATTATACTTACGGGCATTAGTGCTCACTCTTGCTTAATAATAACATTGCGATTAAGAACGAAAGAAGCAAATTTAACCTTCCACTAGTAAAGGCAAGGGCAAAGTTAGCAAGTGTTGAAGACTTGTTATTTTAATTGATGATGTATTTATGTTAGACTTAAGTTAATGATGTTGTTTAAGACTTAATTGTTTATGATTCCACACAGATGTTTAAGGTTAGAGTAACTTGGGATTGTATTTATTATGTAGTTGATGTAACCCCATAGGGGAGATTTATTATTATTTCTATCTATTTCATGGTTTGCATTTATTATGGGTAGATAGATAGATGATATTTGTACAGTGAACACCAAATCCCGTGGAATTGAAGTACCCGGATTTGGGGGTGTCACATCTTTTGTCGGTCTTGTGATGTTTTTATACGTTGTCGGATAATTTAAATCTTTTTTGTAGTCATACGTACCAACTCCTGTCCCAACAATGTTGCTTCACCCACCTCATCATAGCATAATGGAGAACAACACTTTCTGCCATACAACGCCTCAAATGGAGCCATGCCAATACTTGTTTGATAACTGTTGTTGTAAGAAAACTCCACCAATGGTAAGAACTTGTCCCAACTTCCATTGAAGTCAAGGACACATAGTCTTAATAAATCTTTAAGAGTTTGAATAGTCCTCTGTGATTGTCCGTTCATCTGAGGATGATATGCGAACTAAATCGTAAATTCATGCCCATAGCTTTTTGTAAACTAACCCAAAATCGTGAAGTGAATCTTGGGTCTCGATCAGAAACTATTGATACTAGCATACCATGCAGTCTTACAATCTTGTTTATGTAAATACGAGCAAGACGTTCAAGTGTATAAGTTTCTCGTATTGGTAAGAAATGAGCAGACTTGGTCAATCTATCAAGAATGACCCAAATTGCATCTATGCCTTGAGAAACCTTAGGAAGACCAGTAACGAAATCCATGGTAATGTGCTCCCACTTCTATTCTGGAATTTCAAGCGGTTGCAATGGACCATTTGGTATTTGATGCTCTACCTTGACTCATTGACAAGTTAAATACCTTGAGATAAACAGCACTATCTCTCTCTTCATATTGCCCCACCAAAATATATGTCGAAGATCATAATACATTTTGGTACTCCCAAGATGGATTATAAACGGTGTGTTGTACGCCTCCATCACGATTTATTACTTTAACTCAAGGTCGTTAGGAACACAAAGTCTGGAGTTGACTCGAAGTATTCCTTCTTCATCGATTCTTGCTTCCGGCATAGCACCTTCTTGTACTTTCTTCATCATATGCATCAGCTCCAAGTCTGTAGCTTAAGCAGCTTAACTTTATCGATTAAAGTTGGTTCTACTAGTATATTCACCATCATCACGTGGGTCCCTGGAGTCTTTATCTCTATTTCCATCCTTTGTAAGTCATACAAAATGGGCCTCTGCGTTGACAATATCGCACTCGTACTCGCATATGATCTTTTACTCAATGCATCAGCTACCACTTTCTTTTCCAAGATGGTATTGGATGGTATGATCATAATCTTTCAATAGTTCAAGCCAACGTCGCTGTCGCATGTTGAGTTCCTTTTGAGTGAAGAAATATTTAAGGTTTTTATGATCCGTAAAGATCTCTGTTTTCTCCCTATACAAGTAATGCCTCCAAATTTTAAGTGCGAAGACAACATCTACCAACTCTAAATCATGAGTAGGATAATTCCTCTCATATTCTTTGAGTTGTCGAGAGGCATAGGCTATGACTTTCCCATGTTGCATGACAACACATCCTAATTCTTTTCCTGAAGCATCACTGTATATGACAAATCCCTCCGAGCCAGATGGTATTGTCAGAATAGGTGCTAAAATGAGTCTTCTCTTGAGTTCTTGAAAACACTTCTCACATTCCTCGTTCCAACTGAATTTTATATCTTTCCGAGTCAGCTGAGTTAAGGGAGTAGCAATTTAAGAAAACCCTTCTATGAATCTCCAATAATAACCGACTAAAAGGTAGAAAGCTACGATACTTGATCATCGATTTAGATTGCTCGACTTTGAATAGCTTCAATCTTTGCTGGGTCAATAGATATTCCATGACTTGATACCACATGCCCAAGGAATGCTACTTCCTCAAGCCACAACTCGCATTTCTTCAACTTAGCATAAAGCTTATATTCACGAAGCTTTTGAAGTATCAACCTCAAGTGTTGCTCATGATCTTCACGGCTTTTGAAATAAATAAGGACGTCATCAATAAAGACGACCACAAAGTGATCCAAATATTCCTTGAATACTCGATTTATCATATCCATGAAGGCATCATGAGCATTAGTCAATCCAAAATACATGACTAGGAATTCATAATGCCCTTACCGAGTTCTGAAAGACGTCTTTAGAATGCCATCGGTTCTAATCTTCCTAATGTATTCTTGAAGACTTCTTAGCCTACTCCTAGAGCGTGAAATCGAATTTTGTATTGACCCCAGTACAAAACCCATTTCTTAAACCCTCAAATATTTTTTTCACCTAAAACGAACGTAACATGCGCTAAAGATGTTGACTCGAGCTGTTGAAGATTACGATCGTACCATTCAATATCATTGTGGAAGAGCGAACGTGGTAGCTGATGCATTGAGTAGAAGATCATATGTGTTTACGAGTGCGATGTTGTTAACACAAAGACCCATTTCGTATAAATGATGAAGGTAGAGTTAAAGACTACAGGGACCTACGTGAAGATAATGAATATCTGATTAGAATCGACTTTAGTCGATAAAGTTAAAACCTTGCAAGCTACATACTCAGAGCTAATGAATGTTAAGAAGAAGGTTCAAGAGGCGTTATTCTAGAAGCAAGAATCGGCGAAGAGAGGAAATCTCAACCCTCGATTTAATTGGCCCATTTGAAATCCTCGATCAAGTAGGGCGTGGCTTATAGACTCGTTTTCTGCTTAAGTATGTCGGCGTGTTCATAACGTTTTTCACGTATCGATGTTACGTAAATATGTGGATGACCCAAACCACATTATTGATTTAGAACCGGACGAGATAGTGAATAATTTAACATATGAAGATGTACCTATTAAAATTCTGGAATATATTCTACGCTTAAAGGTTATACCTCAAGAGTTAGAATCGTGAAGTGTCTCTCATACATTCGGCATACAGTGCGTACACGTAAATTTCAAGGGCAAAATTTCATAAGGAGGGAGATTGTAAAATCCCAAATTTTATGAATAAAGATTTAATTTTCTCAAAATATTTTTTAATATTATGGTATGCATTTGAAATAATGTTATAGTTGTGGGTAGTATTTATAAATTTTGCAAAGTATGCTGAGTTGTTGTATTATATTTGATTGGTGGGGAATATTCGGTTTAGAGAGAGAATTTTAAGTACAACAATATAATCATTGATGGACCCTTAATAATGGAATTATTGTCGGAATGAGAAAACGACAAAAATATATTTAGGAAAATAATGGCAAAAGTTTTACTAGTTAAAGCTGTTGAACTACTCGGTAGTAAAATTACAAGATGTCTGGCGTGGTTGCATAGTAGTACGGTATTGATTATTGATGCTACGTGAGAAGTCACTCGGTTTTGTTCAATTATTGCTTCTGATGAGTTCTTTGCATAGTATCCCACGTTATTGGATTCAATTATTATTATATGTCGATTATATATATATATATATATATATATATATATATATATATATATATATATTATATGAGTTTTGTTTTATTAGTATTATTAATGTAATAAAAGCGGAAAAGCTTTTTATATAAAATAGAATAACTTTTATAAAGTTATTCTTTTATTAGGCTAATAGTAAAATCTTTTTATATAAAGCGAGAATACTTTTATAAAGTTATTTGTTTTATTAGACAATAATTAGAATATATTATATTTAATTATGCATAGTATTTGCATAGTGCCTGCATAGTATTTGCATAGTAAAATATTTTTATATAAAACAGAATACTTTTATAAAATTATTCGTTTTATTAGATTATAAATAGAATATATTATATTTTAATTGTAAACCAATCTGAACCGTCAGTTTAAAAGTAAATCAATCTGGACCGTTCATGGATTGGTTACTATTCAGTTCATTCTTATATAAATATAAGCTCATTCCTTCATTATTTATTACGAATTCATTGAAACTCTAAGAGAGAGAAACTGTAGAGAGAATTCTTCTTCAATAATCTTGAGCGTATTCCATTCTTTATTATGCTGCTGGAATATCCTGTCGGTGTATATTACGCCCGACCTTGTTCCGTTATTTATTATTCTATTAGAATAACTGCATACATCACAATACCGCATGCATGGTGATTTCTTTTGTTATTTCATTCTTTATTATACTCAGTTGGTTAAAGTTTTGACTTCTATACTCCATGAAATTAGGGGAATATCCTTGATAATTGCGCTTCATCCAGTATCTTTTCATGGAAATATTCTTCTGAGCATTCTTGAATTTTACTCTACAAAGAAGTATCATGTTGACAATTTGGGACGTTATTAGTTCTGGATAATTTAATTCTTGAACTTGTTTTATTGAATTCTTATATCATTGTCATCATCCTCATGTTTATATTTTGTTGAAAGTCATCTGTGGCATGTAGTGCATAAATGGACTTGGTATGATTATTACTAGGGAATATTTGGTATAATCATGACCGTAATGTTACAAATGATGTGGAAAAAGTCCTCATTGGCCCGTAGTGCATTGATGGACAATTTTTGGTATGATTATGGCTATGGATTCTCTTTGGCGAGGCGCAAAGATGAATTTTTTTGGCATGATCGGGATAGTTGATGAAAAAACACAATTATCTTTGGTGCGTAGTCATGGATAATTGGTGGTGGTCGTGATACTAAATAATATCATTGGCACGTAGTGCAGGGATGAATTGATGATGTGGATTATTTATTAAGTTGAGTCCCATCGATAAAAGTGATGAAAAACTTTTTAAATCATAGAACATAATAGATTTTATTCTCTACTTGACTCTTCTAATGGATTGCTTGTTCCGCTGCAGTTAAACTTGATGTCTATTGTATTTTATCAGTTTAACATTGTTGAAGACTAATGATAATTTATTCTGCATTATCTTAGTCATAATATTTCTTACTGGGCTAGTTGAGCTCACCCTTTCTTTCATTATTCTCTTCAGGGAATGAGAACGTAGTCCAGGACTAGTCGTTGAACGGAGTGATGGTCCAGATGATAGTATTAGTAGTCCTCACTATTCTGTTAAATAGTGTGACAATAAATGTAATGAGGACTTATTCTGAGAGTGGATATTGTGTAGAAGACAATATTTGTATTAAAACTCACAACTCTCTTATTGTATATTAAAGATTGTATTTGTATTCTGTACCATATGTGACTCAGAATGATGTATACCTATTTTGGGGGCGTCACACAATCGACCTTCGTGTCATGTGTGACGCCCCAAAAATAGGTATTCATCACCCATCTTGAGTAGCCAAATACATGGTACATAATTCAAATACAACTTAATTATACAACTGTCGTGTAAAATACGATAAAACATAAACTGAGAGTTCAAACAAGAATATTGCCTTCTAGACAATATCCACTCTCAATGGAGTCCTCATAGACAGTATACAAACTCAAATTCAGTCCTCATTACATTTATTATCACACTATTTAACAGAATAGTGAGGACTACTAATATTATCATCTAAAGTGTCAATCCGTTCCCCGACTCGTCCCAGTTATATTCTCATTTCCTAAAGAGAACAGTGAAGGAAAGGGTGAGCTCAACTAGCCCAGTAAGAAATATTATGACTAAGATAATGCAAAATAAATTATCATTAGTCTTCAACAATGTTAAGCGATAAAATACAATAAACATCAAGTTTAAGCGCAATGAAATAAATAATCCATTAGAAAGTCAAGAGAGAATAAAATCTACTATCTTTTATGATTTAAAAGTTTTCATCATTTTTTATCACGAGACTTCGTTTAATAAATAATCCACATCTCGAATCATCCACGCACTACTGGGCGAGGATATTCTTTAAATCATCAATGGTCATGACTATCTTAGAATAATCCTGGTCATAATCATACCAAGTCCATCTCGCACGTAAGACAAAGATATACAACCATAAAACCAATAATCAACAATCCATCATTCATTTGCGTAGGCCAAAGATATATAATTGATAAATAACAATCCATCATCACACGTAAGCAAAGATAACTTTCACCACCATATAAGCATGAGGATGATGACAATGATATAAGCATTAATCAAACTAAAACAAAGATAAATATTAAAGACTTTAAATTTATCCAAATATTATCAATCACTTAATAAACTCATAATCTAATATTATTAATATTATAACAATATTTTAATCACCTCTAAACTTATAAACAATTTATTTCAATTGTTTACATTTTACCAAATAATGCATTTAATCATTCAAAGAATGCCATACTCATAAGATTTCATCACCAATGATCAAATCCCTTATCAAAAATCTGCATATACCTTATATAGGATTCCCAAGCCATAAAATCCTATTTTCCAACTTTGTTGCTTCACATAACATATTTAACTCATATGTTCGTAACTAAACCATTTTCATGAAAAATACTAAATCAGTCCCAAAAATATTTCTTTTCTGGGATTTAGCAGACTATAGTCCCATAATGAACATATATTTTTCTCGGATTTTTTAAAATTCATTTACTATTTTTTAAAAATAAATTTCTAATTAATTCCTTAAGAAATTAGCTACCTCAAGGTTAACTCCAGAAATTCCCAAATCTTGGCAGGATCTTACGCATGCTAATGTGAGCTTCTAGTTTAAATTTCATGGTCATCGGAGTTATAGAACTCCGATTATAGCGTTTTTCGTCGGAAAAACCTAAATATTGAAATGGTCATAACTTGCTCATTTTAAGTCGGAATGAGCTCATTTTTGGACGGGAGGTACCTTATACCGTATACGTTCATGTCCCAAAAGGCCGGAATTTTTCTCACAAATTAAGTGGCCGAAACAGCCCTTACAAAATTATGGGCAGTAGTTTTTTGCTATTTTCCAGCTTTTGACTCCTTTGCTAAAAACATTCCACACGAAAATTTACAACACCTTTTCTAGTGATTCCAGTTGGATAAGTTAGTAAACTCATAGATCTAACTCTAGGACTTGACCACACTCAAAAATTTAAAATATTATAGGAGATATGGTGAATTGAATTTCATGTTCCATTTTCACCAAAATCTGATTTTCAAATCTTTGTGATTTCTAAAAAACTTTCATGTTTTCACATAATAACCAACATAACTCCTCATGACAATGACATAATAATTCAATAAAACAAGTTCAAGAATAAATTTTAAAGACTTATAAGTTAATTTATCCTGAACTCAATAATGTCCATATTGTCATCATGATACTTCTTTCTAGAGTAAAATTCATGAATGCTTAGAAGAATATTTCTATGAAAAGATACTAGATGAAGCGTAAATATCAAGGATATTCTACTAATTTGATGGAGTATAGAAGTCAATGCTTTAACCAATCTGAGTATAAGAGAATATATGAAAGCGCAAATAGATTTTTAGCATACGTGCGGTAATCCACGTAAATGCAGATCATTTCCACAATTTAATAAGGAATGAATCTGAAGGATCATTCAACATGCATGTGGTAATCCACATAGGCAAGTTATTCAACGAGAATAATAAAGAATGGAATAATGAAGGATTCACCATGCATACGATAGAGACCGCATGACGAGGTTATTCCCAATAGAATAATAATAAAAAGGCGGAACCGAGTCCAACGTAAAATGCATGACAGGATATTCAAATGAATAATAAAGAAGCGGAACCGTCACAGCGTAAAAGCGCCTTGCAGCGAAGGTATTCAACGAGAATAATAAATAATGGAACCAGGTCCAGCATAAATGCACAGACAGGATATTCCGATAGAAAAATAAAGAATAGAATAATAGAAGAATTTCACCATGTATGCGGTACTTCGCATAAAGAGGTTATTCCAACAGAATAACAAAGAATGGAATAACAACTCTTACGAGTATTGAAAGAAATAATTCTCTTCATGAATAAAGAAAGAATAATACCCCTTACAATACAACAAATAATATTCCTTACCTCAAAAAGAAATTTGGATCTTTGGAATAGTGAGGTAGCGAGACTTCTCTTTTCTTTCTCTCTATAATTTCTCTCTATAATAATGGCTCTAAAGCTTTAGTGAATTAGTGAGAAATGAAGGAAGAATGAGCATCTATTTATAGGAAAATATAGTTTCGATAATTGCACGTTTTGGGGCTCAAAAATATTACGAGACAATACCTCCAAATTTTCTTTCATTTTTACTTCAGTCATCCAAGTATTATCAAACTTGCACCACCTCCCCTAATAGTAAATCATGTGAATCAATAGTAAATCATGTGACTCAATAGTTCTAAATATGTGAAAAATTAATTAAAGTATAGTACCTCCATCTATACCTCTATTTTTAACTTTGTCATGCAAGTATTATCAATCTTGCACCAACTCCCCTAATAGTAAGTGAATGTGACTCAATAGTAACTCATGAATAGTAACTCATGAATAATAACTCGTGAATAGTACTCCGACACAAAAATTGTCCACGAATAATTGGATTGAACAATATAATCTCCAGACATCAATTATTTTCTAATTAAGTGTTGATTTCTACTAACACAAATAATCCCAACACAATGGAACTATCAAATTTATCTTTAATCAGCACGAACTTATTCATCATTAATATTATAACTAACAATATTTAACAACCCGAGTCGTTCCGAGGAAGAGGGGCTTTCAATAAGGATTTCTCCTTATTGGTGTGCTTGATTAGGTGACCAAACCTCTCCTTGGCGAGAACTTCTAGACATTGTAAATATTGCAATTTAATAATATGAATAACTTTATCGTCTCAATTATTGATTTAATAATATATCATATAATGTAGAGATGATCTTATGACAATAATCGAATCAATAATATGAGAGATATGTTGCGCAATTACTATAGCAATAATTGAGTATAAGCGAGTGACTTCTTACGTAAGCATCAATAATCAATACCGTGTGCTACTATGCAACCCGCCAGCGTATTCTTTGTACTTTTACTACCGGGTAGTTCAACAGTTTTAACGGTAAAACATCCGTCGTTATTTTCAATAAAATATTTTTGTCGTTTTATTACTACGACAATACTTCCGTTGTGGGTTAACCAATGATTGTGCCGTCGTACGGATATTCTCAACAAAAAGAATATTCCCCGACCAAATGAATATTTTATAACAACTTGCATACTTTGCAAAATTTATAAATACTACCCACAACTATAACATTATATCAAATTCATACCATAATATTCAAAAAAATTATTTCAAGAAATTTAAATCTTTATTCATAAAATTTGGGGTCTCACAATCTCCCCTCCTTATGAAATTTCGCCCTCGAAATTTACGTGTACGTTACTTGGTATTAGAAGAAATGAGGATACCTTGACTTCATTTGATTCTAACTTTTGAGGTATAACCTTTGAGTGTTGAATACGATCCTTCTTATCAAGATTTTAACACGTATCTCCTCATACGTTAAATCTTACGCTATCTCGTCTCGGTTTTAATTTAATAATGTGATTCGGGCCATCCATATATTTACGTAACATCGTCGTGAAAAATGTTATGAACACACGACATACTTGGCGGTAAAATGAGTCTATATAGGCCGCGGTTCCTACTCGATCGAGGATTTGAATGGGCCAATTAAATTGATGGTTGAGATTCCTCTCTTCATCAACTCTTGCTTCTAGAATAACGCCCTCTTGAACTTTCTTCTTCACATTCATCGGTTTTTAAGCGTGTAGCTTGAAAGGCCTTTAACTTTATCGATTAAAGTCGATTCTACTCGTATATTTAATATCACCACGTGGGTCCCTAGAGTCTTTAACTCTATCTTCATCATTTGTAAGTTATCTGAAATAGGTCTTTGTGTTAACAATATCGCACTCATAAGCGCATACAATCTTTTTATTCAAACGCGTCAGCTACCACGTTCGCTCTTCCACAATGATATTGAATGGTACGATCGTAATCTTCATCAACTCGAGCCAATGTTTTTGGCGCATTATATTTTTATTTTGGTTGAAGAAATATTTAAGGGTTGAAGAAATGGGTTTTGTATTGGGGTCAATACAAAATTTGATTTCACGCTCCAGGGTAGGCCAAGAAGTCTTCAAGAATACGTCAGGAAATTTATTAACAATAGAAATATCATTCAAAACTGTGACTCCCATCCAAGACTTGGATAGCACATGTAATGATGGTTTCTCCTAACGGAGCTTCAAACAATAAGTCAAAGTCTAACTTCTCTGGGGTGAAATTTAAACGTTGAACGCAAGCAAGAGAGATAAAATAATGGGTAGAACTGGTATCTAATAAGGTATAGACTTTGCAAGAATTTATAATTAACTAACCCGTGCTAACTTCGTTCGGGTTACTCGCTTTTTGAGAAGTCACGAAAAACGCTCTTCTTGAAACCAACGACTTTGTTTTGTCTATATCCGCCTTTGGTGCCACCGTCCTAGCTGGACTTGACTTCATTATACGACAAAATCGAGCTAAATGACCTTCTCTTCTTGAAATTTCCACTTCTATTATCTTGGCCATGATTACCACCGAAGTGGTTACCATTCTAGGCATGATAATTTCCCCACGATGGTCATCATTGTTAGATGGAAGTTGCATAGAATACGATTATTATCGTGTTATTGGTCATTACCTTTTGGTTGTCTTAACTCATTATCGCGCTCTAATAACTGAGCCCTATTCACAACTTCTGAATATAAACAAAGTTTATGAGAAATGAGGTATTGACATATATCGGGTTTCAAACCTCTTAGATACATTCGCGTCATTCGCTCCTCATTATCGACAAAGTAGGATGCAAGCGGGATAACTCCGCAAACTTAGCCTCGTAATGCGATACGGTCATATTATTTTGCTCCATTGCTTATCTCAACATTTTCAGATGCCATTTTCAAACACTGTCACAAAACAAGGGTTAATTAACATATCACATATTATTCCTATACTCTGACCAACCAATTAAATACCAAATAAACTTAGGTAGGTCATACTAGCGAAGGAATTCCTCGTCTCTCCCCTCCTAGTTATTGTCTCACATCTTAGCCAGGGATCATATCCCTAAGCTTTGATACCAACTGTGACGCCCCCCAAAATAGGTATTCATCACCCATATTGAGTCGCTAAATACATGGTACATAAATCAAATACAACTTAATTATACAACTGTCGTGTAAAATACGACAAAACATAAACTGAGAGTTTAAACAAGAATATTGCCTTCTAGACAATATTCACTCTCAATGGAGTCCTCATAGGCAAGTATACAAACTCAAATTAGGTCATAATTATATTTATTATCACACTATTTAATGAGAATAGTGAGGACTACTAATACTATCATCCGAATTGTCAATACGTTCCCCAACTCGTCCAAACTATATTCTCATTTCAGAGAAGAAACGGTGAAGAAAAGGGTGAGCTCAACCAAAGACAAGAAGAAATATTATGACTAAGATAATGCGAATAAATTATCATTAGTCTTCAACAATGTTAAGCGATAAAATACAATGGACATCAAGTTTAACTGTGGCGGAATAAATAATCCATTAGAAGAGTCAGTAGAGAATAAAATCTACTATCTTTTATGTTTTAAAAGTTTTCATCACTTTTATCATTTGAGACTCGACTTAATAAATAATCCACATCCTCAAATCATCCACCGCACTATAGGCCGAGGATATTCTTTAAATCATCAATGGTCGTGGCTATATACCGAATAATCACGGTCATAATCATACCAAGTCCATCTCTCGCATCGTAAGACAAAGATATACAACCATAAAACTAATAATCAACAATCCATCATTGCACGTGGGCAAAGATATATAATTTAATAAATAACAATCCATCTTCGCACGTAAGCAAAGATAATTTTCACCACCATATAAGCATGAGAATGATGATAATGATATAAGCATTAATCAAACTAAAACAAGGATAAATATTAAAGACTTTAAATTTATCCAAATATTATCAATCACTTAATAAACTCATAATCTAATATTATTAATATTATAACAATATTTTAATCACCTCTAAACTTATAAACAATTTATTTCAATTGTTTACATTTTACCAAATAATGCATTTAATCATTCAAAGAATGCCATACTCCTAAGATTTCATCACCAATGATCAAATCCCTTATCAAAAATCTGCATATACCTTATATAGGATTCCCAAGCCATAAAATCCTATTTTCCAACTTTGTTGCTTCACATAACATATTTAACTCATATGTTCAGTAACTAAACCATTTTCATGAAAAATACTAAATCGGTCCCAAAACTATTTCTTTTACGGGATTTAGCGAATATAGTCCCATAATGAACATATATTTTTCGGATTTTTAAAATTCATTTACTATTTTTTAAAAATAAATTTCTAATTAATTCCTTAAGAAATTAGCTACCTCGAGGTTAACTCAGAAATTCCCAAATCTTGGCGAGGATCTTACACATGCTAATGTGAGCTTCTAGTTTAAATTTCATGGTCATCTGGAGTTATAGAACTCAGATTATAGCATTTTTAAATCGGAAAAACCTAAATATTGAAATGGTCATAACTTGCTCATTTTAAGTCGGAATGAGCTCATTTTTGGACAGGAGGTGCCTTATACAGTATACTTTCATGTCCCAAAAAGCCGAAATTTTTCTCACAAATTAAGTGGCCAAAATAGTCCTTACAAAATTATGGGCAGTAGCTTTTTGCTATTTTCCAACTTTTGACTCCTTTGCTAAAAACAGTCCACACGAAAATCTACAACACCTTTTCTAGTGATTCCACTTGGATAAGTTAGTAAACTCATAGATCTAACTCTAGGACTTGACCACACTCAAAAATTTAAAATATTATAGGAGATATGGTGAATTGAATTTCATGTTCCATTTTCACCAAAATCTGATTTTCAAATCTTTGTGATTTCTAAAAAACTTTCATTTTTTCACATAATAACCAACATAACTCCTCATGACAATGACATAATAATTCAATAAAACAAATTCAAGAATAAATTTTAAAGACTTATAAGTTAATTTATCCTGAACTCAATAATGTCCATATTGTCATCATGATACTTCTTTCTAGAGTAAAATTCATGAATGCTTAGAAGAATATTTACATGAAAAATCTTTGGATGAAGCGTAAATATCAAGGATATTCTACTAATTTGATGGAGTATAGAAGTCAATTCTTTAACCAACTGAGTATAAGAGAATATATGAAACTGCAAATAGATTTTCGCTCGCCATGCGGTAATCCACGTAAACAGATCATTTCCGTAATTTAATAAGGAATGAATACGAAGGATCATTCACCATGCACGTGGTAATCCACATAGACATGTTATTCTAACAAAATAATAAAGAATGGAATAATGAAGGATTCACCATGCATCCGATAGAGACCGCATGCATGGTTATTCCCAACAAGAATAATAAAAAGCGGAACCGGTCCAACAGTAAAAGCGCATGCACGAGGATATTCCGAGAATAATAAGCGGAACCAGGTCCGGCGTAAAACGCACAAACAGGATATTCCAATAGAATAATAAAGAATGGAACCAGGTCCGGCGTAAATCGCACAGACAGGATATTCCAACAGAATAATAAATAATAGAACTAGGTCCGGCGTAAATGCACAGACAGGATATTCCGACAGAATAATAAAGAACGGAATAATAGAAGAATTTCACCATGTATGTGGTACTTCGTATAAACAGGTTATTCTAATAGAATAAAAAAGAATGGAATAACAACTCTTACGAGTATTGAAAGAAATAATTCTCTTAATGAATACGAAAGAATAATACCCCTTACGGTACAACAAATAATATCCCTTACCACAAAAAAAAAGAAATTGGATCTTTGGAATAGTGAGGTAGCAGACTTCTCTTCTTATTTCTCTCTATAATTTCTCTCTATAATAATGGCTCTAAAGCTTTAGTGAATTGGTGAGAAATGAACGAAGAATGAACTTCTATTTATAGGAAAATATAGTTTCGATAATTGCACGTTTTGGGGCTCAAAATATTACAGTACATAACCTCCAACTTTTCTTTCATTTTTACTTCAGTCATCCAAGTATTATCAAACTTGCACCACCTCCCCTAATAGTAAATCATGTGAATCAATAGTAAATCATGTGACTCAATAGTTCTAAACATGTGAAAAATTAATTACAGTATAGTACCTCCATCTATACCTCCATTTTTAACTTTGTCATGCAAGTATTATCAATCTTGCACCAACTCCCCTAATAGTAAGTGAATGTGACTCAATAGTAACTCATGAATAATAACTCGTGAATAGTACTCCGACACAAAAAGTGCCCTGAATACCCGATTGAACAATATAATCTCCAGACATCAATTATTATCGAATTAAATGTCTATTTCTACTAACACAAATAATCCCAACACAGTGGAACTATCAAATTCATCTTTAATCAACACGAACTTATTCATCATTAATATTATAACTCACAATATTTAACAACCGTGTCGTTTCACGGAAAGAGGGCTTTCAATAAGGATTTCTCCTTATTGGCGCGCAATTAGGTGACCAAACCTCTCATTGACAGAACTTCTAGACATTGTAAATATTGCAATTTAATAATATGAATAACTTTGTGGTCTCAATTATTGATTTAATAATATATCATATAATATGAGGATGATCTTTGTAACAATAATCGAATCAATAATATGAGAGATATGATGCAGCAATTACTGTAGCAATAATTGAGTATAACTGAGTGACTTCTTACGTAAGCATCAATAATCAATACCATGTGCTACTATGCAACTACGCGTATTACTGTACTTTTACTACCCGGTAGTTCAACAGTTTTAACGGTAAAACTTCCGCTGTTATTTTTAATAAAATATTTTTGTCATTTTATTACTACGACAATACTTTCGTTGTGGGTTCACCAATGATTGTGCCGTCGTACGGATATTCCCGACAAAAAGAATATTCCCCGACCAAATGAATATTTAATAACAACTTGCATACTTTGAAAAATTTATAAATACTACCCACAACTATAACATTATATCTAATCCATACCATAATATTCAAAAAAATTATTTTGAGAAATTTAAATCTTTATTCATAAAATTTGGGGTCTCACATCATGCCATCACCAATCTCATGCCACATACCAACGCCGAACTATGCCATTTTCCTGCACTTTCACACCATAGGAGTTCTCAATATATGCAATACAAAATAACACAAAATGCAACTAAAAACACACTAAAATGTACTTGAGATGAGCATAGTTCTCAGTGAATTGATATCTAATAAGTAGGTATACAACCCACTTATCAGCCTGTATTGCAAAGATGGGTTGTTGATTATTGGTTTTATAGTTGTATATCTTTGGCCTGTAGTGCAAAGATAGACTGTTGGTTATTGGTTTTTTAGTTGTATATCTTTGGCTTGTAGTGCAAAGTTGGACTGTTGATTTACTTGATTATAAATATGAATTGTGATTTAATTATAATCTGTGGTGGTTCAGGTGAAGACAGGTGATGAGAGTTCTCTTTGTCTTGAGTATAGCAAAGAACTGTTGATGAGTATTACAGGAATAAAGTATTAACGATGGACTTTTAATCTAGAGGAGATAGTAGACATTATGTTCTACTTGACTCTTCTAATGGATTGCTTATTCCGCTGCAGTTGTTGATCTAAAACTTGTTGTCTATTATATTCTATCAGTTGTTATACTGTTGAAGACTAACGATAATTTGTTTTTCATTATCTTAGTCATATTATTTCTTACTGGGCTAGTTGAGCTCACCCTTTTACTTCACCACCCCTTTCAGGTAATAAAAGGGTAGTTGGGACTACTAGCAGAGAGAACATGGGTATAAAGTGGAGATCTGAACTAGTCACAAGCCTAATTATGAAAGCGATGCGGCATAATAATAAGATCGAGAACTTAAAATATGTGTGACATGTTTTATACATCATTTGATATTTAAATTTGGTGAACAAGAATAGGGTGAGGTGAATCAGAATTTGGAAGTGTCAAAGGTGCACTCCATTAGAATGAGGAGAACAAAAATCTTCTCGTGTTCCTTCGGGGACTTGATATATTTTCTGCTGTACTTTATATGGCATTATAATAATTTAAATATGAATATTGTCGTATTATATACGTAACAATATTTGTATTAAAACACACAGTATATATGAGAATTTTTTAGTTTGAATACTATCTATAAGATAATATTTGTATTAAAACTCACAGCTCATGTTGTATATTTAAGTCTGTATTTGAATTTTGTACCATGTATTAAGATGGGTGATGTATACCTATTTTTGGGCGTCACAGTTGGTATCAAAGCTTAGGGATATGATCCTTGGCGGAGATGTGAGATAAGAACTAGGAGGGGAGAGACGGGGAATTCCTTCGCTAGTATGACCTACCTAAGTTTATTTGGTATTTAATTGGTCGGTCAGAGTATAGAGATAATATGTGGCATGTCAATTAACTCTTATTTTGAAACTATATTCTAGAATGATATATGAAATACAGGAGATGAGCAATGGGAAAATCATGATAGAAAGGAAATAACCGAGAAGGTACAAATCTGAAAAGAAAGCAAGGTATTCTCATCTCTTCGATATACCAGGCATGTACGTAAATTTTGAGGGTGAAATTTCATAAGGACTGGAGATTGTGAGATCCCAAATTTTATGAAATAAAAGTATTCAAATTTTCTATTTAGTAAATAGTTAAATTGATAAAAGTTTAAAGCTAAGGGTGATATATATAAAATTTTCAAAATACATGAGTGGTTATAAAATACTCATTTAAATTGGGAATATTCGTTTGGTCGTGGAATATTCTTGTTATCGGGGAATATTCGTACGACGGCGCAGCCATTTGTGGGCCCCATAACATAATAACTGTCAGATGAAGAAAATGACAAGTTTGAGTTTTATAAATAAATGGCGTAAATGTTACCATTAACACTGTTGGATTACCTGGTGGTTAAAATACAGTAATACGCGTGGTTGCACAGTAGCACACGGTATTGCACAGTATTTTTGAATTATTGATTCTTACGTATGAAGGCACTACTCAATAATTGTTACAGTAATTACTATTCAATATTTTATTTTATTGATTCAATAATTGCTGCGATCATATTTTATATTATTATTGTTTCAATAATTGTCACTGCACAGTATTTCCCATTATCATATCAATAATTCATATTATTTGAATAATATTATTAGATAGCATTATTGGCAATGTCTAGAATGTTCTGTCAAGGAGAGGTTTGGTCACCTAATTACACGCCAGTAAGGAGAAATCCTTATCGGAAAGTCCCCTCTTTCCTAGGAACGGTCTGGTTATCATTATTGTGATTCTGTAAGATTATTTGTGAATAATTAATCATTAATTTATATGATAATGAAATATTTATTTTATGTGGACATAAATGATGGATAGAAAAATATTTATTTTATGAGGTTATAAATGAAGGAATTAATGTTGAGGTGTTTTTTCAGTATTTTGTCGGATTTGAGGTATTAAAAAATCAAATCGGTGTTCTTAAAGCTCTATCACGTGAATTATAATTTTAATTCGATTGTTGGATTGTTGTGATTTTTGGATATGTTATACATATATAAGTTGAGTATATGTCCACAAATTTTGAACCGTTAAAAATTAACGTATGATTTGTTATGAATTTTAAGAGTTGTTGAAAATCGTCCGTTTATGGAATTCGGATATTTTCTGTTTCAAATTTGGAAAAACTTAAAGCTACAAAGTTATAGAGAATTCGATTTCGTGTGGAATGGACATAAAATTCATACTTTTCTGATAAAAGGGCTATTTATTATGAATTACTGAAGTTTCAAAAAATAAATGATTTTTATTAAAATTGGGTGGGACCCACTTTTGTTTTATTTTGAAAATATGTGCTGATATTTGTGACACCCCCAAACCCAAGTAC
Organism: Panax quinquefolius; assembly: GCA_020205615.1. Taxonomy (NCBI): domain Eukaryota; kingdom Viridiplantae; phylum Streptophyta; class Magnoliopsida; order Apiales; family Araliaceae; genus Panax; species Panax quinquefolius. The sequence continues at coordinate 56,996,925 of CM035159.1, forward strand.
TTCATTCCCACAGGATTTGGTATTCATTTAATCAAAAATTCATATCTAGCTACCCAATCACAATAAAACTGGATAAACAAAAACCTTCCCCATTAAAGGGTTACATAATAAAATCTCCCCAGTTGTTTAACCTTTAAATACAATCATTCTAATGCGGAAAAAAAATAATTAAACTTCATTACAACCATTCATTTAAAAACTGATAATAAAATATCAAATTACAAGTCTTCAAAACTTGTTCATCTTTCCTTTTCCCTTACTGGTGCTAGGTACATCAGCCTTCTGATCCTTAACTGTAATAGTTATATAAGCAAGAGTGAGCAAACAAAGTGCACTTGAAATAATAATGAATGACAAACTTTTACAACAAATGTTAGGTAAGAGACTCAATAGGATTTAAAACAATATGATTTGTCAACATTCTGAAGTATATAACTGAGGGTCCTAAGACCACGGACTATGTCCATAGTTATAAGTAATGTTTCAACTTAAACTTTAATGAAATATAAGACTATAGGGACTCCTCGTACTTAGGGGATCACCCTTCGCGTACAATGTATTGTGCACAAACATTTCAACGCTAAGCGTAAGTTACCCCTAATAATAGGGTTGTTCATCTCAGTATTTAGAGTACAAGTCCGCACCAAAGTGAGTTTGGTTTGGATACATTTCAAGGTAATTTAGAATTCAACGAACATCAACTAAGGATTAGTTGAATAAAACCAATAACATCGCACTATAGAATAATCGTAATTGAATCAACATGGTAAACCAAAATCATGCTTTAGGAATAATCTAATAGCATATACTTTGAATAACTATAACATGCCTTGCTTGAACAATATTAAGTCAAGGTTAATTAGAATTGAGTACTAAGCATGCATAGTAGTTTGAACGATAAAATTGTTCGACATTAGTATAAATAGTTGTGCATGCTAAACAACAAGTTAAAAACAAGAATAACTTGTCAACATCAAACCAAAGTTTAGAAAGCTTGCATCATTTATAAGGTAATCGAATTGAAACAATAAATATTGTTACAAGAATTCCTAACATGTTTCTATCCATAAAACAACATAAACAACAAGTTTAAAACATCCAATTTCTTTGTTTTTGATAAAATTCACTTTTTGATGTTTTTGATGAAAATCAATCTTTGTGATTTTGTTTTCAACCAAAACAGTTAATTTAAAGAATTTTATCAAAGTATATACATACTCTAACAAATTGAATAGCCAATTTATCAATAAAACAACTAAACAACCCATAATTTCTATTTTAACTAAACAATATATAATCACAAAAACTCTCTGTAAAAAAATACTTTTCTTCACAAACATATACATAATATAAATTAATGGACTATTCTCAATCATAGCTTAAGAAAATAGTTTAACTCACTAGATTATCATATAAAATCACATACATAACAACTAATTTACCCTTACACAAGGATTCTACAGAGAATTTGGGAAGAGAGAAAATAAATTTTTAAAACTAAAAGAATAGGTTAATACCTTGAAGAAGAAGATGATGATGATGGCTATATCTTTAATTCTCAAGCTTCTTTCTCCAATCTCCTAGCCTTTCTTCCTTTCTTCTTTTCTTCTTTTCTTCTTCTTCTTCCTCTGAGTTTTTCTCTTTTCTTCCTAACTCTAACTACATACTAAAAATCTAACGTATATAGAATATAATATATATTAATTATATAATATAACTCTAATTTAACTGACATCAGTTATTTTATTTTGAAAACCAAAAGCCATAAGGCTTGTTTGGCTAACCACTAACAAAAATAATCAATTAATCCTTACGCCTTGTTTGGTAAAACATAATTAGATTAAAGACTTAATAGGCATTAAGCCTTGTTTGGCAAAACTGAATTAAAAATCCTTTAAGTTATTTTAATAACTCCTTTATAAAAGGTTATTTGTCACACATTTATTAAATTAAATTAATCTTAATAATAATTTATTAAATTACTACATCACATAAATCAATACCACAAAATTATAATTTTCTATATAATTATAACTTTATTTAATCAACTAACACATCCTTTTTAATTACAAATTCCAATAAAAAGAATAGTAATTCAATTAATCAAAACTCTCTAACTTAATAATTAAATTAAATTATCATAAAATAATTAATTTCCTTAATTATTTATTTAACAAATAGCTAACCAAATTGAATCAAATTTGAACAATTATTTATTTAACAATAAACACATCCATTAAATACTTAAATAATTCAATAAATATTTAATAAAACAATTAAAAATTCTGGAATGTTACAATATTTTTCTTTCAAAGAAGGCTGCTCAATTTTTCAAGAGAGGTGGCGTAGCAAAGAAAAAAAATTAATATTTTATTAATTTAGTCTCCTTTGTCGTTCTAGCATTTTCCTATAAATAGGCGCTTAAGTTAGAATTGAAATCACACCAGAAATATAAGTTTTCTCTCTCTATATAATCAAGCATATTTTTGTGAGTATTTAGATACTTTGAGAGTTTCTATTTAGTGCAAGTTTCCTTCGGCTTTACATCCGATATTCTAGTCAGAAATACTGCTCTTTTGAAGTAAGGGATTTTAAGGGTTATTATATTTTTCATGTTTCATAATTTTTCTGACCTTCAAAAATTCTGAAAAATTTTGAAATGATAATTTGATGAATATTTCTAGACTGTGTCCAAAAATAGCGATTTTTGGATGTATAGATTAGGAGTTATGAAATTTATGGGAAAAGACTATTTTAAAAGTAAACCCTTATAACTCCTTGTGGTTAACTCCAAAATTGGTGAAATTGTTATTGAGAGTACATGTAGATAACAGAAGTATACTCTGTGAATTTTGGAATTTTTGGACAAACGTACAGTTTATGATAAATGTCTAAATATTTGACAGTTTTGGCCATATGAAAAATAGTAAACGAATTTTAAAAATTTCGAGAAAAATATATGTTCAATATGGGACTATATTCTGCTAAATCCCAGAAAAGAAAATTTGTTTGTACTGATTTGGTATTTTTCATGAAAATGGACTAGTTATGAGTAAATGAATTAAATATGTTATGTGAATAAGTAAATTAGAAAAATAGGATTTTATGGCTTGAGAATCCTATATAAGGTATATGTAGATTTTTGATGAGGGTTTTGGTTCTTGGTGATGAAATGTTATGAGTTTGGCATTTTAGGATGATTAAATATATTAATTAGTAAAGTGTAAACAATTAAAATAAATTATTTATAAGTTTAAGAAATGATTAAAACTTTAATAATATTAGATTATGAGATTATTAAGTGATTGATAACATTTGGATTAAGGTATTATGAAAACATTGATTAATGATTAATAATATTAGTAAATGAATTTAATGTTATTATATAATGAATTATATTAAATAAAGTTTAAAAGAGGAATAATGAATTATTAATATTAAATGGAGTTTAATAATATTAGTAAATGAATTTAATATTATTATATAATGAATAATATTAAATGGAGTTTATAATATAATGATTAATGTTATTATCTTCGTTAAATATTTGTTAAAATATTATTCAAATCATTTTGATATAATATTATTCTTGAATTTTACTCTACAATTGGTGATCATGTTGACAATTTAGACATTATTGAATTTTGGATAAATTATATTGTTAAAGTCTTTAATATTTATCCTTTATCTCATTTGATTGATTCTTTATATCATTGTCATTATTCTCATGCTTATATTGTGATGAAAGTCATCTATGGCGATTAGTGCATAGATGGACTTGGTATGATTATGATCGGGATTATTCGGTATAATCATGGTAGTAATGTTACAAATGATGTGGTAAAAGTCATCTTTGGCCCGTAGTGCATAGATGGACTTGGTATGATTATGACCAGGGATTATTCGGTATAATCATGACCGTAATTAAAAACACGAATATCCTTGGCTCGTAGTGCATGGATAATTCGTGGTCGTGATACTATTAAGCTGAGTCTCAACATTATTGGTTTTACAGTTGTATATCTTTGGCTTGTAGTGCAAAGATGGACTGTTGATTATTGGTTTTACAGTTGTATATCTTTGGCCTATAGTGTAAAGATGGACTGCTGGTTATTGGTTTTTCAGTTGTATATCTTTGTCTTGTAGTGCAAAGTTGGACTGTTGATTTACTTGATTATAAATATGAATTGTGATTTAATTATAATCTGTGGTGGTTCAGGTGAAGACAGGTGATGAGAGTTCTCTTTGTCTTGAGTATAGCAAAGGACTGTTGATGAGTATTATAGGAATTAAGTATTAACGATGGACTTTTAATCTAGAGGAGATAGTAGACATTATGTTCTACTTGACTCTTCTAATGGATTGCTTATTCATTGCGGTTGTTGATCTAAAACTTTTTGTCTATTATATTCTATCGGTTGTTATACTATTGAAGACTAACGATAATTTGTTTTGCATTATATTAGTCATAATTTTTCTTATTGGGCTAGTTGAGCTCACCTTTTACTTCACCACCCCTTTCGGGTAATAAAAGGGTAGTTGGGAGTAGCAGAGAGAGAACATGGGTATAAAGTGGTGATACTGAACTAGTCACAAGCCTAATTATGAAACAAAGTGTGGCATAATAATCGTCTTGAGAGCTTAAAATATGTGTGACATGTTTTATACATCATTTGATATTTAAATTTGGTGAACAACAATAGGGTGATGTGAGTCAGAATTTGGAAGTGTCAAAGGTGCACTCCATTAGAATGAGGAGAACAAAAATCTTCTCGTGTTCCTTCGGGGACTTGATATATTTGTTGTTGTACTTTATATGGCATTGTAATAATTTAAATATGAATATTATCGTATTATATACGTAACAATATTTGTATTAAAAAACACAGTATATATGAAAAATTTTGAGTTTGAATACTGTCTAGAAGACAATATTTGTATTAAAACTCACAGCTCATGTTGTATATTTAAGTTTGTATTTGAATTTTGTACCATGTATCTGGCGACTCAAGATGGGTGATATATACCTATTTTGGGGGCGTCACAATCTTTATTCTATTGATCTTCAGTGACATTTAGGCTACACATTAAAGCCATTAGAACACTTAGATCTTGCATAGGATCAAAGATATGAGTGGTCAAACTTGAGTTTACCAATTGCCTAGGGAATTTCTGGAAAACCCAAAAATGCTCAAGAACAAGTTTTCTGACATGGTTTGACCATGCCAGATCTTGTTCATGTGATGTTGTTAGATTGATTTGTTGATATGTTATTGTACCCTTGCATGAGTACTACACGATTGAACCTTTAAATCACACAAAGCAGACCTAGAATCTAAGAGATAAGGATCTAAAAGTAGCACTATGAATTGTTCTTCATTTTTTGGAAAACCCAAAAATGAAGAACAACTCTAAAAACATATTGGAGAGCTTATATCTCTCTGATTGGTTGTATCTTAGCCATGAACTTGGATGGTAATGGTATTATTACACTTATACTACATAATTGACACTATAACTGGCAAGAAAACTCCAAGATCTATGATCAAAGGGTGGTCAAACCTAGCAACACGTTAACTAGCCATGAATGTTACGACATGCTCAAGAACACCTATAGTGATGGTTTTTTGTCGCTATAGGCCCCTTTAGTGACATTTTAATTATAAAATTAATTATTTTATTTAATAAATAGAGAGAAATAATTTTTAATTATTAAAAATAAGTACTAAATTCTTAAAAATTATTTTAAAGCATAAAATGAGTTTTTAATCATTTTGAATATATTTTATTAATATTTAATATTTTTAGAATATTAATTGTATTTAATTTATTTAATTATAATATTAAATAAATTACTTAAAAATTATTTTAAAACATTAAAACCATTTAAAATTATATTAAAGTGTTAGAAAATATTTTAAGTTATTTCTAATGACTTTTAATATTTTGATGAATTTAATTAATAAATGATAATTAATTTATGTAATAAATGTATTAAATAAATTATGAAAAAATAGAATTATTGATTTAAAAATCATTCAAAAATGATTTAAAGGTTATAAAAATATTTGAAGTTATAAAATATAAATTTTTTATATTTGGTCATGAATTACATTAATATTTTAATATTAATGGCGGTTATTTAATATTGGTTTTAATTACCTTAAAATAATTTAAAGGCAATATTAAAGTATTAAAAAAACTTTGAGATATTTTAAATAATTTATAATATTATGTTGTGTATTTCATTAATATTTGAAATTAAATAAATATTAATGATAATTGAATTAAGTGATCTCTAAATCATATAAATATGATATTAATGATTGAAAAATCATGATAAATGATAATAATTACTTCAAAATTATTACGAGCTATTAAAAAATATTTTGACTAAGTAACAAATTATCTAAGATAATTATGAACCAGTTTAGGCAGAGTCTTAAGGTAAATAGGATCAATATTTATCCAACTAGGCCGCCGGGATGTCGGAATTATATCGGATTCAACTCAGACTGAAATAGTTTGAATTGATGTCGAGTCTTAGGTATTTTGTGGACTAATAGGGGTATATGCTTATGTGTTTAAGTTATTTTATAATTGTATTTAGCAAAAGATATTGTGATGATATTATTCTAACTTGGTAGACCCATATTATCAATATTAGGTTCTTCGAATAAAGCTAAATAGATTGTGTAGCAGTAGTCGACGATAAAGGCAAGTTTTCTCTAACTTGACCTCGAGTTGTACTTTCAATTTTGTTTTTGGTTAATCATTGATGATTATCACGTCTATGAATTTTTGATTCACACTCTGTGCACATTGTATGTGTTCATCAGGTATGAAAGGCTGATCACCTTCATTACCATCTGGTCTAGTTGAATTATTTATGTTCATTATTCGTTCAGCTGTGAAAATTTGTTCATGCTAGTTCTTAATGTATATATTGTTGAATGTTAGCCAACTTGTTATTCAATCATTTCAATCATGATATATCCTATATTGAACTTATACTTGTTGGGCAAACTTGTTGCTCACCCTTGCTATATCGGGATAATCATTACAGATTAGATTTACTACGTCGAATACTGAGGAAAAGACAAAGACAAGTCCACGAAATCGACGTGAAAAATACCAAATCAAGACAAACGTGATTGTTCCATTCTTCTTCTTGATATTTAGTTCTATTTAATTTTGATTTATCACCGTCATGTGCCAAGAACATCCATTATCAAGAATCCATTTTTGAGATGGAACTCTTGCCTTTAAGCATACTGTCAAGAAAGAACAATTTAACCATTTGGTACCCATATCTTTTGGGTCCACTTATGTTAAGTAAGTAAAGTAAGTCATTCTTTTAATCCATACCTTTTTAACCTTGTTTCGTTTCTTAAAACAATTTATATCTAAATGACCTTTAATACCACAATGTTTACAGGTAGTGAAAGGAGAGCAATAATTTAAACTAAACTGTGATTTTGATTTTAGCATTTTTATATTACTCTTTTTATGCATAAGATCATAACCAATTCCTTGTCTTTCAAAACTAGGTCTTTGTTTACCTTATATGACATTTAAATTCTCTTTACCTTGGACAAATTTAGCAAGAGACAATTTTAATGAAAGCTATTTCTTTTTGAAGTTCATTATTAGGAAAGGTTTTAAAGGAGATTTATCACTAAATGCATCAATACACATCTCTCTATTTTTAGTTCATTAGTCAATTTTTTGACTTCATTATTCAAGAAATTTACCTTATTAAAAAGTATTTTGTTGTAGTTATCTAAATAATCAATCTTAGCAATCAAAACCTTTTCTTCTTTACAAGTAGATTCCTTTTCAAATTCTTTCTTTTCATCTATTAGTGAATCCACCTCACTCATTAAAGTATTAACTAAACCTTTTAAGCATGCATTATTTTCTTTTAACTTCTTATTTTCTTGTTCTAATGAGTTCAAATCATTAAAAGATACCTGATTAGATTCACCTTCAATTCATACGAAGCATAGTTGTTCTATCTCATCTTTAGCATCGATCTCCACTTCGGATTCCTCATCACTCCAAGTCACAAGAGCTTTATTCTTCTTGTTGTCTTTGTAGTTTGTCTTCCCTTTGTTCTTTAATTGAAAACAATCTTTCTTGAAATGACCAGGACGTGCACATTCAAAGAATGTCTCTTCAGTTTGCTTTCCTTTGGACTTATTTGAATTGAAAGTATTTCTTCTCTTGTTCTTCCTTTGTAGTAGTCCTTTGAGTCTTCTTGACATCATTGCTATTTCTTCATCTGAGTCATCATCTAGCTCCTCTTCATTATCTGTAGTAAGAGCTAAGACCTTTCTTCGAGGAGTTTCCTCCTCATCATCATATCTCTTTAACTGATGTTCATATTCTTCTAATTCACCAAACAAAGTTAAAGTATCCATGGAAGAAATAGTTGCAGAATCTTGAAGAGTAGTGATTTTGGAAGCAAACCTTTTGGGCATAGCCCGAAGCAACTTACGATTGATCTCACTTTAAGGAATAGTCTTGTCCAGTAATTTCAAGGAGTTTATGAGAACTAGGAATCTTGCTTGAGCTAGCTTGATTGTTTCATCTTTTTTGAGCTTGAACATTTCATAATCATGCATGAGCATACTTAGTTTGACTTCTCGTACTTTGGAGGTACCTTCATGACTTACCATTAAAGTATCCCAAATTTCCTTTGCTGTGTTGCATGAGGAAACTTTGTCTATCTCAGATTATACCAAGCGGTTGAGAATCATGTTTATTGCCTTTGAATCATATGAAACCTTGTAGATTTTGGTAAAATCCATGTCTAGCAGAATCTTTGGTGTCCCATCATCTCTTTGTGGAATAACTAGTTCGTTCTGCACAACCCACCATTCCCAAGGATCTCTTGTCCAGAAGTTGTAATTTTCCGTTCTGAATAACAAAGGAGGTCTATTAGTTGATTGTCCTTCTTGATTGTTGTTCCCAAACTGTGCTATGTCATAATCTTTCCCTACAAGTCACCTTTAAGACCAAGATAAGTAGAGCTAAGCTTTGATACCAAATGAAATTTATCTAGGCACACTTAGAAGGAGGGGTTGAATAAGTGTGGGAGCAATCTATGACCAACTTTTAAACTTTAAATTAAATTATTAACTTCGGGGCTATTATAATGATTGAAATCAACTTCTTGATTTAATATAGCCTATTAAAAAGAAAATAACTTTCTTTGAATTTATATCTTAAGTAAAATACTTAATGTTAAAGAATTATCTTAATATAATATAAGTATTCAAATTTTAATTATTAAGATAATTAAAATAACTTATGTGATTTTAAAGTAAAGCAAATAATAAAATCAACACCAAGATTTTTTACGTGGTTCAGCTATTACCCTCTATAATAATAGCCTAGTCCACGTTCAATACCAACTAGTATTGGAGACTCACTCTATTTATTTCTTTATAAATAAATACAGATTACAAAACAAATTCTAAAAAATTAATTAGCAATTAATTCCTCTTGAGCTCTCTTGCTCCTTGTGCACCTGTGCACTCTTCAAGCACCTTTGCTTCCTTGAACCTGTTTGTAAACCTTTTCTCTAATCCACTAGGATTAAAACATTTAAACTAAACTTAGTGTAAAATAAAAAATTCAATAGAAATATAGAGGTCTATAATCAATGCAAGAATAATTAATTTATCAATTAAAGGCTCAAACTATATACAATGATCAATTAGCACAAAATAAGCAATTAATTCTCACCAAATATCAGCTAATAAATATCAGAAGATTAAAAACTTAGTTGATCAAACGTTGCACCTGTTAATAATATATTGCTCAATAATATCAATGTAGTGCAAAAATTACTTCGTGAGTTGTGTCTTCCAAAACATGAGAATACACAGTTTTTATAGCCAACTACGTATATTACAATTAATTATATTTACGTTGCAGTTCCTTATCAAGAAAAATATATGTTCAATTTAATCCAAAGAAACCGGCTAGTTAACAAGTCAAATTTCCAACGGTAATATATGTTTAATATATCCAGTTGATATATTTTGGAACAAATCAAGCACTGCATTAGTAATATAGTTCCAACCAACTTCAAAGACTCTTTTTCAAAAGTAACTCATGATAAACATTTGACTTTCACACTTTCTATGTCTTCAAGCAATAGTGGCGTGTAAATAAAAATGTAATGATCTATTTCCTTTTCCAAGACTCAAGGTCTTTTAAACTTCCAATATAACAATAATTACATCTTCTTGGAAAACGTAGAATATCAAATCTCCAAGAAATAAGGCTGCAAGCATTTTAGTCTTTCTAGTAAATCATCTCCACGTGTAGCACATATCACCATCCAAACAAATATAGCTAGAATGCATGTAGAATAAAATACTAGATATCATGCATATCCACGTGTAGAAACAATACAAGAGATATCAATTAACTACTAGATATTCAGACTAATATAAGAGATACACATGTAATATTATATCAAATCTCTTTTTCATTTTAGAAAAAACATTTTTCATAATACTTTTAAATTATTTTTCATTTAAGACACATATAAAAAAATGCAAATAATATGTACTAGAGCCTTTAAATGAAAAACCAATTATTATGCAATTGATCTTACATTTGTTTTCCTAATAAAGAGAAATTCCTTCAAATTATTGAATATCCAATCAAAGCTCTTTATCATCAAAATACCTGAAATGCCATAAAATAATTTAGTACTTGAACATTTCATCATCAAAACATAAGGATGGAATATGACAAAGTCAACGAGTCTAGCTTTTGGTTATATATGTTGTGACACCCCCAAAATAGGTATACATCACCTATTAAAAGTCGCCAAATACATGGTACAGAATACAAATACAATCTTAAATATATAACAAGAGCTGTGAGTTTTAATACAAATATTGTCTTCTAGACAATATCCACTCTCAAAATAAGTCCTCATTACATTTATTATCACAATATTTTATAGAATAGTGAGGACTACTAAGACACCATCTTGGACCGTCACTTCATTCCCCGACTAGTCCGGCTACGTTCTCATTTCTCAAGAGAAGCGGTGAAAGAAAGGTGAGCTCAACTAGCCCAAGAAGAAATATTATGACTAAGATAATGTAGAATAAATTATCATTAGTCTTCAACAATGTTAAAGCGATAAAATATAATAGACATCAAGTTTAGCTGCAATGAACAAGCAATCCATTAAAAGAGTCAAGTAGAGAATAAAATCTACTATCTTTTATGATTTAAAAGGTTTTTCATCACGTTTATCGCTGGGACTCTGCTTAATAAATAATCCACATCATCCCCACTACTACCGAGGATATTCATTAGTATCACAACCACAAATTATCCATGCACTACGGGCCAAAGATATTCGTGTATTCATCAATGGTCATTAATCATGCTAACAATCGTCCATCAATGCACTACGGGCTAATGAGGACTTTTACCACATCATTTTTAACATTACGGTCATGATTACAAGAATAATCCTTAGTCATAATCATACCAAGTCCATCTATTACTACTATGTGCCATGATGACTTTCAAAAAAAATATAAACATGAGGTTGATGACAATGATATAAGAATTCAATAAAACAAGTTCAAGAATTAATTTATTCAGAACTAATAACATCCAAATTGTCGAAGATGATACTTCTTTGTAGAGTAAAATTCAAGAATGCTCGGAAGAAGAATATTTCCATGAAAAGATATTGGATGAAACTCAAATATCAAGGATATTCCACTAATTTCATGGAGTATAGAAGTCAAAACTTTAACCAACTAAGTATAATAAAGAATGGAATAACAAAAGAAATCACAAGGCCTGCGATAGACCGCACATGTAGGATATTCCAACAGTATAATTAATAACGGAACCAGGTTCGGCATAAACGCACAGACATGATATTCCAAGAGAATAATAAAGAGCGAAACAGTAGTCACGAAAACATACATATATGATATTCCAATGAATAATAAAGAATGGAATAATGTAAGAATTTCACCAAGTATAGGGTAGCTTGGCAGATATCTGAGTTATTCAACATAATAATAAATAATGGAATAATGAGAAGAATTTCACCAAGTATAGGGTAGCCCACGAATCTGAGTTATTCCAACGAGAATAATAAAGAATGGAATAATGAAGTTCTTTTCATGAATATAAAAGAAATAATACCCTTACCTTAGAATAAACTGGATATAGGAGTAGTAAAGTAGCGAGAATACTTTTCTTCTTTCTCTCTATAGTTTCTCTCTCTAGAGTTTCAAATTGAATTAAGTAAGAAATAATGAAGGAATGAGCTTCTATTTATAGAAGAATGGGTGAATAGTAACTAATCCATGAACGGTCAGATTGATTTACTTTTTTAAACAGACGGTCAGATTGATTTAATAAAAAAACAAAATCTTTTAAATAAAATATAATATATTTTATTTATAGTCTAATAAAATGAATAACTTTATAAAAGTATTACATTTTATATAAAAAGATTTTACTATGCAAACACTATGCATAATAAAATATAATATATTCTAATTATTGTCTAATAAAAAAATACCTTTATAAAAGTATTACATTTTATATAAAAAAATTTACTATGCAAAACACTATGCATAATAGAATATAATATATTCTAATTATAGCCTAATAAAACGAATAACTTTATAAAAGTATTCAGTTTTATATAAAAAGCTTTTCTGTTTTATTACATTAATAATACTAATAAAATAAAACGTCATCATCATTATCATAATTCACACTATTATTAATCGACTGTGTCGTTCTCTAGGAAGAGGGGCTTTCCAATAAGAATTTCTCCCTATTGGCGCGCAATTAGGTGACCAAACCTCTCCTTGGCAAAACTTCTAGACATCGTTAATATTGCAAATAATTATATTAATAACTTCATCGTCTCAATTACTGATTTAATAATATATAAAATATCGACAATAAATGAATCAATTCATATGAGATACTATGCAATAATTACTGAAGCAATAATTGAACAAAACTGAGTGACTTCTCACATAAGCATCAATAATCAATATCGTGTGCTACTATGCAACCACGCGTTTTCCTGTACTTTTAACACCTGGTGTTTCAACAGTTAACGATAAAACTTCCGCCGTTATTTTCATAAAATATTTTTGTCATTTTCTCAATCCGACAATAATTCCGTTGTGGGGTCCACAAATGATTGTGTTGTCGTACGAATATTCCCTGTTAAAACAAATATTCCCCGACCAATCGAATATTAAATAACAAATTGCGTACTTTGTAAAATTTATAATTATTACCCACAACTATAACATTATATCAAATTCATTCCATAATATTCAAAAATGGTAATTATAGAAAAATTCATCTTTATTAATAAAAGTTGGGGTTTTACAATCTCCCCTTCTTATGAAATTTCACCCTCAAAATTAGGGTACGTACCTGGTATGTCGAAGAGGTAAGGATACCTTGATTTCATTTCAGATTCTAACTCCTAGGTCATTTCCTCAACATCGTGGTTCCTCCATAAAACTTTGACTTGAGGTATAACCTTGGAGCGTAGAATATGTTCCTTCTTATCTAAGATTTGAACAGGAACCTTTTCATACATTAAATCTTCCGCTATTTTGTCCGGTTCTAACTCAATAATGTGGTTTGAGTCTTTCACATATTTACGTAACATGGATATATGAAAACCGTTATGAACACGAGATATACTTGGCGGTAAAGTGAGTCTAAAAGATACAGTCCCTACTCGATCGAGGATTAAAAATGGGCCAATGAATCGAGGATTGAGCTTTCCTCTCTTTCCAAATCTCGTAACTCCTTCCCATGGAGCAACACGTAACAACACATGATCTCCAATATCGAATTCCACATCCTTTCGATGAAGATCAACATAACTCTTTTTGTCGGTCTTGTGAGGTTTTTATACGTTGTCGGATCGTTTGAATCTTTTTCGTAGTCATACGTACCAACTCGATCCCAACAATGTTGCTTCACCCACCTCATCCTAGCATACTGGAGAACGACACTTTCTTCTATACAATGCCTCGAATGGAGCCATGCTAATACTTGTTTGATAAGCTGTTGTTGTAAGAAAACTCCACCAATGGTAAGAACTTGTCCCAACTTCCTTGAAGTTAAGGACACGAGTCTTAATAAATCTTCAAGGGTTTGAATAGTCCTCTCGATTTTCCGTCCGTCGAGGATGATATCTTCGAACTAAATCATAAATATGTGCCCATAGCTTTTTGTAAACTAACCTAAAATCGTGAAGTGAATCTTGGGTCTCGATCAGAAACTATGGATACTGGCATACCATACAATCTTACAATCTCGTTTATATACATACAAGCAATACGTTCAAGTGTATAAGTTTCTCGTATTGGTAAGAAATGAGAAGACTTAGTCAATCTATCAACAATGACCCAAATTGCATTTATACCTTGAGAAACCTTGGGAAGACTAGTAACGAAATCCATGGTGATGTGCTCCCACTTCCATTCTAGAATTTCAAGTGGTTGCAATGGACCTTTTGGTACTTGATGCTCTGCCTTGACTCGTTGACAAGTTAAACACCTTGAGATAAACAACGCTATCTCTCTCTTCATATTACCCTACCAAAATGTATGTCAAAGATCATGATACATTTTGGTACTCGCAGGATGGATTGCAAACGGTGTGTTGTGCGCCTCCATCATGATTTTATACTTTAACCCAGGATCGTTAGGAACACAAAGTTTGGAGTTGACTCGAAGTATTCCTTCTTCATCGATTCTTGCTTCCGGCATAACACCTTCTTGTATTTTCTTCCTCATATGTGTCAACTCCAGGTCTATAGCTTGAGCAGATTTAACTTTATCGATTAATATCGGTTCTACTCGCATATTCGCCATCATCACGTGGGTCCCTGGAGTCTTTATCTCTATGTCCATCCTTTGCAAGTCATACAAAATGGGCCTCTGCGTTGACAATATCGCTTTTCATTGCGCATATGATCTTCTACTCAATGTGTCAGCTACCGCATTTTCTTTTCCAAGATGGTATTAAATGGTATGATCATAATCTTTCAACAGTTCAAGCCAACATCGTTGTCGCATGTTGAGTTCCTTTTGAGTGAAGAAATATTTGAGGCTTTTATGATCTGTAAAGATCTCCACTTTCTCCCAATACAAGTAATGCCTCCAAATTTTAAGTGCGAAGACAACAGCTGCCAACTCTAGATCATGAGTAGGATAATTCCCTTCATATTCTTTGAGTTGTCGAGAGGCATAGGCTATGAATTTCCCATGTTGCATGAGAACACATCCTAACCCTTTGCCTAAAGCATCACTTTAGATGACAAATCCCTCCGAGCCAGATGGTATTGTCAAAACAGGTGCTAAAATGAGTCTTCTCTTGAGTTCTTGAAAACTCTTCTCACATTCTTCGCTCCAACCGAATTTTGTATCTTTTCGAGTCAATTTGAGTTAAAGGAGAAGCGATTTGAAAACCCTTCTACTGAATCTCGATAATAACCACTAAGCCGAGAAAGCTATGTACTTTGGTCACTAATTTAGGTTGCTCCCAACTTTGAATAGCTTCAATCTTTGCTGGGTCGACAGATATTCCATGACTTGATACCACGTGCCCAAGGAATGCTACTTTCTCAAACCAGAACTCGCATTTCTTCAACTTGGCATAAATCTTATATTCACGAAGCTTTTGAAGTATCATCCTCAAGTGTTGCTCATGATCTTCACGACTTTTGGAATAAATAAGGATGTCATAAATAAAGGCGACCACAAAGTGATCTAAATATTCCTTGAATACTCGGTTCATCATATCCATGAAGGCAACAGGAGCATTAGTCAATCCGAAAGACATGACTAGGAATTTATAATGCCCGTACCGAGTTCTGAAAGCCATCTTTGGAATGTCATCGGTTCTGATCTTCAATTGGTGATATCCGGAACGAAGATCAATCTCTTAAAAGAATTGGCGCCTTGCAACAGTTCAAACAGGTCATCAATACGTGGCAATGGGTACCTATTTTTGATGGTGACATGATTCAACTCCTGATAATCAATACAAAGTCACATTCTCCCATTTTTCTTCTTCACGAATAGAACAGGAGCACCCTAAGGAGAAGTACTAGGACGAATAAAGCCAATGTCTAACAATTCCTGCAGTTGGGTCTTTAACTCCTGAAGTTTAATAAGAGCCATTCGATATGGGGCTTTGAAAATAGGTTTTTGTCTAGGGTTCAAGGTCAATACAAAATTCAATTTCACACTGGGGTAGGCGGGGAAGTTCTTTAGGGAATACGTCAGAAAATTCATTAACAATAGAAATATCATTCAAAAGCGGCGTATTTTTGTTTAGATCCGTGACATGAGCTAAGAAAGCTTGACATCCATTTTCAATAAGCGAATTGCTTTATGGCTTGAGATAACAGTGATTGATTTTAATGGTTTGGTTGCTTGAATTCGCGTAATAGGTTGGTTAGGAATATGAAAGCTAACAACCTTACGAAAACAATCAATTTTGCATGATGATTAGTTAACCAATCAATCCCTAGAATTACGTGAAATGCAAGTGTTTTCAATAAAATAAGATCTACGGAGTAATGTGAGGGTACCAATTTGAACTAAACAAGACTTATAAATAGTGGATGTAATGAAGGTTTCTCCCAATGGAGTTTCAACAGATTAGTCAAAGTCTAATTTCTCCGGAGTCAAATTTAAACGTTGAGCGCAAGTAGGAGAAATAAAAGAATGGTAGAACCGGTATCAAATAAGGTATAAACTTCGCTAGAGTTTATGATAAGCTTACCCGTGATGACCTTGTTCGGGTTCTTTACTTTCTGGGAGGTCACGACAAACGCTCTCCCTTGCACTACTAGCTTTGACTTTTTTGGGACGTTCTTTGGTGCCTCCATCCTAGCTGAACTTGTCTTCGATGAACTACAAAATTGGGCTAGGTGACCTTCTATTCCACAATTATAACATGCTTTGGACGGCATCGCGCAGTTTGGACTGATGTGTCCCTCCCCTCCGCATTTGAAGCATATGATACGTGGTCGTTCTCCTTCCTTAATAACGGTTGTTGGTGCTGACGTCTTTCCGTCATTTGGCCATGATTACCACCGAAGTGGTTACCATTTCTGGCATGTTGATTCCTCCACGCTTATTGTCATCGCTCGATATTTATTATCATTGGTATTATCATTTTTTGTAATTTGCTCTCTTTTGGTTGGGTTGACTCATTATCGCGCTCTAATAAGCGAGCCCTATTAACAACATCGAATACAAAACACGGTTTATGAGAGATAAGATATTGGCGTATCTCGGGTTTCAAACCTCTTAGAAACATTCGCGTCATTCTCTCCTCATTATCAACCAAATGGGATATAAATAGGGACAACTCTAAGCAAACTTGGCTTCTCTTTGCGACATGGTCATGTTGTTTTGCTCGACTTGATGAACTCTACCTCTTTCATGTGACGAATACTTTTGGGAAAGTACTTGTCGTTGAACAATTCTTCAAACTTCTCCCAAGTCATCTTGATGCGACAAGTTGAGTACGTTTTCTGATTCCCACCAAGAATCGCCTCTACACGCATAACATGAATGTGGCAAAGGGAACCTTTGCTCCTCGGAACATCCTAAGACATCAAATATCTTGCAGAATAGGTATACATCACCTAAGACACTAGTTCATGTCTCACATCTCACCGGGGATCATATCCCTAAGCTTTGATACTAAGCTGTGATGCCCCCAAAATAGGTATACATCACCTATTACGAGTCGCCAAATACATGGTACACGAATACAAATATAATCTTAAATATACAACAAGAGTCGTGAGTTTTAATACAAATATTGTCTTCTAGACAATATCCACTCTCTCGAATAAGTCTTCATTATATTTATTATCACACTATTTTATAGAATAGTGAGGACTACTAAGACACCATCTCGGACCATCACTCCGTTCCCCGACTAGTCCGGCTATGTTACGATTTCCTAAAGAGAGAAAAGTGAAAGAAAGGGTGAGCTCAACTAGCCCAAGAAGAAATATTATGACTAAGATAATGCGAATAAATTATCATTAGTCTTCAACAATGTTAAAGCTGTTAAAATATATTAGACATAAAGTTTAACTCATGTTGAACAAGCAATCCATTAAAAGAGTCAAGTAGAGAATAAAATCTACTGTCTTTTATGATTTAAAAGGTTTTTCATCACTTTTATCGCTGGGACTCTGCTTAATAAATAATCCACATCATCCCTGCACTATGGCCAATTATATTCATTAGTATCACAACCACAAATTATCCATGCACTACGGGCCAAGGATATTCGTGTATTCATCAATGGTCATGATCATTCCAACAACTGTCCATCAATGCACTATGGGCCAATGAAGACTTTTACCACATCATTTGTAACATTACGGTTATGATTACACCAAATAATCCCTGGTCATAATCATACCAAGTCCATCTATGCACTACAGGCCACAGATGACTTTCAAAAAAATATAAACTAGAGAGGATGATGACAATGATATAAGAATTCAATAAAACAAGTTCAAGAATTAATTTATCGAGGAACTAATAACGTCCAAATTGTTAACATGATACTTCTTTTGTAGAGTAAAATTGAAGAATGCTTTGAAGAATATTTCCATGAAAAGATACTAGATGAAGCGCAAATATCAAGGATATTCCACTAATTTCATGAAGTATAGAAGTCAAAACTTTAACCATTTGAGTATAATAAAGAATGGAATAACAAAAGAAATCAACAGCTGCGATATACACATACAGGTAGGATATTCCAATGAGAATAATAAATAACGGAATCGAGTCCCACGAACGTATATACGAGGATATTCTAATGAATAATAAAGAGCGGAACCGGTTAAAGCATAAAATGCATGACAGGATATTCCAACGAGAATAATAAAGACGGAACCGGTCCCACGTAAAATGCATGTGACATGTGATATTCCAATGTAATAATAAAGAATGGAATAACTGAAGAATTTCACCAAGTATAGGGTAGCCCGCATATACAGGTTATTCCAACAGAATAATAAATAATGGAATAACAGAAGAATTTCACCAAGTATAGGGTAGCCCGCGTATATAGTTTATTCCAACAGAATATTAAAGAATGGAATAACAGAAGTTCTCTTCATGAATACAAAAGAAATAATACCCCTTACCTTAGAATAAACTGGATATAAGAGTAGTAAAGTAGTAGAATACTTTTCTTCTTTCTCTCTATAGTTTCTCTCTCTAGAATTTCAGTGAATTCGTAAGAAATAATGAAGGAATGAGCTTCTATTTATAGAAGAATGGACTGAATAGTAACTAATCCATGAACGGTCCAGATTTATTTACTTTTAAACGGACGATCCAGATTGATTTAATAAAAAAAATCTTTTAAATAAAATATAATATATTCTATTTATAGTCTAATAAAACGAATAACTTTATAAAAGTATTCTGTTTTATATAAAAAGATTTTTACTATGCAAACACTATGCATACACTATGCAAACACTATGCATAATAAAATATAATATATTCTAATTATTGTCTAATAAAACAAATACCTTTATAAAAGTATTTTGTTTTATATAAAAAAAATTACTATGCAAAATACTTTGTGTAATAGAATATAATATATTCTAATTATAGCCTAATAAAACGAATACCTTTATAAAAAGTATTTTATTTTATATAAAAAGCTTTTCTGTTTTATTACATTAATAATACTAATAAAACAAAACGTCATCATCATTATCATAATTCACACTATTAATCGACCGAATGTCGTTCCTGCAGAAAGAGGGGCTTTCCAATAAGAATTTCTCCCTATTGGCGCGCAATTAGGTGACAAAACCTCTCCTTGGCAGAACTTCGAGACATCGTTAATATTGCAAATAATAATATTAATAACTTCGTCATCTCAATTACTGATTTAATAATATATAAAATATCGACAATAAATGAATCAATTAACGTGAGATACTATGCAACAATTACTGAAGCAATAATTGAACAAAAGTGAGTGACTTCTCACGTAAGCATCAATAATCAATACCGTGTGCTACTATGCAACCACGCATATTCCTGTACTTTTAACACCGGGTGTTTCAACAGTTAACGATAAAACTTCCGCCGTTATTTTCAAAAAATATTTTTGTCGTTTTTCTCAATCGACAATAATTACATTGTGGGGTCCACTAATGATTCTGTTGGTCGTACAAATATTCCTGTTAAAAGCGAATATTCCCAGAACCAATCGAATATTATATAACAACTTACACGACTTTGCAAAATTTATAACTATTACCCACAACTATAACATTATATCAAATTCATTCCATAATATTCAAAATGATAATTATAGAAAAATTCATCTTTATTCATAAAAGTTGGGGTTTTACATGTGTAGTTGAATTTGTAATAAAGAATGTATATATAATAACATTGTATGTCACATAGGATATTGATTCAGGTATTAACTGAAGGTTCTCGACCTTGGGGATAGTGTGTAAAGTTTAATGTATAAACAATTTATGTTTATATCTTCCGCAATAGTTATAGAATTAATATACCAAATTTGTGGTGTTTGATACTGGATTTGAGGTTATTACAGAGGGACTTCGCAGATGTATTTCCAGATGATCTGTCAGGACATCTGCCAGACAAATAGGTTGAGTTTGTAATCGACTTAGTGTCAGGAACTGCCCCAATATCGAAGGCCCCATATCGTATGGCTCCGGTAGAGATGAAAGAACTTATGGTGCAATTGTAAGAATTGTTAGACAATAAATACATTCAGCCAAGCGTATCACCGTGGGCAGCACCAGTGTTGTTTATCAAGAAGAAGCATGGATCGATGTGACTTTGCTTCGATTATAGAGAATTGAACAAGGTCACAATTAAGAATAGATATCCATTACTAAGGATTGACGACCTGTTTGACCAATTAAAGGGAGCAAGATACATTTCAAAGATAGACTTAAGGAATGGTTATCATCAATTTGAAGGTGAGACCGGAGGATGTACCGAAATGGCGTTCAAAACTCGTTATGGTCATTATGAGTTTTTGGTAATGTCATTCGATTGTAACGTAATGCTCCTGCAACGTTTATGGACCTAATGAACAGAGTATTTAAACCATTTTTAGATAAATTCGTGGTGGTGTTTAATGATGACATTTTGTTATACTAGAAAACCAAGACAGAACATGTAGAGCATTTGAAGGTAGTGTTGGAGGCATTAAGAAGAAAGAAGTTATACGCCAAGTTTTGAAATGCGAATTTTGGATTGAGTGAGTACAATTCCTCGGACATGTGATTAATAAGGATGGAATTTTGGTAGATCCCTTCAAAGTAGAAGCTGTGATGAACTGGGACTAGCCAAAAATGCTGTCAAAAGTGAGAAGTTTTCTTGGATTGGCAGGTTATTCTAGAAGATTCATTCAGGACTTTTCCAAGATCGAAACTTCACTAACGAATTTGACTAGGAAATCCGTGAAGTTCGTTTAGACAGAGAAGTGTGAGGAAAGCTTTCGAGAACTTAAGAAGAGGTTGAGTACTGCACCTGTGTTATCTCTTCCGGATGACACAAGAAATTGTGTGGTTTATAGTGATGCATTGCATAAAGGACTTTGCTGTGTGCTTATGCAAAATGGCAGGGTTATTGCGTATTCATCACGACAATTAAAGGACTATGAGAAGGGGTATCCAACCCATGACTTGGAGTTAGCTGCAATTGAATTCGCTTTGAAGATCTGGAGACACTATCTCTATATGGAGAAGTGTGAAATATATATAGACCACAAGAGTCTGAAATATACTTTTACATAAAAGGACTTGAATATGCGCTAGAGAAGATGGCTTGAGCTAATTAAGGACTATGATTGCAAGATTTTATACCATCCGGGTAAAGCAAGTGTGGTTGTCGACGCCTTAAGTAGAATGGTTGGGAGAAATTGATAATGTTGACCACTTAAGAGGAGCTAATTTCAGCAATGGAGAAGCTAGAATTGAAAGTCACGTATCCTATAGAGACTAACGAGAAGTTGTTCAGGATCTGGCAGTGTACAACCTTGTTGGATAAAGTTAAGGAGGCTCAACTTGAGCGAAGAATGTGAGAAGGTGAAAAGAAGATATCTGAAGGAATTGAATGCGACACCCCAAATCTGGGTACTTCTATTTTCGTAGGATTTGGTGTTCACTTGCATAAATATCATTTATCTCTCTACCCATAATAAATGCAAACCATGCAATAGATAGAAATAAATAAATAAATAAATCTTCCCCTTATGGGGTTACATCATCTGCATAATAAATACAATCCCAGGTCACTCTAACCTTAAACATCTGTGCGGAATCATAAACAAATAACAAGTCTTAGACAACATCAAGTTTGAAACATAAATACATATTAACAACAAGACTTCTTCATTTATTAACCTTACCCTTGCGTTTACTAGTGGAAGGCTCGTCAGATCTTTCGTTCTTAACTGCAATGTTATTATTATGCAAGAGTGAGCACGATTACCCACAAGTATAACAATATAACAAATGAATAGTAACATGCGAATAAATCAAAGACTTCTGAAATAGGAAAACTTAGCTTTTGAATCAAGAATGAATAACAAGAAACAAAAGAACTTCTGAGGGTCATAAAACCTTGAACTATGTCCTATATTGTCAAGTGTTTATACTTGAAACCTTTAACAGTCATAAGACTATGGACTCTTCTTCTCGTACTTAGGGGGATCAGCCCTTAGTACCATATTGTGCACAATATCTTAACGCTAACACATAAGTAATCCCCTATACAGGGTTGTTCATCTCAGTTTGACATTAGAGTCCACACCAAAGGAAGTTTGGTTTGGATAATTCAACAAGGGTTCTGAAATTTAGAACGCTCATCAACTATGGACTAGTCGAATCATTAAGGGTTCACTAGTCTAACAAGGTTCAACAGTAACTGATAATTTAAATCGAATAGCAATCTCAAGAGGTATACAATTAAATAAATATTTTATAATAGAGTCATACTTTGAAAGATTAATATACTTTAATATAACAAAATGGACTTGATCAATAATAACGAGAATTTGCTCGATGTAAAGAGATAAACTTATAAACTCATATTGATAACGAGTAAGGTTAGGAAACTTGCCTTGTGCATAGATTATGCGTTAATTTATACACGTTCCTTGATTTAATCCTACACATCATTGACATTCACAATACTAGTCAATTATAATGTACTAGTCATCATAAGTTCATTCTTTTTGTCTAACTTCGGGTTATGACTATACTTAGTCAAATTACAACACTCATTGTAACTTAATTTATACTTCACGAACAATAAGCTAACTATCGTTCAATCATTCCATTCAGACATAAATGTGTTATTGACATGTTAAGAATTTATTTTAACATCTCGTTATACGTTTAACCTAATTTTATGTTTATTAGATTAAGTTACTATTACATTCCTAGACGTGAAAAATTAAAAATTTCATTTTCTGGATAATCTGCAGAGTGGTGCGCCATGCAAGTGCACCGCTAGGCTTGTTCTCGTTATTTTACACATGGTACATATGCCATGACATGAGGCATATAAGGCAGGAGTTGGCGTCTGGCCAAAACCTCCAATTAATTTATTCTTACACGAATTTAGACATACCCAAACACTGAAATACATATATAACTAATACCCAACCATTCTAGCATGATATTAACAAGTTAAAACACAAAATTTTCAGAATCAAAACATGTAATTTCACTGTTCTTGATGTTCTTGAAAGTTTTCAACACAAAACATAAAAATTAACACTACGGGTTCGTTATAACACCAAATCCATCCATTCGAAGTTTGATTTCTTCGTTTTAACATGCATAATTATATTCAAGTGTAAAATTTATGATACAATACGTGATTAACGTATTAAATTTGCATGTAAGGACCATATGGCCATATTTCTATACTATGTAATTTTGAAGCAATAACATACGTTATAATATTATGAAACTATTGATATGGAACCATATAATATATAGTAAAACACATTATAACAACATATTATCACATATATACACATAATTATTACTCTTTCCAATTACATGGATTTAACAAAAACTTGGAAGCCATTTTTTTTTTAATAAAAACTTAAACAACGTAAGTTTAAGATTTGGGGAAGAAGAGATTACCCTATTACGAATGAATAAGAGTGAAGTTCCTTCTCAGATTCTTCTTGACTCTCACAGTTTCTCTTAACAATCCTCCGAATTCTCTCTGACTCTCAAGTTAACTCTAAATTCAAAATACGTAAAATGGAGAAACTGACCAAGCGCACATATAAATCCAGTAACATTGAGGTCAGTTAACCCATACGTGGTTAACTGCTCTCAACTTCCCTTAAGGCCTTGTTTGGCCACCACTTACTTATTACTTCTAATTAATTTAATTAATCTCTTATAATATAGTTTAATCGTGTCACACCTATTTAGGCAATTAATTAAATATCTTATTTAATTTATTTTAAATAACATATAATAATTTCTCATTAATTCACATAGTCTCATAATTAAATTTCTCATTTATCAATTATGTCAAATTTATAAACTCTCTAATTAATTATTAAATTAATTAAAATAACATTAGTCTTATTAAATATTTCTTTTAATTCAATAAGCTCATATAATTACATACTTTGAATAATAAAAATTCTTCACATTAATTTAATAAATATAACACATATAATTAAATTAATCTACCACAACTTCATTAATTAATTATTTAATCTAATAATTAATTCATCCAAAAATATTTATTTAATCCAATAAATATTAAAATTAAATTACAAAATCTCGGTTGTCACATCTTCCCCCCAGTAAAAGGATTTTGTCCTCAGAAATAAATATAACACATATAATTAAATTAATCTACCACAACTTCATCAATTAATTATTTAATCTAATAATTAATTTATCGAAAAATATTTATTTAATCAATAAATATTAAAATTAAATTACAAAATCTCGGTTGTCACATCTTCCCCCCTTAAAAGGATTACGTCCTCGTAATCACGACTCAATTAATTCAACCTGTTACATTCTCCCCGCTTACAAATATTATATCCCCAAAATTGCTTACACATAATTTAACTAAATAAATGAGGATAATTCTTCATCATATTCTCTTCGAGTTCCCACGTAGCTTCTTCAACGTTGTGGTTCCTCCAAATTACCTTAACAGAAGGTATTATTTTATTTCTTAGAACTTGCTCTTTTCGGTCGACAATCTGAACAGGAATTTCTTCGTAAGATAAGTCTTTTTCAAAATGTAGGGGTTCATATTCAATCAAGTGTTTGTAATCGGGTTTGTAGGGTTGTAGAACTGAAACATGGAAAACGTTGTGGACATTCTCGAGTGCTGGAGGTAAGGCTACCTCATACGCAACCTCTCCGATCCATCACAGTACCTCAAAGGGTCCAATGAATCTTGGGCTTAATTTCCTTTTCTTTCCGAACTTGATCTTTCCCTTCCATGGAGAGACCTTTAAGAACATATAACTACCCGATTCAAACTCAACATTTTACACGATTGTGGATCGGCGTATTTCTTCATCTCATCTTGAGTTGCTATCAATCTTGTTGGGATCACATTAACTATTTCTAATGTACATTGTACCAATTCCGTGCCTAGTAATTATCTTTCGCCAACTTCATCCCAAAGATAGCGGAGTTCTCATTGTTTACGTCAGTATAGCGCTTCATAAAGGCGGCATGCTAATACTAAGCGTGGTCGTTGTTGTTATGTAGCGAACTCTATGAGCGGTAGATGATCATCCTAATTTCCTTTAAAGTCCATTATACAAGCTCTTAACATGTCTTCTAATATCTTAATTATTCTTTCACTATGTCCATCTGTTTGAGGGTGACATGCCGTACTCATTCGTAACTGTGTACCCATGTATTCTCTGTAGACATTTCCAAAAGTTCGATGTAAAGCACGGATCCCTATCGGAAATAATTGACACCGGAACTTCGTGCGTCAAACAATCTCTTTCACATATAACCTTGCTTGCGGTGATCTAAGTTGAATCGATTTTGATCGGAAGGAAGTGTGCGGATTTCGTCAATCGGTAAACAATAACCCATCTTTGCGTCAGTAGCCTTTTTTGAGTTGTCGGTGAGGCCAACCATGAAATCCATCGTAATATGTTCCCATTTCCATTACGGAATCTCTAAAGGTTGTAGTAACCCACTCACCTCGATGTTCTTCTTTCACTTTTTGACATATCGGACACTTGGCAACACATTCTCGCAACCTCTCGTTTCAAATTCTACCACCGTAAATGTTATCGAAGATCTTGGTACATCTTGGTACTACTAGGGTGAATCGAATATCGTGAGTTATGAGCCTCGCTCAAAATTTCTTCCTTAATCTCTGGTACTGGCGATACCCAAATTCTATTCTCAAATCTCAATATTCCTTCCCTATCCATCTTGAATCTTGATTCGGTTCCTTCAGATATCTTATTTTTAACCATTTTACATTCGTCATCCTGAAGTTGAGCCTCTTTAAATTTATCTAGTAGAGTTGTACCAGATTGCATCTGAAACAACTTCTCATCAATCTCCATAGGATACTTCACTTCCAATTCCAGCTTTTCCATTGCTGAAATTAGCTCCTCCTGAGTAGTCAACATCTTCAGTTTCTCCCAACCCTTTCTACTTAAGGCGTCGGCAACCACATTTGCCTTACCCGGATGGTATAGAATCTCACAATCGTAGTCCTTAATTAACTCCAACCACCTTTTCTAGCGCATGTTCAAGTCCTTTTGTGTAAAAATATATTTCAGACTCTTGTGGTCTGTATATATATTTCACACATCTCCCCATAGAGATAGTGCCTCCAAATTTTTAAAGCAAAAACCACAGCAGCTAACTCCAAGTCGTGGGTCGGATACCCCTTCTCATAATCCTTCAATTATCGTGATGCATACGCAATGACTCTGTCGTTCTGCATAAGCACACAGCCAAGTCCTTTATGCGATGCGTCACTATAAACCACAAAATTTCCTATATCATCCGGAAGAGATAACACAGGTGTTGTACTCAACCTTTTCTTTAATTCTTGAAAGCTTTCCTCACACTTCTCCATCCAAACAAATTTCACTGATTTCCTAGTCAAATTTGTCAACGGATTCGCGATCATGGAAAAGTTCTCAATGAATCTTCTGTAATAACCTGCCAATCCAAGAAAACTTCTTACCTTCGACGGCGTCTTCGGCTGATCCCAGTTAATCACGGCTTCGACCTTAGAGGGATCCACCAAAATTTCATCCTTATCGATCACATGTCCAAGAAATTGTACTCTTTCAATCCAGAATTCATATTTCAAAAACTTAGCATATAACTTCTCTCTTCTAAATGTCTCTAACGTCACCCTCAAATGCTCTTCATGTTCTTCCTTGGTTTTTGAATATACCAAAATATCATCTATAAATACCACTACGAATTTGTCCAAAAACGGCTTGAACACTCCATTTATTAAGCCCATAAATGCTGCAGAATTATTCGTTAGACCATATGACATTACCAATAATTCATAGTGACCATATCGTGTTTTGAACGCTGTCTTTGGTACATCCTCTGGTCTCACCTTTAGTTGATGATAACCACTCCTCAAGTTTATCTTTGAAAAGTATCTTGCTCCCTTTAACTGATCGAACAGGTCGTAGATTCTCGATAATGGATATCTATTCTTAATCGTGACCTTATTCAATTCTCGTAGTCGATGCAAAGTCGCATCGTCCCATCCTTCTTCTTCACAAACAAATCTTGGCGCTCCCCACTACGACACGCTTGGTTGAATGTACTTTTTGTCCAGTAATTCTTGTAGTTGAACTATCAGTTCTTTAATCTTTACCGGTGCCATTCGGTACGGTGCTTTCGATTTTGGAGTCGTTCCTAGAGCCAAATCGATTACAAACTTAACTGCTCTATCTAAAGGAAGTCCTGGCAAATCAGCCGGGAATACGTCTACGAAATCCCTCACTACTGGTATCTCCGCTATTTTCGGATTCTCTTTACAACTATCAACTATGTAAGCTAGATATCCTACACAGCCCTGTCTTAACAACTTCCTGGCTTGCATCATCATCAAATAACTTGCTTGTCTAGGTGACTTGCTACCATAAAACACAACCTTAGACGGTGGCATAAGGTTAATACGCTTCTTTTGGCGATCAATTACTGCCCCATAATTGGATAACCAGTCCATACCCAAGATACCATCAAATTCTCCAAGTCTAATAGGGATAAGATCTACATTCATGATATTACCCTTAATATCCACTCTAAAGTTCTTATGTATGTACTTAACTGGGATTATTTCTCTATTCGCAATTTCTATGTTCATGGGGTATTCTAACTTGTCCTTAAGCAATTCTAAATTCTTAGCAAAGTCATCGGATATAAATGAACAAGTAGCACCGAATCAAATAATACATAAACATTAACTTTATTGATCGAGAATGATACGACACCACATCATGAGGCGCATTGCATCTATCTTTGTCATGTTGAATGTTCGGCGGTCGATTCGGTTGGTCTAGATTGGTCTGCGTTAGTCAGAGTGCTTCCACCGATGTTTCCTCTATTCCCTCCTGATCCTGTTCCTCTAGATCCCTTCTTAGGACAATCCCTTGCAAGATGATCCTTTGAGCCATAAGTGAAGTAGGCACCCTTCTTTGGGTTAGGACAGTTAGGTGCTATGTGGCCTTCCTGACCACAATTGTAGCATACTCGTTTTCCCTTCATGCAAACTCCTAGATGCTTTTTCCGCGTTGAGTTGGGCGCGCCGATCTTCTTCTTACGCCTCCTTGTTGATTTCGGTTGACGAGTTATCGTAGACCACTTTCTCTTGATTAGTACTACCTCTCGTGCTACTTCCACCAGTCTTGTTAGTTCCCTCATTTTCAGTCTTTTTCTTCTTCTGTTCCTGATTATATTTAGTTACCGCTCGCTTCCACCTTCAGCGAGTATGGCCTTCTCTAACACTCCAAAAGTGTTCAATGGAACATTGACACCTTACGAGTATTCAAGGAATATTCGATTCGTTGCTCGTTATCGTTTTATTGATGACATCCTTATATATTCCAAAGTCGTGAAGATCATGAGCACCATTTGGAAGTTTGGTATCTAAAGGCTTCGTGAAAACCAACTATATGCCAAATTGAAGAAATGCGAAGTTACGCTCGAGGAAGTAGCCTTTCTTGGGCGTATGGTGTCAAAATATGGAGTATCTGTTGATCCTGGCCAAGATTGAAGCAATACAAAGTCAGAGCAACCGAGTCACTTAAATTTGGTTATTATCGAGATTCGTGGAAGGTTTTTCTCTAATCGCTACTCCATTAACTCAAATTTAACTTTCGAAAGGATCTGAAATTCGCTTAGAGGCGAAGAATGCGAGAAAAGTTTCCAAGAGCTTAAGAGAGACTTATTTACTTTTGTAACAATAATACCATCTGGTTCTTGGATGGATTTATATTCATGCCGATGTTTTCGTGCAAAGGGTTAGATGTGTTCTCATGCAACGTGGGAAAGTCATAGCCTATGCCTCAATGACAACTTAAAAGAGTATGAGAGGAATTATCCTGCCATGATCTAGAGTTAGCGTGCGATCTTCCGCTTAAAAGATATGGAGGCACTATCTATATACGGGAGAAAGTGGAGATATATTCGCACCATAAAAGCCTTAAATATTTCTTCAAAAAAAGAACTCAACACGCGGGCAAATGACGTATTGCTCGAGCTATTGAAAAGACCACGACCACACTATTCAATACCATCCGGAGTAAGTTGTAACGGCGTAGCCGACGCATTGAGTAGAAGATCATACGTGAACGAAAAGGTGCGATGATGTCGAAGTATACGCATGAGAGCCAACTTTAATAGAAAAAGTTAAGGTTGCTCAAGCCAACGAATCTTTGTAACACGTATGATGAAGAAGAAACAAGAAGGAGCTGTTAGGAGCGAGAATTGATGAAGAAGGAATACTTCGAGTCCACTCTCAGACTTTGTGTTCTAACGACTCGATTTGAAAGTACAAGATTATGATGGAAGTACACACAATACACCATTTGCAATCCATCTCGGAAGTACTAAAATGTATCGTGATCTTCTACATACATTTTGGTGGAATAATATGAAGAGAGATTGCAAAGTTTATCTCGTGTGTTTAACTACCCAACGTGTAAGGCGAGCATCTAGTACCTAAGGGTCCGTTGTAACCACTTGAGATTCCTGGAATGGAAGTGGGAACACATTACCATGGATTTCATTACGGGTCTTCCTACGGTTTCTCAAGGCATCAATGCTATTTGGGTTATTGTTGATAGATTAACCAAGTCCGCTCATTTCTTTGCCTTGGGAGACTTATTCACTTGAACGCTCTTGCTAGTATGTACGTGAAATGAAGTTGTGAGGTCATACTGGCATGCTGTATCCATAGTTTCGGATCGTGACCCAAGATTCTTTCAAGATTTTGGGTTAGCTTGCAAAAGCTATGGGCACGGATTTGCGATTTAGTTCGCATACCATCCCCAAACTGACGGACAATCGTAGAAGGACTATTCAAACTCTTGAAGATTTATTAAGACTCGTGTGTCCTAGACTTCAAGGCGAGTTAGGATAAGTATTTACCATCAGGTGGAATTCTCCTACAACAGCTCGAACGCAAGTATAGTGTGGCTCCATTCAAGCATTATATGGATGAAAATGTCGTTTCTCAATATGTTGGGATGAAATTGGGTGAAGCGACATTGTTGGGACCCGGTTAGTACGTATGACTCACCTAAAGATCCAAATAATTCGACAACGTGATATGAAAGCATACAAGACTCGACAAAAGAGTTATGCGGATCTTCATCGAAAGGACGTGGAATTTAATGTAGGGGATCATGTATTGTTGCGAGTTGTTCCATGGAAGTGGAGTTACAAGATTCGGGGAGGAGAGGAAAGCTCAATCCGATTTATCGGGTCCATTTCAAATTCTTGACCGAGTGAAATGTAGCCTATGACTCTTGCGTTACCTCCGAGTATGTCTCGTGTTCATAATGTGTTTCATATCCGTGCTTAAGTGAAATATGTGAAAGACCGAACACATTATTGAGTTAGAACCTGGACGAGATAGTCAAGACTTAACGTGACGAGGAGGTACCTATCAAGATCTTGGATAGGAAGGAGCATGTCCTACGCCAAGAAAGGTCATACCACAAGTTAAAGTTTCAGGAGGAATCATACTATAGAGGAAATGACACAGGGAATTGAAACGGAAATGAAAGCGAGGTATCCTCACCTTTTCAAACACCTTCGATTTCGAGAACTAAATTTCATAAGGAGGGAGGTTGTAAGACCCCGAAATTTTTTAAATAAAAAGGAATTTCCTTTATTTATTATTTTGAAATAATAAGGTTGATTTGATTAATGTGGATAGTTAAGGGTTAAATATGCAAATATTTCAAAATAAGCAAGTGGTTATAAAATATTCATTTTGTCGGGGAATATTGGTTTGGTATCGGAATATTAAATCTTTGTAGGGAATATTTGCGTATGGCGCCGTTGACCATATTGGGCCCCATAGCGGAAGTTTACTGGATGAAGAAAGCGATAAATATAAGTTGGTTAAAATAACGGCGTAGTTATTCTTAATTAAAATGTTGGAATACCCGGTGGTTAAAATACGATGTCGCTGGTCAGCATGAAAGAAGGCACACGGTATTATATGCAGTATTGTTGAATTATTGATCCACTACGTGGCATTATCGCATCAATAATTCATATTATTTGAATAATATTATTAGATAACATTTACGTTTTATCAACCTTCACCATGGCCTTCTACACACTGAAAATTATGCTCGAAGCATTTATAAATCTTGTATTATCTGTTGGCACCATCACCTTATTTGTTGACCTTTATTTTATGTGGATATAAACGCTTTTGATGGATTTATTTATGTGGTTATAAATGAAGAAAAAATTATTGTTGAGGTGTTTTATCAAGATTTTACAAAAGCCCATTTCTAAACCCCATGCTCGTGGCCTTATCAAATTTGAGTTAAAGGTTCGGAGGTATTAAAATTAAATCAGGGTTTTTAAAGAATTGTGATATATGATGACCAAATGCGCGAGGCACAATTTTCAAAACTCGATTATAATTTTTAATCCTTCTTTAACCGCATTACGTAATTCTTTGATTGACTAACTAATGGTAATTTTTGGGTATGTTATACATAAGTTGAGTATATGTCCACAAATTTGGGCATACAAAATACGGAGTATGCTAAAATGTTGGGAGCAACCTAATGATTTGTTATGAATTTTAAGAGGTGTCTGATTAAGAGGAAATTAGGGTTATAATTGATTTTGGTGGAAAATTCTAGAATTGAGTGGGCCCCACTTGTGGTTGGTCGTAATTCATAAAAAGTGAAGAAATGTGCTGAATTTTATTTCAAATGTGGTGGGTGGCAATAGTAGCGAGTAAAGCCACATTACGTAAGGAAAGAAGTACGCTAAGGAGCTATTCCTAAGCGTAGCAGTCGTCGCCCAAGATCATGATGGAAGCACACAATATTTTCGAAAATCACACCGAGGCATCCCAACAAAGTTTTCTCTCTTTCTCTCTATATTATTGAGCTTGATTTTGAGAGTATTTAGATCAAACTTTGAGAGTTTGCTCAAGATAAGTTTCATTCATTCAAAAAAGATCGACAAGAGTTGTGCTGATCTTCATCGGAACTTATGTATTGTCATGATTACAAGATCTATGGATATTATTTTTTTTCGTTGATATTATTTCTTCAATGTTGAAACGTCAGTTTTTATTATTATTCTTGAATTTTACACCATCGTGATTATTTTTGGGGTATTGTTGATTATGGATAAAACAAAGAAGTATTTAATCCTCGTCGATTTTTCAAAGTATAAAAATATTAAATCCTTTCAGTTCTTTAAATGATGATATTAATTGAATATCTTCAGAGGTGTAAAAAATGAATGATATTCAAGAATTATCTTTGGCCAGTAAAGTAAAGATGAATAGCCGATTGATGATTCTCTACTTAACTCTTCTAATGAATTATTATTTGATTGAAAATTTGTCGTTGAATCTTGATACACGCTACATTTCGGACATATTCCCTGTTTCAACTCTAGAAACCGAACCTCCATTTGGTTTCATGAAATGGTCAAAAATACATCTCGAAGAACATCTCCTTGAATCTCTCCCAGGTTATCACACCTTCTCCTCCCCCTAATTTTTTTGCCTACCACCAATAACTGGCTTTGGATTTCAGCATGAATGTTGTGTATGCGGTCTTCTAGTCTTCTCTTACTTTGGCGACATCAAACACCTTCTCCATCTCCATAACCCAGGTTTGAGCTTCGATCGGGTTTATAGAGCCCTTAAACTCTGGTGGTCCCATCCACCTTGAAATCCTTAAATGATGTATTCGGTGGAGCTTGTGGTTGATTGTTAATTGCTCAAGCTAATAGGCTCACCAATTACTGAACAGGGTTAACATTGGTGTTGTTGTTGTTATTCATCGGTTCTCCTTGAGCTTGTTGACGATTTTGTCTTCTTCTAGGCGGCATTTTTATGTTAAGAATATACGCTTATAAAGTTTTTTTTCATTCCCTTAAACATTTAAGGCTCAAATAAAACATTTAAACATCATCATTTAACACATTATATCATTAAACTCTGATATTTTATTCAAATCAAAAGTTTTAACATCAAACGATAGCATCATTGCTATTTACATCAACTATCCTGAGATAAAGAATCTATAAGATTTAAAACATTAAAATATTCCTTTATTTATAAACACATCGAAATTTACATCTTTAACTACTAGATAGGTTTTCACATAATTAAACTAATCCTATCACTGCCGGTTAAGGCGCTGAATAGCCTTGCCATGTTCCTCTTCCATGATACGGGACATCGTCCTACGATCTAGCATATATGATGGTAGACCTTCAAACTGGATTGGATATCTCATAACTCGATCCTGGGCCGCATCCATTGCATTTTGAAGTGTAGAGTACATCTCCCCAAACTTAGCCCTCTTCACACAGTAATCCTCTTCTGGAAGATCAGCACGACGTGACTCTCTTACCCAGCCCTCCTCTGTTAGGTCAGCCTTTCTGATCTCTCTTTCAATTCCTTCTTCAACTTCTCTATTTCTTCGGACTTCTCCTCGGTTTAAACCTTCTTGTGAACCAAATCCCACTCCACGTTTCCCAAACATGTGTGAAGAGTCACAATCTCCCTATCCTTTTGCTCGATAGTGTCTATTTGAATAATAGTCCTCTCCTTGACTCTTGAATAGTGTCTCATAACTCTATGTTATGATCATAAAGCGTATGTAGACACTCGAAATTTTCTGTAAAACTGTTATTAACATTACAGGAGGGCAGAATCGTCTTTCGGAGATAACCCTAGAAGATAGCTCACATCCATTCCGGATACCACCGGAAGTTCGATCTCCATTCTGGATACTACTAGGAAGTTCAATCTCAACCACGGACCACACACGGAGTATAAGTCTCAACCCCGAACCACACACCGGAGTATCGGCCTCAACCCCCAAAACACACACAGGAACATCATTTCCAATCTCGGAGATAACCCTGAGTTTCGTCCTTGGCGATAACCCCAAGGAATGTTGTTGCAGTTCCAGCGGTAACCCCAAAAATGCTTATTTCAAATACATGCAATCAGCTTCAATCAAACCTCCTGCTGAGACACTCATACCGCAGACACCGAAGCTAACACCGGGCAGACAGGTATCCACAAGATGACATTGCGGCATTCAACACTTGTAGCAGTCCAATCTCAGATATAACCCTGAGCAACGTCTGCTTTCAACTCAACATACATACATACATACATACATACAACTATGTCCTTCAAGAACTAGGATATCCAATCCCAAGTGACTATTACGCGTGACAGCACACCGGATATAATTTGAAGCTTGAAGATCATGGGCATGGTCCCCTCTTCCTAACTTCGTACAACCTCTATTCCATGTCATTGCGTAACTCTCGACACAAGTAGTTCGAAGAAGGTCACATATACCTCGTTCGGATGCTCGGATTGAAGTTCTACAAGTTCGAGCGGACATTCTGATGCTGCAGTGCAAGTACTTGGAACGACGGACCATGGAACCCGGGTAGCTTCAGGCGTATGACAGATACACTGCAGACTAGCGATCTATAAATATGAAGCTTGAGGTCAGCCATTTGGGTGGGAAAAAGCGAGGAAGCCCTGTCCAATTTGCTTTCTACACACCCCATATTGAGTGTTTGCTCTTTTTAAACACCTGTTAGCCCACATACTGATTATAAATTTACCGGTGAGGCGAGTATTCATCCATATAAGTCGTAGAAGTGCGCCTTGGCGACCAACGTAAGCCTTCTTACACTCTATAAAGCCTTTCTATTTACATTTGCACACACTATTCTACACATTGAGAGTCATATTGTGTGTGTATGCCCGGACTTCGGTTCGTGGTTTTCATTTCTGTCTGTATATATATATACTATATATATGTATATATTTTTATATGGACTAACTGTAAGATCCCGAATTTTATGAAATAAAAGTATTCAATTTTTTTTAATTACTATTCATGAGTTACTATTCATGAGTTACTATTCACGAGTTACTATTCACGAGTTACTATTCATGAGTTACTATTCACGAGTACTATTCATGAAGCATGATAAAAAAAATTCGTAAGAAGGCATTACTCAATAATTGTTACAGTAATTACTGTTCAATATTTTATTTTATTGATTCAATAATTGCTACGTTGATATTTTATATTATTTTTGTTTCAATAATTGTCACGATACGGTATTTTCCATTATCAGACAATAATTCATATTATCTGAATAATATTCTTTGGATAACATTATTGGCAATACCTAGAAAGTTACATCTAAGGAGAGGTTTGGTCACCTAATTGCGGCGCCATGAGGAGAGATCCTTATTGGAAAGCCCCCCTCTTTCTGAACTAGCGGCACGGTTGCGATCTTGTGATTCTGTAATATTATTTATAAATAATTAATTATTCATTTATATGATGAGAAAAATATTGATTTTATGTGGATATAGATGGAGAAAATTTTTAATGTGACAATTGTTGAAAATTAATATTTTATCTTTTTCTGATAAAATAATTAATTTAAATATATTATTTTAATAATATATTAACGGTGATATTTTTATAATGAATGTGGGATATATGAGTATATGAGGAGGAAGAGTATTTTTGTGGCATTAAATGTTTAACACATGTTTTGTCATTGGTGGATCCATTTCTTGAATAGAAAATTTATTATAGATCACGTAAAATCGTAGTTTGTGGATTTTGGTCAATTTCTATTTGGAATTTGGAAAAACTTTCTTCTGCAAAGTTGTAGAGAATTTAATTTCCTATAAAAACTCGCGAGATTTGAATTTTATGATAAAAAGCTATTTATTGTGAATTATTGAAGTTCAAGTTCAAATAATTGATTTTGGAAGTTTAAAATATTTTTAATTACAAAAACGTTTTTTCCATTTTTGAAACTCATTTAACATGTGTTAGGGTGGCTGAGTTCAGATTCTTGGATGCGTAGGAAGTTGTAGAAAAAATTATAATATTAATTTATTAAATTTTCTACTTTGGTGTTCTAAGTTTTTTCCTATAAATAGGGTGCTTAGGTTAGAATTGAAAATCACACCAGAAACTGAAGTTTTCTCTCTATATATTATCGAGCGTATTCTTGTGAGTATTTTGAGTATACTTTGAGTATTTCTATACGGTGCAAGTTCGTTCAGCGTTATTCTAGTCAGAAGTACTGCTCTTTTGAGGTAAGGGATAGTAAAGGATTTTAAGGGTTATTATGTTTTTAGTTTCGAAATTTTTCTGAACCTTCAAAAATTCTGAAAAAATTTGAAATGATTATTTGATGAGTTTTATATATTGTGTCCAAAAATGGCGATTTTTGGATGTATAGATTGAGAGTTATGAATTTTATGAGAAAATACTATTTTAAAAGTAACCGCTTATAACTCCTTGTGGTTAACTCCAAAATTGATAAAATTTTTATTGGGAGTACATCTATATAATATCAGTATAACGTATTAATTTCAGAATTTTTAGACAAAAGTATAATTTATGATAAATGTTTAAATATTCGGTGGTTTTGGCCATGTGAAAAATAGTAAATGAATTTTAAAAATTCTGAGAAAAATATATGTTCAATATGGGACTATGTTATGCTAAATCCCAGAAAAGAAATATTTTTGGAACTGATTTGATATTTTTCATGAAAATATTCTAGTTATGAGTAAATGAATTAAATATGTTATGTGAAGTAAGAAAATTGGAAAATATGATTTATTGGCTTGAGAATCATATATGAGGGTATATCAGATTTTTATGAGGGTTTTGGTTAATGATGATGAAATCTTATGAGTTTGGCATTTTAGATAATTAAATGCATTAATTATTAAAGTGTAAATAATTGGATTAAATTATTTATAAGTTTAAGAAATGATTAAAATATTATTATAATATTAATAATATTAGATTATGAGATTTCTAAGTGATTTATAACATTTGGATTAAGGTGTTATAAATATGGATATGAATTTTATTATGAAACTTTATCTTTTCGTGTCGAGGTTACTATGCACGATATCTGATTTATGTATGAATACGGGTACTATTCACGACAAATTGGTTTCTTCTCTGACCAAATTATCGTTGATTTGTGAATCTTACTCTTGAAATTAAAACCATGTTTTGATTATATTGTTTTTATATAACATTCTTACAACCTTAATGATAATATTTTTCTTTGACTTGAGTATAAAGATGGGTAGATTATTGGTCTGATCGTGACTATAGGTTCTCTTTGGCCAGTAGTGCAAAAGTTGAATTGTTGACTGGTATGATCATGACCATTGAATTCACAATTGAATATTTTTAGCTTAAGTGCAAAGGTGAATTGATCAACATGGTTATAATTATTGTTATATAACTTCTGAAATGATTATGTATTTCTTTGATATATGAATATCTTTGACTCGTTGTGAAAAGATGACTTGTTGATTAATATCTTTAGCCTGTAGTGCAAAGATGAATTATTGATGAATATCTTTTGCTCGTAATGCAAAGATGACCTGTTGTTGAATATCTTTAGCTTGTAGTGCAAAGATGACTTGTTGATGAATATCTTAGCCTGTAGTGCAAAGATGAATTATTGATGAATATCTTTTGCTCGTAATGCAAAGATGACCTGTTGTTGAATATCTTTGGCTCGTAGTGCAAAGATGACTTGTTGTTGAATATCTTTGGCATGTAGTGCAAAGATGAACTGTTGATGAATATCTTTGGCCGTGGTGCAAAGATGAATTTATTAGTATGATTATGAACAGGAACTGTGATTTGGTATAACCATGATATTTGATTTTTTAGGTAAAGACAGGTGATGAAATTATCTTCGTCCTGGATGAGAAGATGAATTTAGAATCACAATTATGATTATGAGTTATTCATATGATTGTGGAAAGGAACTGTTGATTGATGTTACAGGGATAAAATATTGTTGGTGGACTTTTAGCGTGGAGAAGACAATAGACTTTATAGTCTATTTGACTCTTTTAATGGATTGCTTCGTTCACCGCAACTATGGTTGAAAAGTTTTATCATCTACCATATGTTCTAAATCTACGATTTATTCGATGAAGACTATTGATAATTTATTTATCTTTAGTCATAATATTCTTTACTGAGCTAGTTGTGCTCACCCTTTTGTTTCACAATTCCTTTCAGGTAATAAAAGTATAGCTGGGTCGAGCGGGGGATAGCGAGGGAATAGAATGGTGGTCTATAGATGTTGAGGGTGAGGTGAATTTAACTTGGAAGGGTGTTTTGCCACTATCATACAAGATGTCTAATGACATACAACCTCGTGTCATCATAAGACATGGTTGTGCTCATCCACTTGCTGAGTATATTTACAAGCACTACCTATATAATCTTGGTGTTTGTTTGGAGTATAATACTCAATTAGAGATAGTGGAGATAATGATATGTCAAGAGAAGACTCACCATTGGGAAGAATATGATAGTAATCTTCTCGTTTTTTTTTTGGGGTCTATTGGGTCAACCAAGGATAATTACGTGGCCATATGATATCTACCATAACCTAAAAGCATGGCCTCCCATATACGAAGGTTTCTTGAGCACTTCCCAAAGATTCTAATTTCTAAAACAGTTTTTGACTATACCTTTATGTAAGGTGTCATTGTGACGTGCTATAGTTGGTATATATTTGTATCCAAACTCACAGCATATGTGTTGTTGTATTTTGCACGACAATTGTTATAATAAAGTTGTAGTTGTTTTCCGTACCATATATTTGGCGACTCAGAATGGGTTGGATGGAATGGCCCTATTTTGGGGTCGTTACATTTGGTATCAGAGCTATAAGTAAAGAGCCCCGAGCCTCTCGCTGGTGACTTCTTGTTGATGGGGGATGCACCGAAGCCAGACTCTCCGTAGGGGATGCCGTTCTGCGGTGGCAAACTGATAGGTATCAATGTGAGGTGCTGACACAAGTTGGTGTCCAGAGTTACATTTGGTATCAGAGCTTAGGGATATGATCTCTGGCGGAGATCGGGATTAGAACTAGGAGGGGAGAGATGAGTAAATCCTTCGCTAGTGTGTCCTACCTAAGCTTATTTGTTGGTCAGTCATAATATCGGGATATTATGTGATATGTTAATTTGTTAAATTAACCCTTGTTTTGAAGCTGTATTCTAGAATGATGTCCGAAATACGAGGAGATGAGCAATGGAGAAATCATGATGACGGGGAGATAGAATCGAAATGAAAACAAGGTATTCTCAACTCTTTGAAATACAGTGCACGTAAATTTAGGGGACGAAATTTCATAAGGAGGGAGATTGTAAGACCCCGAATTTTATGAAATAAAAGTATTCAATTTTTTTTTAATTACTAGTTTTATTCATGAGTTACTATTATTCATGAGTTACTATTCACGAGTTACTATTCATGAGTTACTATTCACGAGTTACTATTCACGAGTACTATTCATGAAGCATGATAAAAAAAAAATTCGTAAGAAGGCATTACTCAATAATTGTTACAGTAATTACTGTTCAATATTTTATTTTATTGATTCAATAATTGCTACGTTGATATTTTATATTATTGTTGTTTCAATAATTGTCACGACACAGTATTTTCCATTATCGGAGCAATAATTCATATTATCTGAATAATATTATTGGATAACATTATTGGCAATGCCTAGAAAGTTCTGTCTAAGGAGAGGTTTGGTCATCTAATTGCGCGCCAGTAAGGAGAGATCCTTATTGGAAAGCCCCCTCTTTCCTGGGAACGGCCTGGTTGCCAGTATTGTGATTCTGTAATATTATTTGTGAATAATTAATTATTGATTTATATGATGAGGAAAATATTGATTTTATGTGGATATAGATGGAGAAAATTTTTAATGTGACAATTGTTGAAAATTAATATTTTATCTTTTTCTGATAAAATAATTAATTTAAATATATTATTTTAATAATATATTAATGAGTGATATTTTATAATGAATGTGGGATATATGAGTATATGAGGAGGAAGAGTATTTTGTGGCATTAAATGTTTAACACATGTTTTGTGTGTTGGTGGATCCATTTCTTAACCGAAAATTTATTATGTAATCGTAAAATCGACCGTTTGTGGATTTCGTTCAATTTCTATTTGGAATTTGGAAAACTTTCTTCTTCAAAGTTGTAGAGAATTGAATTTCCTATAAAAATCGCGAGATTCGAATTTTCTGATAAAAGAGCTATTTATTGTGAATTATTGAAGTTCCGAAGTTCTGAAATAATTGATTTTTGGACGTTTAAAATATTTTTAATTACAAAAACGTTTTTTCCATTTTTGAAACTCATTTAACATGTGTTAGGGTGGCTGAGTTCAGATTCTTGGATGCGTAGGAAGTTGTAGAAAAAATTATAATATTAATTTATTAAATTTTTTACTTTGGTGTTCTAAGCATTTTCCTATAAATAGGGTGCTTAGGTTAGAATTGAAAATCACACCAGAAACTGAAGTTTTCTCTCTCTATATTATCGAGCGTATTCTTGTGAGTATTTTGAGTATACTTTGAGTATTTCTATACGGTGCAAGTTTGTTCAGCGTTATTCTAGTCAGAAGTACTGCTCTTTTGAGGTAAGGGATAGTAAGGGATTTTAAGGGTTATTATGTTTTTTGTTTCAAAATTTTTGTGAACCTTCAAAAATTCTGGAAAAATTTGAAATAATAAT
This sequence comes from Panax quinquefolius, assembly GCA_020205615.1. Classification (NCBI taxonomy): domain Eukaryota; kingdom Viridiplantae; phylum Streptophyta; class Magnoliopsida; order Apiales; family Araliaceae; genus Panax; species Panax quinquefolius. The sequence goes on from CM035159.1 coordinate 57,038,420, forward strand.
TTGATGAGTTTTATATATTGTGTCCAAAAATGGCGATTTTTGGATGTATAGATTGAGAGTTATGAATTTTATGAGAAAAGACTATTTTAAAAGTAACCGCTTATAACTCCTTGTGGTTAACTCCAAAATTGATGAAATTTATATTACAAGTACATCTATATAATATCAGTATAACATATTAATTTCAGAATTTTTGGTCAAAAGTATAATTTATGATAAATGTTTAAATATTCAATTGGTTTTGGCCATGTGAAAATAGTAAATGAATTTTAAAAATTTCGAGAAAAATATATGTTCAATATGGGACTATGTTATGCTAAATCCCTTAAAAGAAATATTTTTGGAACTGATTTGGTATTTTCATAAAAATATTCTAGTTATGAGTAAATGAATTAAATATGTTATGTGAAGTAAGAAAATTGGAAAATATGATTTATTGGCTTGAGAATCATATATGAGGTATATGCAGATTTTTATGAGGGTTTTGGTTAATGATGATGAAATCTTATGAGTTTGGCATTTTTAGATAATTAAATGCATTAATTATTAAAGTGTAAATAATTGGATTAAATTATTTATAAGTTTAAGAAATGATTAAAATATTATTATAATATTAATAATATTAGATTATGAGATTTCTAAGTGATTTATAACATTTGGATTAAGGTGTTATAAATATGGATATGAATTTTATTATGAAACTTTATCTTTTCGTGTCGAGGTTACAATGCACGTATACAGTACTATGTATGAATACGGGGTACTATTCACGACAAATTGGTTTCTTCTCTGACCAAATTATCGTTGATTTATGAATCTTACTCTTGAAATTAAAACCATGTTTTGATTATATTATTTTTATATAACATTCTTATAACCCTAATGATAATATTTCTCTTTGACTTGAGTGTAAAGATGGGTAGATTATTGGTCTGATCGTGACTATAGGTTCTCTTTGGCCAGTAGTGCAAAAGTTGAATTGTTGACTGGTATGATCATGACCATTGAATTTACAATTGAATATTTTTAGCTTAAGTGCAAAGGTGAATTGATCAACATGGTTATAATTATTGTTATATAACTTCTGAAATGATTATGTATTTCTTTGATATATGAATATCTTTGACTCGTTGTGCAAAGATGACTTGTTGATGAATATCTTTAGCCTGTAGTGCAAAGATGAATTATTGATGAATATCTTTTGCTCGTAATGCAAAGATGACCTGTTGTTGAATATCTTTAGCCTGTAGTGCAAAGATGACTTGTTGATGAATATCTTAGCCCTGTAGTGCAAAGATGAATTATTGATGAATATCTTTTGCTCGTAATGCAAAGATGACCTGTTGTTGAATATCTTTGGCTCAGTAGTGTAAAAGATGACTTGTTGTTGAATATCTTTGGCATGTAGTGCAATGATGAACTGTTGATGAATATCTTTGGCCGTGGTGCAAAGATGAATTTATTAGTATGATTATGAAGCGAGGCTGTGATTTTGTATAACCATGATATTTGATGTTTTAGGTAAAGAGCAAGTGATGAAATTATCTTCATTCCGGATGAGAAGATGAATTTAGAATCACAATTATGATTATGAGTTATTCATATGATTGTGGAAAGGCGTTGATTGATGTTACTGAGGATAAAATATTGTTGGTGGACTTTTAGCGTGGAGAAGACAATAGACTTTATAGTCTATTTGACTCTTTTAATGGATCGCTTCGTTCACCGCAACTATGGTTGAAAAGTTTTATCATCTACCATATGTTCTAAATCTCGATTTATTATCGATGAAGACTATTGATAATTTATTTATCTTTAGTCATAATATTCTTTATTGAGCTAGTTGTGCTCACCCTTTTTGTTTCACAATTCCTTTCGTGTAATAAAAGTTTATTTGGGTCGAAGCGGGGATAGCGAGGGAATAGAATGGTGGTCTATAGATGTTGAGGGTGAGGTGAATTTAACTTGGAAGGGTGTTTTGCCACTATCATACAAGATGTCTAATGACATTCAACCTCGTGTCATCATAAGACATGGTTGTGCTCATCCACTTGCTGAGTATATTTACAAGCACTACCTATATAATCTTGGTGTTTGTTTGGAGTATAATACTCAATTAGAGATAGTGGAGATAATGATATGTCAAGAGAAGACTCACCATTGGGAAGAATATGATAGTAATCTTCTCTTTTTTCTTTGGGGTCTATTAGGTCAACCAAGGATAATTTCGTGGCCATATGATATCTACCATAACCTAAAAGCATGGCCTCCCATATGCGAAGGTTTCCTTGAGCACTTCCCAAAGATTCTAATTTCTAAAATAGTTTTTGACTATACCTTTATGTAAGGTGTCATTGTGACGTGCTCTGATTGGTATATATTTGTATCCAAACTCACAGCATATGTGTTGTTGTATTTTGCACGACAATTGTTATAATAAAGTTGTTGTTGTTTTTCGTACCATATATTTGGCGACTCAGAATGGGTTGGATGGAATGGACCTATTTTGGGGTCGTTACACTAACATTATCGAGTTATGCCTCGATTGAGCCTAGACTTCGGTTTGGAGCATTTATTTATATATATATATATATATATATATATATATATATATATATATAATATATATATCGACTACATCGATGAACCTGAACTTGATGCGGAGGCGTTTAATTTCTTATATATATATATATATATATATATGAATTGTGGTCGACTCATTCGATGAGCCCGGATTTTATATCCTATATGCGTTTATTTGCTTTTATATATATATACATATATATAATTGTTGTCGAGTTTATATCCGATGAGCCCTAATTTCAATTTCATTTAACTTATATATATTTATATATATATATATATATATATATATATATTTACATTTAAATCATGCTCGGAGTTCACTTGAGGCGGTTGATAGCTTTTATGACTTTATTTACATTCAAGTCCTTTTGAGTTTACTTCATGGCGGTTTATGGCATTTATTGCTTTATTTATATTTCTGATCCCCATGGAGTTTCTTCGTGGTGGCTGATCATATATATATATATATATATATATATATATATATTTATCGCTTTTATATATATAACTGCTTACTGCTTTCCATACAAATTGCAGTATCATATGATCACAGATTCAGTCCACTGAATCTAGATTCAATTCCTGTGATGGACTTCTTCAGCTGTAAGCAGCTTGTACATTATTTACCGTGTACGAATTTCCTTGGATGGCTGTCATGCCCATAAGGAGTTCGGCACTGTTGTATATTATTTTCTCGTAGATGTTTCGTATCTCAAAAATAAAAGCAAACAAGCTGAACATTTAATAAAATGGAAGTATCAAAGGCCTTAATTACTATTGAGCACAGGGTTTGAAAAACCTATTTTACAAAACTTCATTGCTATATCTTGGTTAAAACTGAATTTTTCTATAAATTCAAACCTTATGTATATAGGTACAAACGAGGCCTCGCACTACTTTCAAATAATTGCACATTGATCCACACACACACATATTCATATAACAGTTTCTTTTAGAAGTGGCGGTCACCATGGCAACACAGATGTCGGGGGTGCCTAACACCTTCCCTCCGCATAATTAAGCCCCCGAACCCATAATGAATCTCGGTTTCACAGACCCGTTTAGCAGTGTCACATCACTGGGTCTATGTGCAAACATTTTGATTCGTACATTGTTGCAAAACGAGCTTAAAATACCAACCGGCAACTCTTAAAGTCAAATAAATCGACATTACACATGTCAGACCTTTTTCACTTGTTTTTTCAAACAAATCTCACATTAAGATGAGAACACCAAAGAACAAGTAACGAAAAGGGACAAATAAAAATCCCGACGTCGACAGGTGGTGACTCTACTAGGGATTCCAGTAAGAGGGCTTAAGCCGCTATTACAAGCTTTTCAAAACTGTTATATACTTGTGTGTGAATGTTGCATTTACATTTATGATGAATGTGTACTAATGCATCTTAATTACTGCACTGTTAAATATCTATCTGTGATATTAGTGCTTCACACATGTCATCATTTTGCATAAACGGTGAGACGCGTTGTATGTGAATGTATATTGTGTGGTCCCTCCACCAGGAGGCTATCCTGTCGGTGTTTTACTATTGGACTCGTAGGAAGACTAATTCCAACGAGGCTCGGGAAAGGCACCACCCAGATTCGCTCCAGTTGAACGACCAGATTAACTTCCGGTCAAGTAGATTGCGATGATCTGGGAACCTTCATGCCATAAAGCCGCGAGAGTAACCCTAAGATAGATCAACCTCTGATAATCCAAACGCGGGGGAAAGTCTCTTCATACTTTCCATTTTCAATTACTTGTAAAAGCATTTAATTGTAATTTTATTCCATGTTCATCCATATGTAATGGAAAATATGAAGAATATCTGTGCATGCATGACATGTTATCAATTAACAACCATTTTTTTGCAGGACCATATTCCTAAAAACGAACACGTTTTGATAACATTTACATTATCCCTACGACTAAACTACATAAATCTTTTGTAGGGAAGCAATTGGGTCTGTTACTCGCTCAAAATCCAAAAAGGCCACGATCCTACAGCCAATCATGTCTTCTTCTGACCAGTCTAATACTGTTTACCGAGAAGAATTTAATGAATTGAGTAAACAAATCATAGACTTGGTTGTTCTTCTCAAAGAATTGCATCAGTCTACTCAGGGTACAAAGATACCTACACATACAGAATCCTCTACACAAGGGGGAGCCCAAGGTTTGGAAAAAACAATTCCAGAATCTCAGTTGGATACGACCAACAAAGACCTTAAAAACACCCATCTCAAAGGAGATCTAGACATCAGTGACATCAGGAAGAAGGTCCTCCAAATGGAGGAAACTATCCGTGTTCTCAAAGGGATTCGAACACATGGAAGTGTTTTATATGCTGACCTTTGCATATTTCCTGGTGTTCATTATCCAGAGAAATTCAAAACCCCTGATTTTAAAAAATATGACGGGTTAGGGGATCCTTATACACATTTAAAAGTGTTTATTGGAGAACTTAGATCTTATGCAGAAGATGAGAAGCTCAGAATGCAGCTGTTCCAAAAGAGTCTAACTGGTGAAGCCCATTCGTGGTATACCAGATTAGACAATTCAAAGATCCATAGTTGGGAAGAACTAGCTCATGCCTTCCTCACTCAATACAGTTTTCAATCTCAGATGGCTCCTGACCGGTACCAAATTACCTTGGTCAAGAAATAGTCTAATGAGTCATTCAGAGAGTATGCTCAAAGGTGGAGGTGCCTGGCTGCTCAAGTTATTCCTTCCATGACAGAATCAGAAATGGTCATGTCTTTCATAGATATACAGGAAGCTCCTTTCTATGAAAGAGTTCTAGCTGGTATTGGCAAACTATTCTCTGAAATGATCAAACACGGATAAATGGTTGAGATGGGATTGAAGTCTGGGAAGATTCAAGACCTAGCCGCTCGAAGCAGTTACTGAGCACATCCAGTCCGGATCTTATGGAAACAACCCCCGAAGGGTCCATAAAAAGAAAGAGGAGGATGTTTCCTTGATACTACAAGGACAGAAAGGCAATCAAAACATGCCTATACAGAGGAGAAACTACTCCCCTTTCCAAGCACAGTCTTCAAACCGTCCAATGGCTAAAAGTGGAGAAGTAAGCGACCTCGAACATTCACACCTTTAGGGGACTCACTCGAGAATATCCTTGTTCTTCTGACCACTTAGAAGAAAATCAAACGTGTTCTTCCACCAGCCAACCCCAATGGGAAGGGTTTTAATGCTACTCGAAAGTGTGCTTATCATGCCAGAGCACCTGGACATGATACTCAAGATTGTTGGGCCTTGAAACACAAGATCCAGTACTTGATAGACAATGGTGAGATTGTAGTCACCAAACCAGATCAACCTCGTGTGTAAGACAACCCCCATCCTCAACACAAAGAAGAAGAGGTTAACATGATCAGTTGGGGCGCTGGACAGAATTCCAGTCTTAACGGTGAAACATCCCAAACCATAAAAGACGGTGTTGACAAATGGGATTACACAAAGTTCCAGTTTACTATGGAACGAAAGATGAAAGCTCTTTGCAAACAAATTGAGCAATTGGCAGAACTGGTGACCCATCAGCATCAAGTCACACGTCAATTAATCAAGCAGGAGCATGCCTAACTCCTTCCATTTGTTATAAATGCTCCATCCTCACCTTCAGAAAGCGAAGCTATGGAGGATAAGGTTGCAAAGCGAGAAAATACTAAAGCCCGTCGGGATTTTACCAACCAGAGGGAGTTCACCTATCTGGGCCAACCTATGGAGGAAATATTTCAAATGCTGATCAATGAACGAAGAATTACATCCCTTCTGCCTCAAAACAATCCCCGTGCAGGACGGTTTAACCCTGATGGAGCGTGTCAGTATCATTCATATTCTCGCGGTCACAGCACAGACGAATGTTGGGCACTCCGCCATCTCATTCAAAATCTTATTGATAGCGGTATGCTGTAGCTGGCAGACGATAATACCGTGCAACTTGAAAGTGGGATTACATGGAAGGGATCGAATGCTTATATCCGATTTAAGATGATAAGATCACAAAGCATTTCCCATTCAAACAATTCAACTCAAAGGAGCTGATAATCCTTTGAAAGTGGCCGCACCCTAGCCAATTTCATTACATTGCAGACCACAATATCCTATTGTCAGCTTACACAAAGTTCCATGGAATTATAGAGAAACTGAAGGATCCATGTCTCATCATACTATCACATGTTGTCGAAGGATAATCCATCAGATCTTCGCCACAGGTTATCAAGCCTACCCTCAAATCAAAGGGAAGATTCCCATGTAGAAGATTGAAAAATTCCTTCACACTATGGGCCATAATGAAGCCTAGGTGGTTCTAAGCTTAAGAGAAGCTCCACATCAGATATCAATTCTGGACTTGGTTTTCTCTTCCGAATATCATCGGAAAACTTTACTCAAGGTTTTGGAAGAAGCCTACTTACCAAAATCAGGGGATGTGGAAACATTTCAACATATGATTGATCACATTTTCAACAACAATGTGATATCCTTCACTGATGATGATATACCTCCCGAAGGGACCGGTCATTGCAAACCACTGTACATCGCAGTATTATCCTCCGGATACATGTTAGCTGGAGTTTTGATAGATGGAGGTTCATCTATGAACATCTGTCCTTATGCCACATTGGTGAAGATGAATGTCCATCTCAAGCGGATCCAAAGCAGCCATACAGTGATAAAATCTTTTGATGGATCCCGACGAAATTTCGTCGGAATGATTGAGTTGCCAATTGAGATTGGTCCAAATACATTCAATGTATCCTTCCATGTCCTCAAGATAGACTCAGGATACAACCTGCTATTAGGGAGACCAGGGATACACATGGCTGAAGCTGTTCCATCAACATTACATCAACAACTCAAATACATTGTTAACAACAGTCTAGTCACTATTAATGCGAGCCAGAGTATCCTGAACAAGGAGATTTGCCAATCATCAGTTTCAACTTTGAAGTTGAGCCAGCCAGTTTTCATAATTTGGAAGTGAGAACACTCAATATCTTCCTATTGGAGTACCACTTCCCGTACCCAAGATTTCTACCGAGGTTATGTCGGCTACTCAAGAAATGATGTCATTGGGTCATCAGCCTGGACAAGGGCTTGGTAAAAATAAGCAGGGTATTAAGCACCTATATTCAGTGTCCAAATTAATCGGGACAAATTGGATTGGGCTATTCTACCGATTCCATCCATAGGAATCAGTGATAAACACGGCGGTTCCTCAAACTTTCGCCACACAATGATGATGTTTTCCATCCGCACCTCATGAACGTCTGATCTCCGTTAAGGTACCCGGCACATGTTGTGGCTATGTTTTTTCCCAAACCAAGTACCATTTAAAGCAAAAGAGATGTCGATTCTCGATCCCAAAGCGTAAGAAAAAGGAACAAAAATACAAACATGACATCGCTTTGATGATGTCGGCAAGATACGATCATTGTTCATGATGAACATACAAACCGATATACCCTGACGATGATTGCCCAGATATCATGGTTATCATTCGGAGAAGGAGGCAATGACATCCCCCCTATCGCCGCAAATTCCATCAGGACTTTGCCTCAACAATTGGAGCAAAGACTCCATGCATTGGTGGTCGACGAGGGTAAAAGCAGGCGTAAAATCCTCCGCGCCTATAGATAACTTTAATTGCTTACTTTTCTATACAGTATTAGCAGTTATTTTATCAGTACATGCTAACACTTTGTATGATTAAACAGTTTCATATATTAAGTGAAAGCATCTTTTGATTTTAGGACTCTGAATTTAGCTGTGCCTATACTTGCTGGTGATCTGCCTTCTCTCCACAAGGCCTGTAACTTTGATGCAAAGTTGGACTCAGACTTGATGGACAAACAAGAGGACATTAAGACACCTCATGAGATTAAGGAATGGGTCGCAGATAAGCCTAAACCCAAACTTGACCAAACCACTCCTTTCAATCTTGGAACCTTAGAAAACCCTAAGCTAATCCAGATTGGTTCAGACCTCACTCCAAACCAACGGAATTACATGGTTGTGCTATTAACCCAATTGCAGGATGTGTTTGCATGGTCTCATGAAGACATGGTGGGTTTGTCCACTGACATTGTTCTTCATCGCCTTCCCATTAAAGAAGGATTTAAGCTAGTTAGGCAGAAGCTCAGGCGATTAAAACCTGAGTGGAGTTTGAAAGTCAAAGAAGAAATTGTGAAACAATTTTAAGCTGGCATCATCATGGTGTCTGTGACAACCCGAATTTTCATAAGTTATTAAAATAAGAATTTAATAATTAAAATTCTTATTATGAGTTTTGGTATAAAGAAATTAATTTTTTTAAGAGATTTAATAGTTGATTAAATTATTAAAGGAAATAAAAGAAATTAGTCACGATAAAGAATTTAGTGGCGTAGAGAAATTAACCCTATAAATAGTGGGTAACTTAAATTAAGTTGAAACTATATTATGATTAAATGAATTATTATAATGTTATGTTAATTTGATTTTTGTAATCAAAGTAATGTGTTAATTTATTAAATAAAATTATAATTATAATAAAAATTATAATTTTATTGTATTTGTTTATGTGGTAAATGGATTCAATAAATTGTTATTAGATTTAATTTAATTGGAATATAGAAATTTATTTAAATAAAGTGTGACAATAAACTATATTATAAATGACTTATGGAAATAGATTAAAAGAGTTTTAATTTGGTTTTACCAAGAAAAGCCTTAGAGCTTTTGAATTTTGTTTTTAATTTTGTTTTGCCAAACAAGGCTTAAGGAATGATTAAGTCATTATTTTAATTGGTTTTGCCAAACAAAGCCTTATGGCTTTTGAATTAAAAAATAATAATAAAATAAAATATAATAAATATTTTTTTTGTAACTGATATGTACTTAATTGTACATTAGTTTTTACATTTTGTTTATTGCGTATGTTTGTTGGCCTAAGCTTGAGGATAGTGGGAGAGAAAATACAGGGAGAGAGAGAGAGAGCTCAGAGAGGAATTGGGAGGCAATTAGAAGAGAATCCTTGAAAACAACAACGAAGTACCAATTCTCTAACATCTCCTAACAAAGCTAAACAAGAATTAAGAGGTAAATAACCTAGTTTCTTCTTAGTTTGGGTGTTCTTGAGTTATCCTTTAAATTTGGAAATTTAGGTGGATGAATTGCTAAATATGTTATATATATATTGTTAGATGTTTATAATCTATTAGTTGTTGTCTAGAAGGGATTTTAAAAATCAAATCGATGAAAACATGTTTTAGAATGAAGAAATTGAGTTTTATTGATATATATACATTAGGGCTTGTTTTGGAATCAAAATTTATGATGAAGTCATTATATAATATTAAATTGATGATATATGTTGTTAGTATGTTGAATTACGAATTCTTGGTGAACGAATTCGCTAAATTGTCAAAACATGAACAATTAGAATGAACATGAGTTGTAAATTCATATTAAGGTTAGTTAATGATTATGTTAGTTGATGGGTATTTGGTAGGTTGTAGTTTTATGAGTTACAAACCTATAGAATTAAAATGGTGAATTGAATGAGTATAACTCATGTTATGATCATTGGAAGGAGTAAAGTGGTGTGTGTAATCGCTGAAGAGCATGACTGAGGGCCTGTTTCACTTTGGGCACTGCCATTGCGCGCCCCAAGGCCAATTGGGGTGCAATACGCGGCATCAATATCTTGATTGAATTTGCTACGACTGCTAAATAAATTAAGCATAACATTTTCATACGAACTCCGATTGAGGTGATTCAAGATGATCCAGAACGAGAACGAATAGAAATATAACTTTTATTCTTTAAGTTTTTCAGTTTGAGGTCGGGAACAGTAGTCAAAATTGTCATCTTTGTTACTGTTGTGTTTTCGGAGGCAATCGGAGGGCGTCGGGCATGCACGTATGCAAGTGTAATGAATGTTCTTGACGATAATAGATATTATTCTAAGTTATAGAACATGAATATTATGAAGTATAATGATGCTTAATATTAATAAATGATATATTAGATAAGTTGAATACGCATACTAAGCACATACAAGAGAGACAAATTGGGTGATGACGAATAAAGCGTTAAACGCCGTGATAAGTGTTAATGAACGTAAAGAGTGTTTTAAATCAAATGAAATGAATATAATAAGATATTGAATAGGTTAATATAAAACCAATAAGTGGTCCTAGCAAGACTTAAACACTTGAATTAACTTCAAATATGAAACATAGTGAGCTATAAGTCGAAAGTTTACACAATCAAGTTGAACAATTGTGTATTGATAATAGGAAGGGTTATGAGATATAGAGTAAAGTTTACATTACAACTACTATGCGTTGCTATGTGACTAATAGTTGATGTGCATGGTTATATAATTGTGTATGGCACGTGGAGTGCAGATAACTGTAAGCTGTTAAACTATTATTGGTTAACAACGATCAAGGCAAGTCTTTCAGTTCCTATTTATGTGATCTTGATGATTAACTATTTTAAAGTTTTATCATAAAGAGCATGATGTGTTATATATATATGGATGTATGAAATGTTAAAGTCAACTTATGACTACGTTAATTGAATAAAGCATGATGATTGAGTAAGGAACTCAATCTTTATACTTGTAATATGAACTGTAGCATGTATTTTAGGTTAGTTCAATGTTTATGAGATATATGTTGAGCATATTATTGTGTGCTACGTGATGCATGAAAACTATTATATTTTGCTGGGCTGTCGAGCTCAACCTTGCAAATAACCACTTTTGTAGGTTAAAGATTCAAGGTAAGGATATGTGCTAAGTGAATTTTAGAGAACCATATTCATGAAGATTATCTATGTTTTACGAGAAATGTATTTGATATTTTGTATGTAACATGTTCTTAAATTGTAAGTTGAGCTATCTGGTGTATTTGGATATCTATTTATGATGTAAGACTTTGAAAAGTTATTTTGTTGTCAAGATTCATGATATAAATTTGAATCGAGGAAATGTATTGTAAGGGTTGCGATTTAGGGCAATATGGAAGGGAAATGTATAAAATTTTAATTATTCCGCAAATTTTAATGGTTGTATTATTGTTAAATAATGTAAAATTAGAGGTTGAATGTATTATTAACGACCGAAGTCGAGATTTAAATTGTATGAATTTTGGGGTCGTTATAAAGTGTTCACATATCTAGGGTGGATATCTAACATTGTTCCTGCGTTTCAAAACCTAGAGGAAAGGTGCGAGTTTCATGTGGATTCTGTGGATTTGAACAAAGCTTGCTCGAAAGATAGCTTTCCGTGCCCTTTATCCACATTCTCATTGACAACATCGCCAAGATGGCATGTACTCCTTCATGGATTGCTTCATGGGTACCATCAAATTATGGTTCTTTGAGGAAGACCGTGAGAAAACCGCTTTCATCACGCCTTTGGGAACTTTTTGATATCAAAGAAGCTATGATGGCTCTTTTCCACGATTTAATGCATAAAGAGATAGAGATCTACGTGGATGACATCATTGTCAAGTCCCAAAAGGAGGAAGACCACCTAGACCATCTTAGAAAATTATTCAACAGGTTGCGTAATTACAACTTGAAGTTGAATCCAGCTAAGTGCGCCTTTGGTGTCAAATCAGGCAAGTTACTAGGTTTCCTAGTCAGCCACAAAGGAATTGAACTGGATCCTACCAAAATCTAGGTCATCAAGAAAATGCCCATTCCTCAGACAGAGAAGGAAATACGGGGATTTTTGGGAAGAATCAACTTCATTAGCAGGTTTCTCTCTCAACTCACATAGCAACCTGTGAACCCATCTTCAAGCTATTAAGGAAGAACTCCTCCATGAAATGGGATGATGAGTGCCAGAAGGCTTCCTTACCATTAAAGAACAGTTGGTTAATGCTCTTATTTTGGTACCTCCCAGGGATGATGTTCCCTTATTTATGTACCTGTCCATTAATGACAATGCCATGGGCTGCATGCTGGGTTAGAAAGATGATAGAGGCCAAGAACGAGCTATCTATTACCTCAGTAAGAGATTCAACACCAGTGAACACAAGTACACTTTGATTGAGAAGACTTGTTGTGCTTTGGCATGGGCATCCATGAGATTACAGCATTATCTCCATGGTCACACAACCCATCTTATATCCCGTGTGGATCCTCTCAAGTACGTGTTTAGTAAGCCCATACGGAATTGTCGACTGTCCAGATGACAGTTGATCCTACAACAATTTGACATCGTCTATGTGACACAAAAGTCTGTCAAAGGTCAAGGAATTGCGGATCAACTGGTCGCCGCACTTGCAGGGGACTACATACCCTTGGAAACATATTTCCCCGATGAAGGGGTAATGACAGTTCAACAATACCATCAGTACGATGCATGCCACACATGGAAAATGTATTTTGATGGAGCTGTTAACACAGAAGGCTCTGGAGCTGGAGCAGTTTTAATATCCCAGTAGGGGGAGCGGTATCCGTCGTAATCAAATTGTAGTTTGTCAAACACCAATAACACTACCGAGTATGAAGGTCAGATCATGGGGCTAAAACTTGCTGGATTCAATGGCCATCAAAGTGTTAATCATCTTTTGGGGATTTCGAATTGGTGATCAAACAATCCATGGGAATCTATCAAACCAAAGAATTACATTTGCTGCTTTACCATCGGCAAGTTTTATAGATGGCTTTGGAGTTCGAAGAAATCTCCTTTCTACACATTCCTCGCAATAGGAATGATTTTGCGGATGAACTAGCAACGTTGGCCTCCTTGGTTCACATACCTGACAATGAAAACATGCCAAGCATCACATTTGCTATGCACAAGGCCCCAGCTTATGGGAACTATGTTGGAGAAGTATCGGATGAGCTACCTCCCGTCCACCACCCTTGGTATCAGCATATCAAGGAGTATCTGCGAGATGGATCTACACCCGCTGAGGCGAGCCTAACTTAGAATAGGCTAATCCATCGACTTGCTATGAAATTCTACCTGAGCGGAGATGCACTCTACAAGAGAGATGTAGGATTAGGTCTCCTCAGATGTCTGGATAAAGACCAAGCTCAGAGGCTTATGGATGAGATCCATGGTGGAGTATGTGGCCAACACATGAGAGGCCCCTTACTTGTCAAGAAAATTCTCAGAACAGGACATTATTAGCTAACACTCAAAGCTGACTGTGATGATCACGTCAAGAGGTGTTATCAATGCCAAATTCATGGGAATGCCATCCACGCCCCTCCAAGGGAACTCCACAATATGAGTTTGCCATGGCCCTTCTCAATGTGGGGTATGGACGTGATCGGGCCCATCGAGCCCAAAGCCAGTAATGGACATAGATTCATATTCACCATGATCGACTACTTCACCAAGTGGGTAGAAGTTGCCTCCTTCCCCAAGGTTACTAAAGAAGTCATCATTGTTTTCATCAGAAACAATGTCGTCTGTCGATATGGACAACCAGAGGTCATTGTGTTAGACAATGCTAAAAACCTCAACAACAAAATGATGGAGGAGTTATGCAGTAAATTCCACATCAAACACCTTAACTCCGTCATCTACCATCCAAAGATAAATGGTGCTGTTGAAGTGGCTAATAAAAATATCAAGAAGATCATGTAGAAAATGTCAGACAATCAGAAAGGGTGGCCTGACCTCTTGCCTCTGACTTTATTAGCCTACAGAACTTCAATACGAACTTCCACTGGGGTAACCCTCTACTCATTAGCCTATGGGATGGAAGCAGTGCTCCCCATAGAAGTGGAAATGGAATCCCTCAGAGTATTGATGGATGCTCAGTTGGATGAAGACCAATGGGTACAAGACAGGTATCACCAATTGTCTCGATGAGCGAAAGCGTAATCGCAAGCAATCTTCTATGGTCAATTATATCGCCAAAGGATCGCACGATCTATCCACAATGTAAAAAAATCGACTACTGGCAATTCAAGCAACATGACTTGGTTTTGAAGAAGATCATTGACAACCAAGATTAATCTAAGGGAAAATTTTCTCCTAACTGGGAAGGACCGTTTGTTGTCAAGGAAGTATTGACAGGAGGTGCTCTCAGACTACATGAAGTGGATGGCGATGAATTTCCACATCTTATCAACTCGGACATCGTGAAAGCAAGTACTATGTCCGGGTTACCATCAAGAAAACATCCTGGTATTGATCATCCAATTACCAGTCATTCCGGTTTTTTAACCATCTTTTCACAAACTCTTCTGCCCCTCAGGAAAACATACACTTCAAACCAGCAGCCTGGTTTTACCTCACTTGGAATAAGCAGCCTGATTCCACTTCGTTTCAAACCTTGATACAATTTCGGTTATCCTACACACAGGATTCAACCTTTCACACCTGCAGTTTATCCCAAATATGGGATTAAACTTTTCTACGCTTGCAGTTTGTCCTGAAAATAAGATCCAACTTTTTCCACAACTATAGTTTGTCCCCATTATGGGATCAAACTTTCTTCTCCCCACAGTATAGCCTGCGCACGGGATTCACACTTCTCTTTGGCTGCGATTCGTCCTGAGGGGCGAACTACGTCGACCTGATCTCCTCTTCAATAGGAGTACGTAGGCAACCATATTCTATATGGCTCGGTCGCAATAAACTAAAAAAACAACAAAAATATTTCTGCGCTTTCTCTACAAAAAACAAAAACAACAAAAACATTTCTACACCTCTCGCGCCTTTCACATTCAAAGATTGAACCTCTTACACCAAAGTTCGAACTACACAGACTTGATCTCTTCTTCAATAGAGATACGTGGCGTACCATTTATGGTTCGGCCTAACCCCTACCGTAACAAAAATACTTGTCACACAGTCAGATGGGATCAACCTTCAAATCCACCACATTTTCATTGGCTTCGCATCAAAGGGATGGAATTACCCAACCTCTTTTCAAAATAGAAGATTCGGTGACCATCTAAGTCATGCGGTTGTGCCTCAAAGAGAACTACCAATCCATAAAAGATGGAATTAACAAGGCTTCTCACAAATAGAAGTATTGGCGACCATCCGTAAAAAAGTAATAATCTTTAGAGAGGAAAAGCCACATTCTCTCCATATTTCCATATGATACCAAATCCCAAGACACCAAAGATGGTAGGGATTCATACAGATCAATGATTTGTTCTGAGAGATCCTGCGATGGCTCAATATCCACCTACCAAGATAAGTTCAGAATGCATCAAGATCACAAGGCCCTGAAGAAACAGGCAAATGACAAGCAAATATCATGGCACAACCGAAAGGGAAGTAAATCAAAATATATTTCTCGCCATATATACTATCGTTTGATATATACATACGTGTTGTGATATGATAAAATGGCTAAGCTTAGTCATGCAGGTGAAAATACAAAGCTATCTACGGATCTGTGTGTATACGAACTATCAGATCTAACATAGCATCCCTCTCTGAAGATGGAGGTAAAGCTACAAGCTCCTGCCCAAGGGTATCTACACGAGCTAGCAGATCTGAGCCTAACTGCAAGATGGCCTGATGCTCATCAATGTATGCACTCACATCGAAAAGTGCTACCATCCGAATCTCACACAAAGAGGTACTATCTGCGATGGCCATATCCCTAGCAGATAGTAGGCGGCATCTCTCCAAGATCAATGCATCCATGGTCGATATAGCCTCATCCCTCTCTAACAGAGTGGAGTCTCTCCCATCAAGAACTTTCAACATCGCAGCCCTAGCCCGATCTCTCTCATAGATCATCGATGTAAGCTCGCTCCAAATGTCGTGTCTTAGAATCATCGAGTAATAAATGGCACTCGGGGTGGGAGAATCCATAACAAATGCTGGCAGCCCAGCAGTCAAGTCCCCATCGATGGGAATGTCAGCCTCCTCCATAGGCTCCTCATCGTCGGACTCAATATCCTGACTGTGGATACCACCGTAGCCGATGTAGTCTTTGTCTCCATCCATGTTGAATACTCTACAGAACAACCCGAATGGCAGACGGAAAACTCAGCTAGCTCTCGTTGATCCCAACATTCATACAACCTAGATCTGTCCGCTGATGATAAGTGGTGAGAAGCGAAACCCCGAATCACTGCCCCCTCATATAGGTGAAACTAACACATCACGGCTAGTGGGTGGTAGGTGATCATCCCTCTCAAACCTACTAGAGGTAGATAATCCATGCCCTGAGCATGAGTAATGAAGTCAGTAGGGTGAGCTAAGCCCATACTACAGCAATATAGTGAATGGATCTCCAATCCTCGCCGAAAAAAGTCACCAAGACGCAACATATGTACACTCCGTAGGCTAGAAGGAGTACGACATCGCTATATCATGGGTGAAACAATATCCATGTCGTCTGAAAGCGCCAATCGGTCCCAAGTGTGACATAAACCACACATACAGCATGACCGAGCTACCTATAAATACTCTTGTTGGAGAAGTGCAACAGTATGTAGCTGACCTCAGTGTCTTTGTGACAATCATCAGTACAATGGTATGACCATCCTTGAGAGCTCTCACTACCATAACAACCCCGATGTGCAGCTCATCCATGTACCATGGCATGAAGACGTATGACAATACGCACAGCAGCAGTACATCTACTCTGGCCAAATGCCACTAATCCTCCGGTGTGGTGAAATCCCAGGAATGCCATGCATAACTATCCTCAGAGCCAAATCATCAAGCGAAAAACGCTGGGATATCATGTGGCTGGATGTAATCTCATCATGTTCCACTCTATGCCTCAAGCGGGTGAGGGTCATGAACTGCCTACTCATGTCCCCAATCGCCATCTTCACGCAAGGTTTGTCTAGCAGCATCATCGTCAATCGTGTATACTCCTCTAGAGTAAGAGTCAACTCTCGGGTGCCAAACCGGAAAACCTGTCTGTCTCGGCATCTAAAGGTTTCAAAGATACCGTCTATGAACCTCGTGGGAACTCGAAACATCAACAAGGTCATAGTATGTCTGCAAAGAATGATCTCTGATCACCCCGTTCGGTGGTGACATACTATCATACCATGACAAGATACAAGATGCCACCCAACATGGTGGGGTATGATCAATACAAATTAATCGCCGAAGAAGACATCTCATGGGCCATGTCATAAGACCATCCAGGGTCAATGCTAAATATCTCTTGACATATATACATATGTATAACATAATAACATGCATGATACAATAGATGGCAATATGGTATAGGGAATGGAAAATGTACTTACATTCCTAAGTATATCATCATCTAATACATCTCTCAGACAACTAAAATATAGGGAAATGGAAGTAAGCTACCCAACATCTCAATAGAGGCCTATCAAAAGATATAGCGAGAATGGGGCAAAGCTACCCAAAGAGCTAACAAGGGCCTATCAAAAGAGATAACAATAAATATACATCGAAGAAGTCAATGGTATCGATATCCACATCGTCGATCTTATCCACCGATGTAATTCCTCCCGAGTCACTAGATCTCTATCTACAAGGATGTCGTGCCTATACAAAAGAGGAACCGCACGTGAAAGCCATATACGGGTCACCGAGGGGGGGCCGCCAAAGTTGGAAGGATCAAAAGTATCTACCTCTGAAGGATCTCTGCCCAAATGCCAGATAAAGAAATGTACCCGGTCCAACTGCCGGGTCAAACTTTCAATATGTGTCACATGAGTCGGATCTCTAACATAGTCTAGCCAATCCGTCATCATAACGGATCCTGGAACCATATCCCCTATAAACTGTGTGGCGCGGGTCTGAGCTCCAATGGTACGAGGGAACCACCAATGCTGGAACATCTCCTAAGTATAGGGGCCCTCTAATAATGTGTAATCGTTAATCCCCAACAACGGGATATCAGTGACGGGTAACTATGAAATAGGCCAATAACGCCTGACAGGAGGCAAGATCGGCATGTGAATCTGTCCTGCAGTGCTCTTGATAGCACGCTCTCCTAAGTAGAGTTCCCATCCTCCATCTGTAAAGAGAGGAATCCTACGGGTGGACATAACATACTCAACTCCAGTCGGGTATCCGTCCTCAAACCCAATACTCAAATGCTCCCCAGAGTAGGGAACCCGTGTGATGACATCCGTTGTCAACAACTCCAGCTGTAGGCGACAATGGGTGTAACCCTCAGCAACAAGGACCTCCGCCAGTATGGAATGATGCCATTGCCGTCCTCGTGGATAGGTGTCTAAACCTAACATGCTCACAGGACGCAAACATGGAAGCCTCTCGTAGGCCCAAAATTGCCAACACAAAGGCAAACATCTGCTGTCAGTCAACACTCTTAACCTGTACATAGGAAAAGACAAGAGAAATACTCACCAGCAGAAACGGGTAGAATCCTAACCATGCCTCGGTCAAACCCTGCGATCGCATGCGCATTCCCCTGAGGAAGTAGGTAAAGGTGTAGGATGCCCAATTATAGTCTCCTATATGGTCCATATATCGAGTGGCACTGATCAGAGCGAAGGACATCGTAGAAGAGTTATCTACTATGAAGCAGCCCCTAATGATCATCAGGAACAATCGCTGAAAAATTGGGTCCCTGACTCTCACATCATCGGGTATAATGATCACTCAAACAAATTTCTTTCATTATAGCATCTACGCCAAAGGACCAGACGCACAAGGTCGCCTCGAGCGCCCCGCGAAACTCCTAACACGGATCTGACGGCAGTAGGGGTAATATCTGCCGTGCAAGGAACTGGATCCCCTCCAAACTCCATACCTGTGATAAATCGCTAATCCATCAACGTCATCATCACCTCACAGTCCAGCAAATGGAGTGACTGAGTCTGGTGAAACCAGTGCTTAGACAATGCCCTAAGGTAACCTCAGGGACAGCGACGGGGAAGGATGGAAAAGAATGTCTCAAATCACCAGCCATAGACAATCGCTCTATAGTCATCATGCAGGGCCTGATACATAGAGTGGATGCTGAACCAGTTCCCTCAAGGCTGTGTGAAGCCGGGAACCTACATCAAATGCAGATCAACATCAGAACCCTTCATTCCTCATTAATAGGAAACAAGGAAGATTAAGATCTAACTTCATACCTCGTTTGCGTGCAGGTATACTGAAGGATGCCAACTCAAGTCACCCAGAAGATCTGGGTTCGCCACTTGAATTTGCAACTCCCTACGGAAACACCCTGCAGAGGCGGGAACCTCAGCGTACATCCTCCTCCTCGTCCTCAACATCCAACACTTCAACCCTTGACAGGACGAACCTCCAAACAACGCTTTGGTACATCCTCTGGGTCCTGAAGCCCTCAACATCCAACACTTCATTTGATTATTAGAATCATTGAAAGATGGGAAATCACTATAGAGATAGTGGACTCTCATGAACAACATTCCACATCCATTAACTAAAATCCAACAGCGGATAATCGTCACTTAGAGAGAAGAAGAGTATGAGTTACCATGGGATCGAGGTAGTGGGAGATTGAAAGTAGTATGCACACAAGCCAATCATGTTTGATGATAAAGCATATACTTTGTAACAATCTTATTCATTTATTAATAAAAGTATTAATTTATTAAAGGCTTTTAATTATCTACATGATGTCGTTTTTATAATATGTGATAAACCCATAGTTTTAAGCAATGCTTTTAGAATAATGATGATCATCATTCTAATGAGATCTAAATTCTTAGAAAGCTTAAAACTAAAATAGTTCCCAATCATTGGATTACTAAATTGGGGATTAGTGAATCCGGGATAGATTGGTACATATCGTTTTTGTTCATTGGATGAGGATGATTGATCTCATGATCATTTGTGTGGAGACACTAAAGCAAGTATGTAGGTGCTTATTAGAGAATAAGTTCCTTTGAACGTGGCTCGCTAAGGAATACCTAATGGCGTTTTTACTTGCTCGTCAATAGGAATTCTGTAGTGATAGTAGTACAAGTGATCCTTGGACTTGAGATCATCATAGTATCTTGTGTATGATGAGTTATACTTTGACTTATTCCTTAAGACCCTTAGGGTATATCAAAGGGTATGCTTGGGTATAATAAGTTGTACATGGAGATAATGTATGATGAATAAAGAATCTACCACTTTATTAAAAGAAGAGAAATGTCCTATGTGATTCGATAAATGACAACCCAAGTAGTCCTGGTGGCGGCGAGAATGAAATTAGAAAGGAGTTTCTAATTTGCATTATTTGAGTTGTGCATTTAAGGATCGAAATACATATAATTAAATAAAATAAGACTTGATGAAGAATTCCATGTCTTATATTTAATTGGGACATTGTATGGTGGAAGGATTGAATTGTACGGTAACTATTTACTCAAAGGTTCTTTTATGATTAATGTTGAAATCTATATTATCCGGAAAGTCGTTGATCGCTAGGAGGCTTATCCCTATTGTAGAATAAATATTATTTATTTAAATAAATTAATTATTTAATTTATTTATTTAAATAAGATTAGAATAGTTCTAATTGATTTATTCACAATAGGTTTAATATGGAGAACCTAAAGGGTCACACCATAAAAGGAAGAATAATTATTTAAGAAGTTAATGGCATAATCGTAATAATATGTTAAGTATATTTAATTTAATCTATGGTGATAGAATAAATTAAATAGCTTAATATTTATTATTTAATATTTTAGAAATATTAAATATAAATTAATAAGAGGAGACTTATTAATATTATTACAATTATTATTATTTTAATTTCTAAAAGAGTTTAGGAATTAATTTAATATAAGTACTCTCATTTATTCCTAATAGGATTAGGAGGGAAAATTAGTTAAAGGAGTTTAATTAATTATCCCTAATAAGATTAGGGAGCCCATTTAATTAAAAGAGTTTAATTAAATAATATCTTATTTTTATTAAATAAGGTTACCTGATATCTTTATAAGAGGAGTCTTATATCAGATATCATGAATATACGTCATAATTCCAATGAGTTGGAGAGTACGCCCTTTTTCTATAGAGATAGGAAAAACTAGGGTTTGAGCCAATACCCCTTCTTCTTGAAAATTCTTTTTCCTTGGTGGATCACCTCTAGAGGCCAAACATTTGGGTGGCTAACGTTGATCAAAGGAAGGAACCAAACCCGGTGAATTCAAGTTGAACGCGAAAAGGATTGGAGGTGAACTTGTACCTGAGGAAGCTCGGATCTTCAAGGGTATGTTTCTTATTCATCTTTTTCGTTTAATTAATAATTGTGCATAAAGGGTGATCCGGGTATATGGTTTGTAAAATTTTTAAACTCTAATTTATCTCGCTTCCGCTTATTTTTGCAATTTGATTGCGTTCTTGAATATTACAAACCTAACACTTTGAACTGATCATCCACTTCCCAATCTAATCAATAAGTAGGGCTCCATAGTTGAGTTGTATCTTGAAGCAGATTGTTGTCATGAGCTTTAGTTGAACTTCATTCACATAGTCGTGGCAAGAGCTTTTACAGCATAATCATTTCCATACAATGTCAGCCAGAAACTCATTCTTCTGGGGAAACTGTAACGCCCCCAAAATAGGTATACATCAACCATTCTGAGTCGCCAAATACATGGTACAGAAATAACTACAACTTCATTAATACAATTGCCGTGTAAAATATGACAACACATAAACTATGAGTTTAAATACAAATATTGTCTTCTAGAAAATATCCACACTCAAATAAAGTCCTCATTACAATTATTGATGCACTATTTTACATAATAGTGAGGACTGCTAAAACAACTATCTTGAACCATCACTCCATACCCCTGCTAGTTTTTGCTAAATTCTCAGTTCCTAAGAAGAAAAATGGAACAAAAAGGAAAAGGGTGAAGTCAACTAGCCCAGTAAAGAATATTATGATTAAGATAATGAACAACAAATTATCGTTAGCCTTCAAAAAATCATATAAAATATAATAGACAACAAGTTTTAGATCAATATTCACAGCGGAAATAACAATTCATTAGAAGAGTTTAATAGAGAATGAAATCTACTATCATCTATGAATTTAAAAGTCCATCATCAATATTTAATCTCTGTAACATCAATCAATATACATTTTGAATCAAATATTCATCTTTTCACTACGGGCCAAAGATATTCATTTGTATCACCAGTTGGTCATGTTCATCTCAACACCTGTCCATCTTTGCACTACAGGCCAAAGATATTCATCAGGTAATCATACATCTTTGCATTACAGGCCAAAGATATTCATCAAGTATCACCATTAATGACTGAGGATAATGAAAAATATTTTAAAGAACGAATCCAGTGAGATAAAAGGACAAAGATTAGAGATTCGTACTTTAGATAATCCAATTTTAAAAATACTCCATAATAAACCATAGTGGAGTAAAATTCAATAATGAAGATCAAAACATGGATACAATCAAAGATAGTAACCATAATAGACATCTGGGACAAAGAAGAGAAAATTTTATTTTTCGGTGAATAGTGCCGTATTTGTGAATAGTGCCGTATACGTGAATAGTGCCGTATACGTAAAAAGTAACCCCGACACAAAAAAGTAAAAATTCCACAATAAAATTCATAACAATATTTCAACATAATGATATTGAAAGAAATAATATCATTTACAAAGAAAATAACATTCCTTACCTCAAAAGAACAGTACTTCTGAATGGAATATCGGATATGATGCTGAAGGAAACTTGCACCGAATAGCAACTCTCAAAGTATCTAAATACTCACAAAAATACGCTCGATAATGTATAGAGAGAGAAAACTTATGTTTCTGGTGTGATTTTCAATTCTAACTAAGCACCCTATTTATAAGAAAATGCTAGAACAAAAAAAGCAGACTAACCTACTACCTGATGACTTTACCTGTTACTATTCATGCCCACCACTTTTGAAGTAAAATTTCAGCACATTTCTCACCAACCAAAAGAGGGGCCCACCAATTCTAGAAATTTCCAAAATATTTTACCATTTACACAATAATCATAAACTTTAATAATTTATAACAAATAGCCCTTTTATCAGAAAAATACGAATTTTATATCCATTATATAGGAAATTAATTTCTCTACAACTTAGTAGATTTAGGTTTTTCCAAATTCCAAAAGTGCCCGAAATCCAAATATGGACGATTTTTAATACCTCAATTCCGACAAAATACTGATAAACACCTCAACATTAATTCCTTCATTTATATTCACACAAAATAAATATTTTCTTATCCATCATTTATGTCCACATAAAATAAATATTTTTCTTATCATATAAATCAATAATTAATTATTCACAAATAATAGTACAGAATCAAAATTATGACAACTAGGTCATTCCCAAAAAAGAGGGGGCTTTCCGATAAGGATTTCTCCTTTTCGCGCGCACAATTAGGTGACCAAACCCTTTCCTGCATGTAACTTCCTTAGACATTGCCAAGAATGCTATCTAATAATATTATTCAAATAATATGAATTATTGATCTGATAATGGGAAATAATGTGCAATGATAATTATGGAAACAACAATAATATAAAAATATCAACTCATCAATTATTGAATCAATAAAATAAAATATTAAACAGTAATTACTATAACAATTATTGAGTAGTGCCTTCTTACGTAAGAATCAATAATTCAAGAATACTATGTAATATTGTGTCCTACTGTGCAAGCACGCGTATTACCGTACTTTTACCACCGGGTATTCCAACAATGTTAACGGTAATAAAAATGGTAATGTTAACGGTTGCGCCGTTATTTATAAAAATTTAAACTTGTCATTTTCTTCATCCGACCATTTTTTGTTATGTGGCCCACAAATGGTTGCGCTGTCGTACGAATATTCCCCAACATCAAGTGTGACGCCCCCAAAACAGGTATACATCACCCATCTTGAGTCGCCAGATATATGGTACATAAATCCAAATACAACTTAATTATACAACAGTCGTGTAACATATGACAAAACATAGCTGAGAGTTTTAATAAGAATATTGTCATCTAAACAATATCCACACTCAATGGAGTCCTCATTACATTTATTATCATACTATTTCACAGAATAGTGAGGACTACTAAAACAACCATCTGGACCGCCAATCCGTTCCCCGACTCGTCCCCAGTTATATTCTCATTTCCTGAAGAGAACAGTGAAACAAAGGGTGAGCTCAACTAGCCTAGTAAGAAATATTATGACTAAGATAATGCAGAATAAATTATCCTTAGCCTTCAACAGTATAACAAATGATAGAATACAATAGACAACAAGTTTTAGATCAACAACTGCAGCGGAATAAACAATCCATTAGAAGGGTTTAGTAGAGCATAAAATCTACTATCTTCTATGATTTAAAAAGTTTTTCATCAACTTTATCGCTGAGACTCAACTTAATAAATAAAATCAAATCATCCCTGCACCACGACAAACGATATTCATGTAATCATCAATGGTAATGACTATACCGAATAATCCCTGGTCATAATCATACCAACAACTGTCCATCAATGCACTACAGTCCAATGAGGACTTTCACCACATCATTCGTCACATTACAGTGATGATTATACCGAATAATCCCTGGTCATAATCATACCAAGTCCATCTATGCACATAAGCCAAAGATGACTTTAATCACAATAAAAGCATGAGGATGATGACAATGACATAATAATTCAATAAAACAAGTTCAAGGATAAATTTTAAAGATTTATAATTTAATTTATCCATAAATAAATAACGTCCAAATTGTTAACATGATACTGCTTTGTAGAGTAAAATTTAAGAATAATATTCATGTACCAAAAATAATTTGGACAGAAAAGAATTAATTTTTCGTCATGAATAGTACTCCGTGAATAGTACTTCCGGAATAGTACCCCGACACAAAAAATACCCCAAATACCCGAGTGAATGATATTCGGGTGAATAGTAATTTGGGTCAATAGTAACCCGTGAATAGTAACTCATGAATAGTACTCTGATACGAAAAGTGCCCCGAATACCCGAGTGAATAATACTAGAGTGAATAGTAACTGGGTGAATAGTAACTCATGAATAGTAATAGAAAAATACCAAATAAAATGATATTTCATGACGAGTACAAAAGAAATGATATCTCATAACAGTATAATAGAATATACTAAAGCTAAATGGATTTTCATCCGCCATGCAGTAATCCACGTAGACAGATCATTTCCATAATTTAATAAAGAATGAATACGAAAGGTCATTCACCATGCATGCGATAATCCACATATAAAGCGAGTTATTCCAATGTAATAATAAAGAATGGAATAACAAAAGAATTCACCAGTATGCGATAAACCGCATGCAGGCTAGGTTATTTTAAATGTAATAATAAAGAAGGAACCAGTCATGCGTAATCCACATGGACAGGATATTCCAATGAATAATAAAGAATGAGAATCCGTGTCATGCGAATCCGCATGCATACATGATATTCCAACATAATAATAAAGAATGGAATAATAATGAATTTACGAGTGCATGCGATAGACCAGATGCACATGAGTTATTCCAACAGAATAATAAAGAATGGAATAACAACAGAATTCACCAGACATGCGGTACTTCGCATAGACAGGATTCCAACATAATAATAAAGAATGGAATAACAGAAGAATTTCACCATGTATGCGGTACTTCGCATAGATAGGTTATTCCAACATAATAATAAAGAATGGAATAATAGAAGAATTTCACCATGTATACGGTAGTCCGCGTATACAGGTTATTCCAACAGAATAATAAAAGATGGAATAACAATAGCTCTCTTCATGAATACGAAAGAAATAACATCCCTTACCTCAAAAGAAGACTGGATACTGGAATAGTGAGGTAGCAGACTTCTCTTTTTCTTTCTCTCTATAATTTCTCTCTATAATAATTGCCCTATAGCTTTAGTGAATTGGTGATAAATGAAGAAAGAATGAGCTTCTATCTTTAGGAAAATATAGTTTCGATAATTGGACGTTTTGGGGCTCGAAATATTACATTATAATATCTTCCTCTTTTTCTTCATTTTTAATTAAGTCCTGCAAGTATTATCAAACTTGCACCACCTCCCCTAATAGTAAATCATGTGAATCAATAGTTCTAGACATGTGAAAATACGAATTATAGTATAGTACCTCCATTTTTAACTTAGTCATGCAAGTATTATCAATCTTGCATCAACTCCCCTAATAGTAAATGAATGTGAATCAATAGTATATACATTTGAACAAATAGTTATAATCATGTGAATCAATAGCAATTAATTACTCATTTATCTGGTTAATTACCTGATTGGTCAATATAACCTCCAGACATCAATTATTATCGAAATAACTATCGATTTTCACTAACACTAATAATTCCAACACAATAGAACTATCAATTTCATCTTTAATCAACACGAACTTATTCATCATTAATTTTATAATTCACAATATTTAACAACCAGGTCGTTCCCAGGAAAGAGGGGGCTTTCCAATAAGGATTTCTCCCTATTGGCACACAATTAGATGACCAAACCTCTCCTTCACATAACTTCTAGACATTGTCAATATTGTAAATAATAATATGAATAACTTTGCCGTCTCAATTATTGATTTAATAATATAACATATTATATGAGATGATATTGTGACAATAATTGAATCAATAATACGAGAGATATGATGCAAAGAATTCATTTGTAGCAATAATTGAGTATAATTGAGTGACTTCTTACGTAAGCATCAATAATGAATACAATGTGCTACTTATGCAACCAGCGTATTCATCGTACTTTTACTACTACCGGGTAGTTCAACGGTTTTAACGGTAACACTTTTCGTAGTTATTTTTTATAAAAGATAATTCTATCGTTTTTCTAACTACGACAATACTTCCGTTGTGGGGTCCACCAATGATTGTGTCGTCGTACGAATATTCCCTATTAAAATGAATATTCCCCGACCAATCGAATATTATATAACCACTTGCATACTTTGCAAAATTTATAAATATTACCCACAACTATAACATTATGTCAAATCCTCACCATAATATTAAAAAAATATTTTGAGAAATTTAAATCTTTATTCATAAAATTTGGGGTCTCACAATCTCCCCTCCTTATAAAATTTCGCCCTCAAAATTTAAACGACGTACACGGTATCTTAGAAGAGATGAGGATACCTTGACTTCATTTCAGATTCTAACTCTTGAGATATAACCTTTGAGTGTTGAATACAATCCTTCTTATCCAAGATTTTAACACGTATCTCCTCATACGTTAAATCTTCTGCTATCTCATCTAGTTCTAATTCAATAATGTGATTTGGGTCATCCACATATTTACGTAACATCGATACGTAAAAAAAATGTTATGATCACGCGACATACTTAGCGGTAAAGCGAGTCTATAGGCCACAGTTCCTACTTGATCAAGGAATTCAAATGGGCCAATTAAATCGAGGGTTGAGATTTCTTCTCTTCATCGACTCTTGCTTCTAAAATAACGCCTTCTTGAACCTTCTTCTTCGTATTCACCAGCTCTGGGTGTGTAGTTTGAGCGGCTTTAGCTTTATCAATTAAAATCGATTCTAATCGTATATTCATTATCTTCACGAGGGTCTCTAGAGTCCTTAACTCTATCTTCATCACTTGTAAGTTATATGAAATGGGTTTTTTGTGTTAACAACATCGCACTCATAAACGCATACGATCTTCTACTCAACGCGTCAGCTACCACATCCGCTCTTCCACAATGATATTGAATGGTACGATCGTAATCTTCAACAGCTCGAGCCAATATATTTGGCGCATGTTACGTTCATTTTAGTTGAAGAAATATTTGAGGGTTTTAGAAATAGGTTTTGTACTGGGGTCAATACAAAATTCAATTTCACGCTTTAGGGGTAGGCTAAGAAGTCTTCAGAGAATACGTTAGGAAATTTATTAACAATAGAAATATCATTCAAAACTGTGACTCTCATCCAAGACTTGGATAGCACGTCACATTGATACCTATTAACTTGCCATCGTCATTCACAGCGTCCCTTACAAAAAGTCTGACTTCGGTGCATTCCACACAAGGAAGCCACTAGCGAAAGGCTCGGAGCTCTTTACTTATGGCTTGATATGACAATGATTGACTTTAGTGGTTTGGTTGCTTGAATTCGCATAACAGGTTGGTTAGGAATATGAAAGCTAACAACCTTATGAAAAGCATGATGAGTAGTTAACCAATCGATTCCTAAAATCACATCAAAGGCAAGTATTTTCAAAGAGACAAGATTTATAGGTAACATGAAAGTGTCGATTTGAATCAACAAGATTTATAAACAGTGGAGGTAATGAAGGTTTCTTTCTAACCGAGTCTCAATCGATAAGTCAAAGTCTAATTTCTCCTGAGTTAAATTTAAATGTTGAGCGCAAGCAAGAGAGATAAAAGAATGGGTAGAACCAGTATCTAATAAGGTATAGACTTCGCAAGAATTTATAATTAACTAACCCGTTCTAACTTCGTTCGAGTTACTAGCTTTTTGAGAAGTCACAAAAAATGCTCTTCCTGAAACCAACGACTTTGTTTTGTCAGTATCTGTCTTTGGTGCCACCGTCCCAGCTAGACTTGACTTCACTATATGACAAATCGAACTAAATGACATTCTCTTCTTGAAATTTCCACTTCTATTATCTTGGTCATGATTACCACCGAAGTGGTTACCATTCTTGGCATGATAATTTCCCCCATGATGGTTATTATTGTTCCGATGGTCGTTGCCACTGGTATGATTATTATCGTGTTGTTGGTCGTTACCTTTTGGTTGAGCTGACTCAACGGTCTCATGTGATTCATTGCTTATCTCAATATTTCAGGATGTCATTCATGAAAACACCGCCACAAAACAAGGGTTAATTAACATGTCACATATTATCCCTATACTCTGACCGACCAATTAAATACCAAATAAACTTAGGTAAGTCATACTAGCAAAGGAATTCCCCGTCTCTCCCCTCCTAGTTCTGGTCTCACATCTCAGCTAAGGATCATATCCCTAAGCTTTGATACCAACTGTGACCCCCCCAAAACATGTATACATCACCCATCTTGAGTCGCCAGATATATGGTACATAAATCCAAATACAACTTAATTATACAACAGTCGTGTAACATACGACAAAACATAGCTGAAAGTTTTAATAAGAATATTGTCATCTAGACAATATCCACACTCAATGGAGTCCTCATTACATTTATTGTCACACTATTTCACAGAATAGTGAGGACTACTAAAACAACCATCTGGACCGTCATCCGTTCCCGGACTCGTCCCAGTTATATTCTCATTTCCTGAAGAGAACAGTGAAAGAAAGGGTGAGTTCAACTAGCCTAGTAAGAAATATTATGACTAAGATAATGCAGAATAAATTATCCTTAGCCTTCAACAGTATAATAACTGATAGAATACAATAGACAACAAGTTTTAGATCAACAACTGCAACGGAATAAGCAATCCATTAGAAGAGTCTAGTAGAGCATAAAATCTACTATCTTCTATGATTTAAAAAGTTTTTCATCAACTTTATCGCTGAGACTCAGCTTAATAAATAAAATTAAATCATCCCTGCACCACGACCAAGGATATTCATGTAATCATCAATGGTCATGATTATACCGAATAATTCCTGGTTATAATCATACCAACAACTGTCCATTAATGCACTACACACCAATGAGGACTTTCACCACGTCATTCATCACATTACGGTCATTGAGTTTGTTCAGCAATCGTCGAGTCAGAACTTCTATCGTCGAGTCTGTCTGGGTCCTTGCGATGTACTTTTAACTTGGCATTCTTCTCGGTTTAAGGTAGCTCAGGAAGGGTTAACCTCATAGAATGAATCAAGGGTTAGGTTTTTCCCTGAGGCGCTTATCAGAGAGATTGCTTTGTTTAGTTGGACTTTTGTCATCATAGGAGGCTTCTTTGTTATGCCACTGTTGAGTCTGCACTGCAATCGTCGAGTCTGCACTGTGATCGTTTCCTTTTATGTCACTGCAGCTCTACAATCGTGGACTTCCTTTTATCATGTCTACAATTTTGTGTGATACCCCCAAATAGGTATACATCACCTATCTTGAGTCGCCAAATACATGATACAAAATTCAAATACAACTTAATTATACAACAGTCGTGTAAAATACGACAAAACATATGCTATGAGTTTTAATACAAATATTGTCATCTAGAAAATATCCACACTCAATTGAGTCCTCATTACATTTATTATCACACTATTTAACAGAAATAGTGAGGACTACTAATGCTATTATCTGGACCGTCACTCCGTTCCCCGACTAGTCCCTGCTACGTTCTCATTTCCTGAAGAGAACAATGAAAGTAAAAGGGTGAGCTCAACTAGCCCAGTAAGAAATATTATGAATAAGATAATACAGAATAAATTATCATTAGCCTTCAACAATGTTAAACTGATAACAACATCAAGTTTAACTGCAGCGGAACAAACAATCCATTAAAAGAGTCAAGTAGAGAATAAAATCTACTATCTTTTATGATTTAAAAGGTTTTTCATCACTTTTATCTCTGAGACCCAGCTTAATAAATAATTCACATCATCCCTGTACTACGGCCAAGGATATTCATTAGTGTCACAACCACAAATTGTCCATGCACTACGGCCAAGGATATTCATGTATTCATCAATGGTCATGATTGTAAGACCCCAACTTTTATAAATAAAGATGAATTTTCTATAAATATTATTTTTGAATATTATGGAATAAATTTGATATAATGTTATAGTTGTGGGTAATATTTATAAATTTTGCAAAGTATGCAAGTGGTTATATTATTCGATTGGTCGGGGAATATTCGGTTTAGCAGGGAATATTCGTACAACGGCTAATCATTGGTGGACCCTATAATGAAATTATTATCGGATCGAGAAAACGACAAAAATATTTTATTGAAATAACGGCGGAAGTTTTATCGTTGATCTTGTTGAACTACTCGGTAGTAAAAAATACGATGTCGTGTGGTTGCATAGTAGACACCGGCATTGATTATTGATGCTTATGTGAGAAGTCACTCGGTTTGATTCCATTATTGTCGATTAATAATATGAATTATTATAGCGATAATGACGCGTTTTGTTTTATTCAGTATTATTAACGTAATAAAAGCGAAACATCTTTTATATAAAATGAATACTTTATTAAAGTTATTCTATAAATAAAATATATTATATTTTATTATGCATAGTGTTGCGTAGTGTTTTGCATAGTGTTGCATAGTGTTTGCATAGTAAAATGTTTTTATATAAATAGAATATATTATATTTTATTTAAAAGATTTTGCTTTAAATATGGACCATCGATTAAAGTAAATCAACTGGACCGTTCATGGATTAATTACTATGCATTCTATTTTTCTATAAATGAAGCTCATTCCTTCATTATTTTCTTACGAATTCTTTGAAACTCTAGAGAGAGAAACTATAGAGAGAAAGAAGAAAAGTATTACGCTACTTCACTTTGCCAATATTCGGTTCTTCTAAGGTAGGGAATATTATTTGTTGTACTCGTAAGGGGTGTTATTTTTCTTATTCATGAAGAGAAGCTGTTGTTATTCCATTGCTTATTATTACATTGGAATAACTTTTGTATCGTGGTTTACCCTATACTTGGTGACATTCTTCTATTATTACGTTGGAACATCACATGCGTGTGTTTTTACAGGACACTGGTTTCGCCTTTTATTATTATTACATTTGGAACATCACATGCGTGTGTTTTACACAGGACTGGTTAAAATCTTTATCATTCTGTTGGAATATCCTATATCGTGTGTTTTACACGGATCCGGTTCCATCTTTATTATTACATTGGAACATCCGTAGGTGTGAATTTCACGACATGGTTCCGTTATTATTATTACATTGGAATAACTTTATCATCGCTAAGTACCGCATGCATGGTGATTTCTTTTGTTATTCCATTCTTTATTATACCCGGTTGGTTAAAACTTTGACTTCTATACTCCATGAAATTAGTAGAATATCCTTGATATTTGCGTTTCATCCGATATCTTTCATGGAAATATTCTTCCGATCATTCTTGAATTTTACTCTACAAAACAAAGATTATCGTGTTGACAATTTGGACGTTAATAATTCTTTGATAAAATAATTCTTGAACTTGTTTTATTGAATTCTTATATCATTGTCATCATCCTCATGTTTATATTTTTTTTAAAGTCATCTGTGGCACCTTTTGTAGTGCATAGATGGACTTGGTATGATTATGACGAGACTAGACTATTCGGTGTAATCATGACCGTAATGTTACAAATGATGTGGTAAAAATCCTCGGTGGTCAGTAGTGCATTGATGGGTTGTTGGCATGATCATGACCATTAATGAATACACAACTATTCTTGGCCCGTAGTGCATGAATAATTGTGGTCGTGATACTAAAGAATATCCTTGGTAGTAGTAAAGGGGTGATTCGATGATGTGGATTATTTATTAAAGTCGAGTAGTCTCAAGCTATAATAGTGATGAAAACCTTTAAATCATAAAAGATAGTAGATTTTATTTTCTACTTGACTCTTTTAATGGATTGCTTGTTCACTGCAGATTAAACTTGATGTTTATTATATTTTATCGGTTTAACCTTTGTTGAAGGCTAATGATAATTTATTACGCATTATCTTAGTCATAATATTTCTTCTTTGGGCTAGTTGAGCTCACCCTTTCTTTCAACTTTTCTTCTCTTGAAATGAGAACATAGTTGGGACGAGTCGGGAAGCGGAGTAATGGTCCAGAGGATAGCATTAGTAGTCCTCACTATTCTGTGAAATAGTGTGATAATAATTGTAATGATGACTCCTTTTGAGTTTGTATAATATCTAGTAGATAATATTTGTATTCAAACTCATAGTTTATGTCGTATTGTACACGACAGTTATATTAGTAAGTTGTATTTAAATTCTGTACCATGTATCTGACTACCCAAGATGGGTGATGTATACCTAATTTTGGGGGCGTCACAATGATCATGCCAACAACTGTCCATCAATGCACTACGGGACAATGAGGACATTTTCCACATCATTTGTAACATTACGGTCATGATTACACCGAATAATCCCTGGTCATAATCATATCAAGTCCATCTATGCACTACAGGCCATAGATGACTTTCAACATAATATAAACATGAGGATGATGACAATGATATAAGAATTCAATAAAACAAGTTCAAGAATTAATTTATCCAGGAACTAATAACGTCTAAATTGTCAACATGATACTTCTTTGTAGAGTAAAATTCAAGAATGCTCGGAAGAATATTTCCATGAAAAGATACTAGATGAAGTGCAAATATCAAGGATATTCCACTAATTTCATGGACTATAGAAGTCAAAACTTTAACCAACTGAGTATAATAAAGAATAAAATAACAAAAGAAATCACCAGGCATGCGATAGACCGCACAGACAGGTTATTCCAACAGATTAATAAATAACGGAACCAGGTCATGCGTAAAGGACAAACAAGATATTTCAACAAAATAATAAATAACGGAACCAGGTCAGGCGAAATTCGAACCGACAAGATGTTCCAACAGAATAATAAATATCAGAACCAGGTCATGCGTAAACGCACAAATAGGATGTTCCAACAGAATAATAAAGAATGGAATAACAGAAGAATTTCACCATGTATGCGGTACTTGTGATGATAGGCAAAAGTTATTCCAACATAATGATAAAGAATGGAATAACAGAAGAATTCACCAAGTATAGGGTAGACCGCATATACAGGTTATTCCAACAGAATAAAAAGAATGGAATAACAGAAGTTCTCTTCATGAATATGAGAGAAATAATACCCCTTACCTAAGAAGAAACTGGATATAGAAGTAGTGAAGTAGAAGAATACTTTTCTTCTTTCTCTCTATAGTTTCTCTCTCTAGAGTTTCAGTGAATTCGTAAGAAATAATGAAGGAATAAGCTTCTATTTATAGGAGAATGGAATGGATATTATTTGAGAAATAATTCACGGACGCAACAGAAATATTATCATGGGCTGAATTTTGTTGAATCATCAGACGCCTATTTTCAAATGCTAACATACTTAGTCAAATAAAACAAAAAATATAATATATTTATATATATAACACATGCTTATAGGGGAAAAAAACAACCACCTGACTCCCTTTTGAAATCATTCCCCAGGACATTTCATATACACCAAAATCATATATATATATATATATGTATATATATATAATCTTCCACCATCCACCAAATCTCCCACACATGTTACTTATATATATAAATCAATTACCTTCCTAGGAAGGCAACTACTCCCCTCCCCCATTTTACTCTCGTACAACATATATATATATATAACAAAACTGAGATAACTTCTACCAACAGTATTAAAAAAAGGGTAAATGGGGTTCAAATAATAAGCAACAAATACCTCATAAAAAAAATCCCCTCAATATTTTTAACAACATTTATCATTATTATTATAATTCATAATATTAATCGACCAGGACGTTCCCGGGAAAGAGGGGGCTTTCTAATATGGATTTCTTCCTATTGGCGCGCAATTAGGTGACCAAACCTCTCCTTGGCAGAACTTCTAGACATCGTTAATATTGCAAATAATAATATTAATAACTTCATCGTCTCAATTATTGATTTAATAATATATAAAATATTGACAATAATTAATTCAAATAACGTGAGATACAATGCAACAATTACTGAAGCAATAATTGAACAAAACCGAGTGACTTCTCACGTAAGCGTTAATAATCAATACCGTGTGCTACTATGCAACCACGCGTATTCCTGTACTTTTAACACCGGGTGTTTCAACAGTTAACGATAAAACTTCCGTCGTTATTTTCATAAAACATTTTTGTCGTTTTCTCAATCCGATAATAATTCCGTTGTGGGGTCCACCAATGATTGTGCCGTCGTACGAATATTCCCTGTTAAAATGAATATTCCCAGACTAATCGAATATTATATAACAACTTGCGTACTTTGCAAAATTTATAACTATTACCCACAACTATAACATTATATCAAATTCATTCCATAATATTCAAAAAAATGATAATTCTAAAAAATTCATCTTTATTCATAAAAGTTGGGGTCTTACAATCTCCCCTTCTTATGAAATTTTGCCCTCAAAATTAGGGTACGTACCTTGTATGTCGAAGAGGTAAGGATACCTTGATTTCGTTTCAGATTCTAACTCCCAGGTCATTTTTTCAACATCGTGGTTCCTCCATAAAACTTTGACTTGAGGTATAACCTTGGAGCATAGAATATGTTCCTTCTTATCCAAGATTTGAACAGGAACCTCTTTATACGTTAAATCTTCCGCTATTTCGTCCGGTTCTAACTCAATAATGTGGTTCGGGTCTTTCACATATTTATGTAACATGGATATATGAAAAATGTTATGAACACGAGACATACTTGGCCGTAAAACGAGTCTATAGGCTATAGTCCCTACTCGATCGAGGATTAAAAATGGGCCAATGAATCGAGGATTGAGCTTTCCTCTCTTTCCAAATCTCGTAACTCCTTTCCATGGAGCAACACGTAACAACACATGATCTCCAATATCGAATTCCACGTCCTTTCGATGAAGATCAGCATAACTCTTTTGTCAGTCTTGTGAGGTTTTTATACGTTATCGGATCATTTGAATCTGTTCTGTAGTCATATGTACCAACTCTGGTCCCAACAAGGTTGCTTCACCCACCTCATCCCAACATACTGGAGAACGACACTTTCTTCCATACAACGCCTCGAATGGAGCCATGCCAATACTTGTTTGATAACTATTGTTGTAAGAAAACTCCACCAATGGTAAGAACTTATCTCAACTTCCCTTGAAGTCAAGGACACAGAGTCTTAATAAATCTTCAAGAGTTTGAATAGTCCTCTCTGATTGTCCATTCGTCTGAGGATGATATGCCGAACTAAATCATAAATCTATGCCCATAGCTTTTTGTAAACTAACCTAAAATCGTGAAGTGAATCTTGGGTCTCGATCAGAAACTATGTATACTGGCATACCATGCAGTCTTAGAATCTCATTTATGTACATACGAGCAAGACGTTCAAGTGTATAAGTTTCTCGTATTGGTAAGAAATGAGCAGACTTGGTCAATTTATCAACAATAACCCAAATTGCATCTATGCCTTGAGAAACCTTGGGAAGACCAGTAACGAAATCCATGGTAATGTTCTCCCACTTCCATTCTGGAATTTCAAGTGGTTGCAATGGACCTTTTGGTACTTGATACTCTTCCTTGACTCGTTGACAAGTTAAACACCTTGAGATAAACAGTGTTATCTCTCTCTTCATATTGCCCCACCAAAATGTATGTCGAAGATCATGATACATTTTGGTACTCCCAGGATGGATTGCAAATGGTGTGTTGTGCACCTCCATCATGATTTTATACTTTAACTCAGGATCGTTTGGAACACAAAGTCTGGAGTTGACTCGAAGTATTCCTTCTTCATCGATTCTTGCTTCCAGCATAGCATCTTCTTGTACTTTCTTCCTTATATGCATCAGCTCCAAGTTTATAGCTTGAGTAGTTTTAACTTTATCGATTAAAGTTGGTTCTACTTGTATATTTGCCATCATCATGTGGGTCCCTGGAGTCTTTATCTCTATCTCTATCCTTTGCAAGTCATACAAAATGGGCATCTGCGTTGAAAATATCACACTCGTACCCGCATATGATCTTCTACTCAATGCGTCAGCTACCACGTTTGCTTTTCCAGGATGGTATTAGATGGTATGATCATAATCTTTCAATAGTTCAAGCCAACATCACAGTCGCATGTTGAGTTCCTTTTGAGTGAAGAAATATTTGAGGCTTTTATGATCCGTAAAGATCTCCACTTTCTCCCCATACAAGGCCTCCAAATCTTTAGTGCAAAAACAACAGCTGCCAACTCTAGATCATGAGTAGGATAATTCCTCTCGTATTCTTTGAGTTGTCGAGAGGCATAGGCTATGACTTTCCCATGTTGCATGAGAACACATCCTAACCCTTTGACTGATGCATCACTATAGATGACAAATCCCTCCGAGCCAGATGGTATTGTCAGAACAGGTGCTGAAATGAGTCTCCTCTTGAGTTCTTAAAAACTCTTCTCACATTACTCGTTCCAACCGAATTTTGTATCTTTCCGAGTTAGCTGAGTTAAGGGAGTAGCGATTCGAGAAAACCCTTCTACGAATCTCCAATAATAACCAATTTAAGTAGAAAGCTACGATTTCGATCATCGATTTAGGTTGCTCGACTTTGAATAGCTTCAATCTTTTCTGGGTCAACAGATATTCCATGACTTTATACCACGTGCCCAAGGAATGTTACTTCCTCAAGCCAGAACTCGTATTTCTTCAACTTGGCATAAAGCTTATATTCACGAAGCTTTTGAAGTATCAGCCTCAAGTGTTGCTCATGATCTTCACGGCTTTTGGTATAAATAAGGATTTCATCAATAAAGACGATCACAAAGTGATCCAAATATTCATTGAATACTCGGTTCATCATATCCATGAAGGCAGCAGGAGCATTAGTCAATCCAAAAGATATGACTAGGAATTCATAATGCCCGTACCGAGTTCTGAAAGCCGTCTTTGGAATGTCATCGGTTCTAATCTTCAATTGGTGATATCCGGAATGAAGATCAATCTTTGAAAAGAATTTGGCGCCATGCAACTGGTCAAATAGGTCATCAATACGTGGCAATGGGTACCTATTTTTGATGGTGACATGATTCAACTCCCGATAATCAATACAAAGTCGCATACTCCCGTCTTTCTTTTTCATGAATAGAACA